>JAPKLW010000203.1:686948-716191 GCA_026898455.1 Plectranthus barbatus
ATGAACATATTCATTGTTCCAAATCCAGCTAGTTCGAATGAGCGAATTGCTCCGAACTCATATTTTAGATGAACATATTCAATGTTCCAAATCCAGCTAGTTCGAATGAGTGAATCGCTCCGAACTCATATTTTAGATGAACATATTCAATGTTCCAAATCCAGCTAGTTAGAATGAGCGAATTTTTCCGAAATCATATTTTGGATGAACATATTCAATGTCCCAAATCCAACTAATTCGAATGAGCGAATCGCTCCGAATTCATATATTCTGGATGAACATATTCATTGTTCCAAATCCAGCTAGTTCGAATGAGTGAATCACTCCGAACTCATAATTTAGATGAGCATATTCAATGTTCCAAATCCAGCTAGTTTGAATGAGCGAATCGCTCCGAACTCATATTTTAGATGAACATATTCAATGTTCCAAATCCAGCTAGTTCGAATGAGCGAATCGCTCCGAACTCATATTTTGGATGAACATATTCAATGTTCCACATCAAACTAATTCGAATGAGCGAATCGCTCCGAATTCATATATTCTGGATGAACATATTCATTGTTCCAAATCTAGCTAGTTCGAATGAGCGAATCGTTCTGAACTCATATTTTAGATGAACATATTCAATGTTCCAAATCCAGCTAGTTCGAATGAGCAAATCGCTCCGAACTCATATTTTGGATGAATATACTCCATGATCCAAATTCAAATAATTCGAATAGGCGTATTCGCCTCAAATTCATATAATTTGAGTGGGCGCACTTAATGCCCCAAATCCAAACAACTCAAGTGAGTAAATTCAATACTCCGACTCCGAAATTTATGTATACTTCGAATAACCAAATCCAATGGTCCGAATTTACACAACTCGCCCAAGCGGATTTGTTACGCCAAGTTGACAAATTACGAGAAAATTTACTAACTCAGCGGTCATGAACACTCAAACCAAAAAAGGCCAAATTGATTATTCAATGTGAAGCTAACGATCAATTTGAACGAACCAAATCGTGAAATTCAGCTTCGTAGAAACAAATTTTAGTTCCAACGAAGCTGGGGGGCTGTTGTTGTACCCTTAAATCGCTTAACTTATATGTTAAATGCTTATCGACCGTAAAGATAATTACGGTTCAGTTTATGAGCAGGAGAGAGGTGGTTCGACCACCATGAAACTACCAGCTGGGAGAGAGGTGGTTCGATAGTCATAAAGCTACCAGCTGAAAGAGATGACTCGAAGACCTCATAATCAATTTCCTCGCACATTCCAATTCGGAACCAGACAACTCAATCGGCAGGGAATCCGGTGATTGAAGAGCAAGAATCAAGGAACGAGTAAATCAAGAAGGCGAGATTGACGTGATCCAGCCTCAAATTGGAAAGGAGTGATCTCCTCCATGATCTAATGACTTGCCTTGTAAATAGAAGTTTTTCTCATATAAATAGGAGAAGAAATCATTTGTAAGAGGTGGGACTATCAAAAGAAAAAACAATATAATCATGAGTGATGAGTTGAAGACGTGATTGACATTTTATCCCCTCTCCTCTCTGTTGGGGAAATAAGCTAGACGCGCTTTTCTAAGTGAAATATTTACCATTTGGTTAGCTGATACATCTTAATTGATATCATCAAGAAAGCACACAAAACCCATTAGGCCACTTCCCTCTAAGAATTATAGAAATGAAGTAGAGGCTGTTCAGAATTGATGACAGACAAAACAACACTGAAAATTCACCTAAAGAATAGAATGCAATGCATGCGTGAAATTTCCAATCATCTGGTCCAGTAGTCGAACATTTGCGTTGGCGTGTGATGGGCAGCAGTTGATAACTAACTATATGAACAAAATAAAGTCATCTCATTCAGAGTTTGTTTGCTATTTATTACACATCAGTCATCAAAATATATATACTCCCAGTCGCAGGAATCCATATCCTTTCACTCCTCCACTTCTTCCGTTTTCATCTTCGAATCCAAATCCCTATAATAGTTACTAAGAGCATGGGTAAAAGTGATACCGCAAGCAGCGACGGCCGCCCCGTTGGATTTGTTCTTCGATTGCAAGAAAAGATCAACGTATAAACCAGTGAACATAATCTTAGTAGAAGCATAGGAATCGACATGCCAGACAACAAGAGCAATTAACGTAGTGCCACCCAAAACATAGGGGCTCAACCAATTAAGATCTGGAGAGGCACCATCAGCTGCAGGAGTTTCACTTGGTTTGGGGGGGCCCTTAACAGAAAAATCACAAAGCTTCATCATATTTTCTCTTATTATGGACACAGAACCAACCCCAACAAGTGCTTGTGCATAAAATGTATTAGTCATGCTGTGGACCATAAAATTAATGGAATTTGAGTTTTAGATTAAATTTATAAGATCATATATACCTTTCCACCAAGCTTCTCTTGTTCCATTTTCCGCAAATCATTCAAAACCTTCTGAAAAATAAACCAATAAATCACTCAACAAATCACCACACTCAATTTTACTTAGCATCGAGAAATTAAAAGCGGCAATCATTACAAGGGGCAGCAGGGTGGCAAAGGGCAATTCTAAACCTGCAATTTGATATATATGACAACATACAAATTTCTCATATCTAAGTTAATATTATAATATATAACAGGAGAACGTTCCATAATCTCTAAAATCACACTTGATGATGAAATAATCATTCTTATTTTATAAGGGTGTGTTGACAAATTGGGGGAGAAAGAAGGAAAACAAAAAGGAGATAGCAATGTACAAATGAGAATTTATAAGGATGCAAGGCCACTTTTTAGAGGATTCCTAATAAACATAAATTTAATACTGACATGAGTAGATGGCTAGCAATGAAAAGAGAATAAGTGCAAAAATAAAATCACATATCTGAGATAGAATAGGTTAATATATGCTCCCCTTACAAAATTGTACATTAGAAATGTCAAGCTTCAAACGCAATTCATTTGTTCCTGATCTTCTGCAGGTGATAGTTAAACCACAGACATGTATCGATCAGTAGCATTACATGCTTCGCAATATCATTAAGAGGGCAGGAAATCGGTCTTGATGTAGAGCAAGTTCCTTTTTTGTGGGAGAACTTGATTATAACCTTAGTTGAATAAATAATTAAGAATTTCATTTGCGTTGATCCTTCACTCTATCAGGAAAGAGCTAAGAAAGTTAGCAAAACGCAACAGCTTGCCATGACAAAATGGCACAAAAAGGACAAGCTGGTGAAGACTATGATATGAGCATGTTTGAGCAGAAGTAAATTCACCTTATAGAGTTTTCCAGCAGCCTTCACCTCGCTGAGACCTTTGCCACTGCTTGATAGCCTGCGAGAGATATATCTAGCAGCAATCCGAGCCGCCATGGAAACACAGATTTTTCCTGTCAAGATAATGAATTCAGTCAACAAGGAACATAACATATACTCCACTTAACGTTTTTAACTATAGTATATTATGTCATTTAAATCAGCAAATAAGTATAAATTTCTAAAGTAACATTATTCCACTTAAGTAGAATCACTTGCTCAAGAGAATTAAGTCTGGTAGTGACAAAGGCTTCATTCACCTCAATCTGTTTTGTTCTGTCAAATACACGGCCTGTCTGAAGTTAAGAGGTCTACATTGTCCTAACTAAATAATCTAGTATTCCACATGCATTTAAGCTGAACAAATTACAGCATTGCTTATCCTAATACTAATTTTGGTGCGCTGCTCACGGAGCCCAAAAATTGCTGTAGTTCACTTGGCTAAGACAACTATGGTAGGCAAGGCAACACATTCTCCAGCCAGAATCCACCAGTGCTCCAAAAGGTATACTTATAATGAAAATTGAGTTTCAACCACAAGAGACAGATTACAAACCATCAGTCCTGTGCATTAAAAATCCAATAGATGTATGTGGGGGAGCCCCGGAGTTCTTTGTGAATCATACTTCCATAATTCTAGCTTATGTTCTTAGCATGCTTGACTACAACAAAGATTTTGCGATATAAGCTCAAATAACACATAGATACAGAAATATGCGAGAGGAGGGTGATTTAGATGCATGTACGAACCTACTAATCAGAGAGAGAAAGATGAAGAACAGACCTAACCAGAGAAAGATGAAGAACAGATCTACAAACGAGAGAGAGCGTAGAGAGAGAAAGATGAAGACAAACCTATAAAACAGAGAGAGTCGTAGAGTGAGGGAGAGAGAAGCAGAGAGCGGTGATTTTAGCGTGGGGTGTAGTAGTGGTACTGTTAGTGGTTGTTGAACATCAGAATTTTTTCCTTTTAAACTAAAAATAGTAAAAATACACCAACAAACTAAAGGACTAATTGGACTCCGCCCCAATACTTAAGCCTATTTTCTTTTTCCTGCCTAACCGAAAATTAGATTTAAAAAATAATAAGTTGTTGTAAAAGATTTAATTAAAGTATGTTAAATTAAAATTAAAAAAGGAAAATCAATGATATAAAGTTACATATAAATATGATAAATAGTACTCCATGTTTTATGTCTTAAAACTTATGATTAATTTTATTATGCAACAATTGTTCCCAATAATATAAGTTCTCATCTCTCGTCTGTTTCAATTTTTAATGGGCTTAACGTCTCTGATTAGAGTGAGTAAGTTCAGTTCCATCTTGGTGTGATGTATTTTGATCTTGCTATTGTGGAAGAGAAGCCCACTGCTATTACTGATGCTAGCAGCGATGAAGAAAAATTCCATTTTAAAAGTTGGAAAAAATCTAACAGATTGAACTGTTCATGAGAATGAATGTCGCAGACAGTATTAAGACAGCTCTCCCTAAAGCTGAAAGTGCTAAAAAAAAATTATGAAGTTTTTGGGTGAGCGCTCTCAAACAGTTGATAAGTATCTTGCTGCGACAGTAATGAATACACTGACCACTATGAAGTTTGATGGTTCACGTACTTATACATGAACATGTTATTAAAATGACAAACATTGCAACAATATTTATGACCTTGGGAATGATTGTGTATGATAACTTCCTAGTATAGTTTATCATTAACTCATTACCAACTGAATATGATTCATTTCAAATGAGTTATAATACCATGAAATTTCATGATAAATGTAATGTGCATGAACTGCAAAGTATGCTGATGTAAGAGGAAATGAGACCTAAGAATTTGGGAAGTCATTCAGTCCATTATGTAAGCCACCAAGGTAATCAAGGAGCTGGAAAGAAATTCATAAAGAAACATGGTAAGGGTAAGAAATCATTAAAGATCAATGAGGCTTCTAGTAAAATTCAGAAGAAAGAATCAAATAACTATAATTGCCATTTATGTGGAAAGCCTGGACATATCCAAAAAGATTGTCCGAAATGTAAAGCTTGGTTCGAAAGGAAAGGAATTCCTTACAATCCAAACCATAAACACGAATGAGAAGTTTGTCTTCATGAGGAATTGAATGAAAGTGAATATCAGAAGAAATAAGAGAGAAAAGATGTATTCATTGCTTACTTTTCATGTGTGTATACAACCGTTTATCTACACAAATTAAAACGCCAAACTACGTGTTTCTCTAGCCAACCTTGAATTATTTGGATTTTAGAAAAGTAACAGCTATTTTTTCTTAATATCTTCTACTTTCTTTTCAACAATTTTTTAAGTCTTCAAATCTTTCTTGCGCACGATTTCTCGTAACAAACTTCTTCATGTAGTTTCTGTATCGATTGCATATTCATAATTATGTTCTCCACTTTTTTCAAATATTGTGCATATTCCGTGTATTACTGTTTTATTTCATCTTCCGAATTTACTTAAATTTTAATTATATTACAACCATAAACCCAGCGATAGCTTGTAGATTGAGGTTTTGATTTTGAATATTAGGATTTAAACTTATCTATCCATATATGTTTTAGAGTTTTTATCTTTATATTACGTTGGTGGGATAGAGGTATAAATTTGAGTTTTAGTATTTATTATTTTATTTAAAATTTCAAATTGGAATTATAAGGGTAAAATTGTAAAATTACAACATGATTTACATTTTTATTATTTATAAGGACTATATTTAGTAAAAATATAGCTGCATATAGAATTACCCAAAATTAATATTTTAACTCCTAAGATTTGTTCTTTTTTTTTTCTAGTTCAATTTCTAAGGTTTTTCCATTCTTTGAACGGGCAAAGTTGATAAATTAAAATGCAATTATTTTCAGAGAAATATAAAAGAATAAGAATTAAATTGTACAAATTGGCAACATGAATAATAATCGCAATACACAAACTTATGAATTACAATGCATATTTGTAAACATTGAGAATTAAATTATCAGAATAGATAAATCTCAATAATTAAATTATAATTTTGAACATTAAGAATTAAATAACAGTCAACCTTTTGTTTAATCTATATATAATAAAAAGCAGAACCCCAACATAAGAAAAAATTTCCCGTCCAAACAACATTCCACAAATAACGTACTATATATATGGCAACTAATTATAAATATAGAAAATTTTTATTAGTGTTTATAATTAATTATTTCGTTCGGCACATATAATACATATTCTTATATAAAGTATTATATTTTTGGTAACTACTCTATCTTTTTATTTATTTATAGATATATTAAATAATTAGTTTCTTTGCTAATTATCAATTATAAAATGCATAAATATAATAAAAATAATATGAAATAGTAAATGTATACCACCAAATTACGAGATTATAGAAATCAATAAATACAAATGATTATAATAAATACATTCAACAATCATCAAATAAATAAATTAATAAATAAATAAATAAATATATATATATATATATATATATATAATTAACATGCGACAATTATGGAATTTAAAATGGGTAACGTTATTATATATTAATACAAGAATAAGAGTTAAAAGGCAAGATTATAGGTATAATTGGCTGATTTTAATCATTTAATTAATATTAATTTGATTTAAAAAGTGTATAAATAGTATATTCTATTTTTTTTTCTGCCATCCCCACTTTCTATTGTCTTGAGGAAGGTATGATGAAGCAAACTTTTAGAGCTTTTTATTGCTATGAGCATATTTTAGTGAATTGGTTCGCTAATAATTATTTTTTTAATTGCAGCAGATATTAGCATATTAGCTCAGCTTGTGGTATGGGGATATTGACTTTAATATTTTCAACTAATTCAATAATTCTCTTGCTGATTTAGGTTTGTGTTAGATTTAGATTTTTATATATTAACTCTATTATCTGTGTATATCAATAATTCAATATGCACATTTATTTAGTTTGTTCTCATATAGTTTTGAGTTCTTTATGTTTAAGATAATATCATGTGTTATTATCAAAGCATTAAATTAACGTAATAATATGAATATGAGTAATATTTGGAAAATACAAAAATATAGTACACGTCATTACCATATTAAGGAATATCAATATAGATACATAAAGTAATAATAGGCAGATTGATGTCTAATTAAGATTGCATAAATATTTACTATAAAAATTAAGATTGATTAACGGAATTAATGGGCAAATTCATGCAATTTTTTAAATGAATACTGATATAGAGCTGTATAAATATTCGAGATAATGGATATCTTTATTTTCATTTTGTTTGCTTTTGTTAGATTTAGATTAAATATGAGCTCTACCGTTTGTGTGTATCAATATATGTGTTTATTTGATTTGTTCCTTTTTCATTGCAAATTTAGAGATTATATGTATGATACACAATAGAAAAATATGGTGCTCTAATACTTTTTGAAGGTTAATTTAGATTTGTGAATTTTTATTTTATTTGACAATCAATTTAATTCTTAAATTTTTGTTTGCAATTACATTACTTCAAACAAACATTTCTCTTTGTATTTGGCTAATATATGAAAAAAATGTGTGATGATGCTTTTTTTTTTAGTTACGGTATTTATCAGGTTTTTTTTTTCCAATTGATTTGATAAAAGATTATGGGGAGCTAAACATTGGAGCACAAGAATAAAAGATCCCACCAAAATAAATTTCAATGTATAATGAAATATTATTTTATGTAATGGATAATGTTATTATTTATAATTTTTTTTTCTTTTGTTAGTTTGTATCATTCATTATTTGTGTATTTCATATCACTATCTACTACATTTTGTGACTGTTATCAATTTTGTGATTATTTGATAATTTTCTCTTAATTTCACCTGTACTTTTTCTCAACACAGAAGGCATCCATAGCACCAGGGCCGGCCCTGAGGCCGTACGGGAGGTGCACCGCACCGGGGCCCCAAAAATATTGGGGCACCATTTTTATAGTATTTTAGCATTAATATATTATTAATTTATTTTAGCATTGAATTTACTAAATTATATTAATCCCAAAATAAATCCATCTTTAATTCAATTAAAATAAAATAGTAGATGACTTAAATTTATACTTTGTCTTATATAAGTTTTAAAATTTAGATAAAATAAATGATTAGATATCAAAATACTCTTCTTCACAATATTATATTAGTTATTATATAATTAAAGCTTTGATTAGTCTATTTAAACAAATTTGAAAAAAATGTTCTTGAATTGAAAAAATGATCAAATAGATTGTTAGTTATTCTTTAACAAATAGACAGTGAAATTCTTAGTGGTGAGTTTAGTTAAAAAATAAAAGACATTTATGAGGTTATCTGTAAATGAAAGTTATGCATTTTACTTGTTTGTTTTATTTAAGATTTTTATTGATAATATAATTAAAACTCGTATGATTTCAAAGTAAAATAACATGAATTTTATGCGATTTATAATTTTTGAACAACTTTTGATCAAAGATGACATGAGCCAATTTTATACTTATATTATATTTTATTAGTTTTTTTATTTATAATTATAATAGTAAAATAGGGGCACCATTTATAATCATCGCACAGGGCCCCCGAAATTACAGGGCCGGCCCTGCATAGCACCTTCCTCATAATTCCTGGCATATTGCGATTAAGTCTTCTAAGGATGCCGAGTGTGGCAGATTTGCTTTGTTAATATCTAATTCAACCAAATCTCTCGATGTAAGAAGATGAAAAGAGCTTATCTGGAAGGCCAAGAATAGTACTGTGGCATACGTTGAGTATCTAAATGTACTTTGTATTCATCTCAATTTAATAAAATAGTTATTTGCAATAAGTATTTTGTAATTAGCCAAAAACATAAAGATGCAACACATTTTCTAACCAATATTTTTGCAATACTAGAATATACTCTTCAATTTAGCAAGCACTGAATTGATTAGCTTAATTATGGGGTTGAGTAATTTTAGATTTTATATATTCTAAAAATCACCATTCCACACAAACTTTTATTTGTATATTGGATTTATTGTATTAACTATTTTGTAGATAAAGAGGAGAGGAGATGAAAGACAATAAATACGAATGTAAATAAATGAAAAATATTTAAATAATATAAAATTCAAACTCAAGATTAATTGAAAATATCATACATTGTAAGCATTCAGGGATATAGTTCTTTCTTGGATACGCTCTATAATTTATAATTCAGGTTGTATTAATAATGACCATAATTGTAATTACGCTTTATAATTTAATTCTCATGAAAGTAGCTATTGAAATAACCACTACTTTAGTCCTAAGCCTCAAATAGAGTTATTGAGTTTGGACTGCTACAATATACATATTTTTTTAAAAAAATATATAATTTGGCTCTTAGAAAGAATAAGTTAAGATAGTACACAATGCGTATTTTAATTTGAGTTAGAAGATGTAATTAGATATATTATTAATTTTAAGTTGATTAAATGAGAAGTAGATAATAATGTAATAAAAAAAATTCTTCTAAACAATCTCTTGATATAAAGAAATAGTATTAATGTATAAATTGCCACTCAAATTTCAATTTCTATTTATATATGTTTAAAGATAAAACTCCATGAAACATTTTATTTTCCCCCTCCAATTTTTTTTTTAAAAATAAATTTATTTATTTAAGGAAAATCATTTGATATAATGTAGGAATATAATAAACTGCATAATTCTGTTAAAAGAATGAATTACGCCACAAAAATTTAACTTAATGAAACGTTCAATATTTAATTTTAACCTTTAATATATGGTAAAATTTTTAATTTTTATTTATATATTAGTCTATAAATACTATCTCAATTTTAACAAAACTACTCGATATGATTTTAGTTTTGCACGGGCGAAAAGAATTGAGATTACAAGGTGAATAGATCCCTTAAAATCAATATCAATATTTATTTTTTAATTTTTTTATCCACATTAATTAGTTAAGATTTCTATTATTCTTGGGTTATTTCATTTTTTAGCTATTCGATAAGATGAGGTGAGGAATCCAACATCGATTCTAAAATTTTTGAAATTTTTTTTAAATGGTTGATTATAATTGATTTAGACAATTTTCATGTTATTGTTGTATATTTCAATTTTTTTATTATTTATAAATGATACATGGATGCGTTTGATCAAAGTCTTGTGCAAATGATAAAAAAGTTGTAACAAAGATTACAAAGATGTTTTGATCAGACTGCAATAGCTAGATGATGCAAGAAGAATTGCTTGTTTTTTAGTCCTTGCTTCAGAGGCACTAATATTGTGGCCTAATTAAATATATCAAGTAAGAAAAATCGACTATGTGATTGGAATTGGGAATGTGAATATGCAGGTTTAACATAAAACAATAATTTGATATAAGATTACAAATTAATTTATTAATGCTTATCTTGACTGTCAAGTTTTTGCTTTTGACATCTATTCATTTTCATCTCATCTATTTCTTACTCAACAGTGTGATATGAAATCAAATTAAAAATTGGTGGTAATGTTATATTGATGATTATTAGAAGTATTTTATGTTTCTATAAATTTAAAAGGAGCAATCAGCCAGCTCTGAAAAATTGGGTGTAAATAATATTAAAACGGTTACAATATATAACTCAAGACATAATTACGAGATATCATATTCACTATTGAAAGTTAATCTTGATAATATAATTATGGTAAAAAAAAAATACTAATAAAAATTAATTTCACCAATGTGGATAATCCGTCGAATTTCAAACTTAACTCTATTAAGTCTAGAGTTATTAAAGTTTTGGAACCAAAATATTTTTACCCTAATTACTTTTTAACTTAGATTAATTAGACCAACCAACGAATTTCAGATTAAATTGGAATTCATATATAAAACGGTGATAATGAACCTGTAGCCAAGTCGATGTACCCAATCCAAACATATGTGCACAAATACAATATTCAATATTCAATATTATATATATATATATATATATATATATATATATATATATATAATCTTTTGTATATATAACTATTTAATATTAAATCGTGTAAAAAAAAATGTACCTGTATCCAAAAAATCGATCTAAACAATAATTATGAGTAACTATTTTTTTATTATAATTATAAGATTAATTAAGATAATTGTAAAATATAACTATATTATTCTAACAACTTATAAATCATTTGTATATATTTACTATTTATTGTGTTCAATATCATATTACATTTACCATAATATTATATTTACTGCATTAACAAAAAATATTTAAACGATTAATAAATACTGCGCATCGCGCAGGTAGCAATCTAGTATAGTGTAATATCACTATAACAACAAGATCTTTCCTTTTTTTTTTTTTCTTGCAATCGTTTGCTTATAGAATTTTGAGCTCAATTGGTTTCTTTATCATAAGATGCGTCTCATCAAAATCTTGAAGCTTTTTCCAAGTGTTCTGAGCAAGAGCTGCAAATGAGTTTTTTTTTTTTTTAAACTCTTTATATATAATTAAGAAAAAAGGTTGTAGATGAGTAATGCATCAAATAAATAATAAATGGAGTATATAAAAAAGCGAAGCACAGCTACAACTTTTTTTCATGTTTTGTATGGTTGACACTTTATGTATTACAACTTTTGGCAGACTTATTTTACCAAACGTACGGGAAAATGGTAATATTTGATGTTATAGAAAAGCGGATGGATAAAAGGTTTATTTTTTTTAATAATAATATATTTTATCTAAACTCACACACATAAACAGAGGCGGATCTATGTAGAGGCTAGGGGGGGCTCCAGCCCCCCCAGCCCGAATTTTTTTTCGTTTTTTAGTATCATGATCCGATTTTTTTAGTATCATGATCCCATTTTTTATGGTATAGCCCCCCTCTTATAGAAGAAAAAATAGATTAAAATAAAGAAAAAGATGATATAAAATGATTGAAGTTAAGGTGAAGGCAAAAAAAAAAATTCAGCCCCCCTCGACAAAAATTTCTGGATCCGCCACTGCACATAAATATACCCGAAAAATCTCGAACTCACATCCTCTTGGCACTTCTCTCCTAACTTCCGTAGTCCAAGAAGATTGGTTGAGTAATGTGGATTATTGATCTTGATTTCTAAAAGAGAACACTAGAACTTGTTATTTGTGGCAATGCGAAACTAATGAGGAAATTTGGAATGGGGTGGGACTGGGATGGTGGTTGTATTTTTGAAATATACTATGTTATTGAGCATCTTCTTTTACAAAGTAATTGCTATCTTTGTTGGCTTTATACAGGTGTGCTAAAATCTATCAAAACCCAGCAGATCCGTATTTTTATATAACTATTGCTGCTCCAAGTCTGAGACACCACATGTGTTTGAAGCTATTATATGGGTATCTGGACTGGTTACTGGTAATAAGTTTGAGTCTAAACTGAAGTTAAAACTTCATTCTGACAAGGCTGGTGTGCTTATTGACTACTAAACTAGTTGACAACACACCTCAAGTCTCAGTTTTCTTCCTCACCTCAAGCCTCGTCATCCATCTTCTTCTCCACATTAACCTTCTTCAACCCCATCTGCAGCCTTGAGTTCCGTACCTGTTGCTGTGGCTGTGGCTGAGACATAAAGTCATCTCATTAGCTACATGTGTTGCAACACCAAGTTATGTATATAGCAGAGGCATCGAAACAAAATGCATGCAAAGGACTAGAGGAGGCAGGCCTGCTGCACATCTTCAGTTTAATTTCTTCTTCAAACTCAAATACTTACGCATGAAAACCATAGCCTTGATAATAGACATGGCAAAAGAGCAATATTCCTTCACCAAAGCCTCTGCATCCCCTTTCTTCTCCTCAAACCCTTCAACCTCCTCCGCAGCCCTGAGTTTCATACCTGAGACATAAACTCATCTCATTTAGCTATATACAACACCAAGTTATATATATAGCAGAGCAGAGGCATCAAAACAAAATGCAAAGGACGACTTTGTCCATCCTCTCACTCCTGCTGAACTTCTTCAGTTTTCTTCTTCTAACTTACCAATGAAATAAGCAGCCGTTAAACCAACAAAGCCAAACGAGTAAAGTTTAACAAAAAAGACCGCTGTCTTGACTTTGTTATTCGATCCCGCGATAAATACAGCGGCCAAACAAGGGAACGAAACAATCAACGGCTGGACATTCCAGACAACACCAGCGCCAATACCGGCTAAATAAAAGCCAGCTCGAAGATTGCGCAGGAAATTAGGATGATCTGAAGAGGCGCCACCATTTAGCTTGACATCAGCTGCAGGAGTTTCACTTGGTTTGGGGCCCTAACACAAATCACAAAGCTTCATTATGTAAGTTATGTATAAACCTGCACTCTGATATGACAACATACATGTTTCTCGTTATGTAAGTTAATATAATATACACAAGTGGAGAACTTCCTGTTAGAACATGGTATCGTCATGTTTAAGAGAGAGAGCAAGAGAGAACAAAAGTATTTCATTTATTTCTGTATCTTTAATATTACAAAGTATAGTCCCTTTTATAGAGACTAGAATGTGTACATAAGAAAAATAAATTGATCTATCTTTGAATTGATCTCCTTGATTTCATCCTCAATTTGTTCCTTGATTTACTCTGCTGCATTTGTTGACTTCCTTTTCCAACACTCCCCCTCAAGTTAAGTAACGGGATTACCGATACTTAACTTGGCTAAAACTTTAGCAAATGCTTTTGAATCAACAGCCTTGGTTAGGATATCTGCTAATTGGTCTTTTGATGGCACAAATGGAAGAGTTACGATTCCCTCTTCAATCTTCTCTTTGATGAAGTGCCTATCGATCTCAACATGTTTCGTTCTATCGTGTTGTACTGGATTTTCTGATATGCTTATGGCAGCTTTATTATCACACAGTAGTCGGCAAGTCTTTCCTGAGAATAACCCAAGTTCTATCATCAATTTCCTTAACCATAGTACTTCCGTAAGTCCTCCTTTTATGCCTCTGAACTCAGCTTCAGCACTTGAAAGTGCTACTACCTTCTGTTTCTTGCTTCTCCAAGAAACGAGATTTCCTCCTACTAGTACGAAGTATCCCGCAGTAGAGCGTCTATCGATTGGATTTCCTGCCCAGTCAGCATCTGTATATGCATGTATATCCAACTGTCCTGTTTTCTTGAAAAACACCCCATAATCGAAGGTACCTTTTAGATACCTTACAATTCTCAGCGCAGCTTCTCGATGTTCAGATTGTGGTTGGTGCATGAACTGGCTTACCACACTTACAGCGTAGGCTATATCTGGTCTGGTATGAGAGAGGTAGATCAATTTCCCTACCAAGCGTTGATATTGGCCTCGGTCTGCTAGATCTGCCCCTTCTGTAAATCTGAGTCCATGATTCATCGCAATTGGGGTAGCAGCTGGCTTGCAATCCACCATCCCGCTTTCTGTCAAGAGATCTAAGGTATATTTCTTTTGGTTTATGAAGATCCCTTGCTTAGACCTGAGCACCTCAATTCCCAGAAAATACTTTAGGGTACCTAGATCCTTCATTTCAAATTCTGTGAACAGATTCTCTCGCAGTCTGGCAATTTCTTCTAGATCATTTCCTGTCATAATCATGTCATCCACATATATGATCAGGCATGTAATAAGACTGTCATTTTTCTTGATGAACAGAGTATGATCAGAATTGCTCTGATAGTACCCATATTTTTTCATGACCTTGGTAAATCTCCCAAACCAAGCTCGGGGAGATTGTTTAAGGCCATACAATGTCTTCTTCAATCTACACACCTCATTGCTTTTAAACTCATGCTGAAAACCTGGTGGGACTTCCATAAACACTTCCTCTTTTAACTCTCCATGCAAAAAAGCATTTGTAACATCGAATTGACGTAAAGTCCAGTCTTGATTTGCTGCCACTGATAGTAAGACTCGGACAGTGTTCATCTTTGCTACTGGTGAAAAAGTTTCAGCGTAATCCACCCCATATTTCTGAGTGTACCCCTTGGCGACCAGTCGTGCTTTGTATCTTTCTATGGTTCCGTCTGGTTTCCTTTTTATCGTGAATACCCATTTACACCCTATGGGTGTCTTCCCTTCTGGTAGTGTGCATTTCTCGTATGTCTTTGTTCGAGCTAACGCATCCATTTCCTTCTGCATGGCATTCTTCCAATGTTCACACTGGAGAGCTTCCTTTTCAGATGGAGGAGTATCATCAGTGTATAATGCGGCCTCATACAGCGATGCGTTTCTGGACAAATTTCCTTTAGATAGAGGACCAATCGGGTAGCGACTTTTGGGACCACTCCTTTCTGGTGAATATCGCTTAGCTGGGATCCCTCGATTAGATCGAGGGGGAAGGACATACCGGGGAGATGGCTCTGGATTGAGTTCCTGCTCATCTGGTTCTGGATTGAGTTCCTGCTCATCTTCAGAAGAGTTGCTCACAGGTATCAATCGAGGAGAGTTTGCTGGAGATGGCTCTGGTTCGGTTAACTGTTTACCTATTTCTGAGCTTTCACCTGCGGGGTTAACTGTTTCGGGAACCATTGTATCGGAAATATCAGGAAAAATGAGCCACTTTAAGGAGTCTGAAGTTTGTATTGGTTCACCAATGTTCTCACTCTCCCCCTGACTCCTAAGATGGCTCGGATAGAAAAATTCAGTTTCTAAGAAGTCACAGTGGATGGTGGTTATGACTTGACGGGTTTTCGGATTATAGCACCGGTATCCCTTCTGATTTATCCCATATCCAACAAAAACACATTTTTCAGCACACGGGGAGAATTTTGTGCGTTCATGTTTTGGAATGTGAACAAACACAGAACACCCAAAAATCCGAGGCTGAAGGGTTAAGGCAGGAGGTATTTTTGTATGGGCAGAGAGGCATTCTAGAGGGGTTTGAAGGTTTAGGGTTTTTGTGGGTAACCTATTAAGGAGGTAGACACATGTGGCAATGGCTTCTGGCCAAAGGAAGGTAGGGACACGGGATTCAAGTATTATAGCTCTAGTCATTTCCAGAAGAATACGGTTTTTTCTTTCCACAACACCATTTTGTTCTGGTGTGTATGGACAAGAAGTTTGGTGAATGATGCCCTTAGTTTGAAAGAAGTGTTGCATAGACTGGTTAATAAATTCCCCACCATTATCAGATCGTAGGATTTGGATATTTTTGTGGAACTGAGTTTGAACGAGGGTATAAAAATGTGTGAATTTTTCAAAAACTTGAGATTTTGATTCTAAAAAATACACCCATGTCATCCTAGTGCAATCATCCACAAATAAGAGAAAATATTTGAATTTATTACCACCCAAAACCGGAGAAGGGCCCCAAATATCAGAGTGTATTAACGAAAAAATGGAATTGACTCGAGTAGTACTGGGTTTAAAGGAATGTCTGTGGCTTTTTGCCAAGACACAAGTTTCACAAGAAAAGGTATTATTCTTAACTAGAGAAGGAAACAAAAGTTTAAGGTACCCCATGGAAGGATGACCCAAGCGCCTATGCCAAAGCCAAAGTTCCCGATCCGTGGTTCCGTGAGACAGTAAAACCTTGCTTGTTTGTGAAAGCTCATCCACATAGTAGAGTCCACCTTTTTCAGTGCCACGTCCAACAATCGCTCCCGTCCTGATATCCTGTAGGAGGCAAAAAGTAGGTTGCATGAGCAAAGTACAATTGAGTTCTTTAGTCACATGACTAATAGACACCAATTTATGGGACAGGTGCGGAACATATAAACAATTTGATAGACGTATAGTCGGACTAATTTTAATTTGTATAGTTCCTGCCCCCTTAACAGTTATAAGATCACCACTCGCTGTTTGGACGTGTGTTTTTAATGACTTTGAAAAATTTACAAAGTCATTTCGATCAAACGTCATGGTGTCGGTAGCACCACAATCAAAAATCCAATCCACGGTCTTGACGGCTGCTCTTTTAGCTTGAGATATATTTTTATGCATATATGAAGTAGTGCAGGGGTCAGTTTGTAATTCTGAGTTTCTGGCAGGACTAAAAAGCAATTTAGAAGGGTTATTTTGCAGTTTAGACATAATGCAGGGACCAAAATGAAATTTAAGGTTAGGGTTTGGTGTTTTATCACCAAACCCGTTACCTATGTCGTCCCAAATCGGTGCTGCCCGATTGCTCCTATTTCCCGGCGACCCATTTCCCGGCGAGACGGTGCCCGGCGAGACGGTGAGGCCGTCCCCCTGTGCGGCGCGATCGTGCGCGGCGCGGCTGTCCTCCTGCGCGCGGCTCCCATTTCCCGGCGAAACGGTGCGCCGGTCTCCCTGCACAGCGCGGCTATGCGCGGCGGAGTTCCTCTGCGCGGCGCGGCTATGCGCGGCGGAGTCCCCCTGTGCGGCGCGACCGGGTGCGGCGCGGCAGTCCTCCTGCGCGCGGCTGATTCTGTCGCGGCCGTTCCCCTGCGCGGCGCGACTCCCTGCGGTGTCACTGTCGACGGAGGCCATGGCGGCTCCGGTGGAGGTGAAAGCAGCAGCATCGGTGGCGGCGGCACCCACGGAGTTGCCGGCGCTGTTCGTGGCGGCGCCCATGGAGACCGTCGCCCTCCCTCTCCCGGCTTCTGTTTTGTGGCCATCGTTCCACCAATCGGGATACCCGACCAGCTGAAAACACATCTCTTTGGTGTGCTTGCGCATACCACAATGGGTACACAAGAGTTTGGATCTATCAATCTTCCCCTTCGTCGGTGGCTGTCCGGTAATATGTTTCAATTTTCCCCGCCCCCCTATGGCCACTCTCATGAGTCGGGACCATAAAGGGTAGTTGTTGCCATCTAGTTTGAATCCTAGATTGACATTGTTGGAGTTCTGAACTAAGCTTGCTATTTGGATAGAAAGCTCTTTCTGATCTTTCTGTGTTAATGCGTCTGACATGTTGCTTGACTGAATTCTGCAGTGACTGATTCTGAATTGGCTGGGAAAGGTATTTGAGAACGATGATGGTAACTGAGTTCAACACCAATCGGCTGGGAAAGGTATTTTGAGAACGATGATGGTAACTGAGTTCAAACAAGAACAGAAAAGTGTTTTGGTTTGATTTGGTTTCTGGGTTTGGATTACTGGACGATGATGATAACGGTTGAATCTGAGTCCCTAGGTATAACCTGGCTCCGATACCATGTTAGAACATGGTATCGTCATGTTTAAGAGAGAGAGCAAGAGAGAACAAAAGTATTTCATTTATTTCTGTATCTTTAATATTACAAAGTATAGTCCCTTTTATAGAGACTAGAATGTGTACATAAGAAAAATAAATTGATCTATCTTTGAATTGATCTCCTTGATTTCATCCTCAATTTGTTCCTTGATTTACTCTGCTGCATTTGTTGACTTCCTTTTCCAACACTTCCCATAGATCACTACAATGCAAAATTACCAAATAGTAGCCATGAAAATGTTCCATAACCTCAGGAGTCACTTTTAATGATAAAAGAAACATTGTTATGTTATAAGGGTGTGTTGACAAAATGGTGGAGAAAGAGAGAAATGCAAAAGGTGACTGAGTAGAAGCACTGGGACAGAACTCAGCAAAGTACTCATGATAATTTATATGGATGCTAGACAACTTTTTAAAAATTTCTTATAAACATAAATTGACTGCGGACACCAGAACATGGCTAGCGATTATAAGAGAAAAACTGCAAAAAACAACTCATAAACTAACTTCTTGATGAGATGATCAATAAATAAAACTGCTGAACAAATCCATTTTAAACAAAATACCACTACATTTACCCTTCCTGGCTCATGAGTTTCAATTATAAGCTAACCCACATCAATGAAACGTTTGCGCACAATAACATGTCTGAGATAGAATAGGTTAATTAATATGCTCTGCTTGAAAATCTGTCCATTATAAAGCCAAGCTTCTAAGGCAATTCTTTTGTTTCCTGGTGTGTAGATGATAGTTTAACCGCACAAACAGGTATTGATAATTAAGTTGTATTACACGCTTCACACAGTCATTAAGAGGGTAGGAAATCAGTCTTAATGTAGAGCAGGTTTTTCATTAATTGTGGGCGAACTTGATTATAACCTTAGTTGAATAAATAATTCAGAAATTTCCATTTGTTTTGATCCCTCACAGTATCAGGAGAGAGCTAAGAAAGTTGGCAAAATGTAACTGCTTGCCATGACAAGCTGGTGAAGACTATGAGCAGAAGTAAATTCACCTTAATACAGAAATTTCCAGCAGCCTTCTCCCTGTCGCTGAGAACTTTGCCAGAGCTTGATAGCCTGCGAGAGATATATCTAGCAGCAATCCTAGTCGCCATTGAAACACACGATTTTCCTGCCAAGACACTCAACACGGAACATAAAATATACATTTCATAACCTTTTAACTATAACATAGAGCACATCTTTAAAATTTAGAAGTTTATACAGGGTTTAGGTTGAGAGTATAAAGGTAGAATAGTTGATTGTTTGAATTTAAATTCTTCATTGTTTTGGAGAGAATTTTTTGGAGTGAACCAATAGTAATCGATCTATATGTGTCATTTATATTTCATATTTTGTGAACTTTGCCTTTTAAGGCATTAACGAGTGGAAACACTCATGAAAATTAAACGTCTTGTTTGCTGCCATTATGCTGCATGTTGGTTGGAGTGTTGGACCAATATAATTTATTAAGTAATTTATGTTGGATTCTCTTTCAATAAAGAACACGTATATCCTAATCATAGAAGTAATATTTAAAATTCAATGGATCCATCCCTGTGGGAATATAAGACTCGAAATATCTCTCATACAAGCATGGTGGTTAAAATACTGAGGGTAAAAAGAAATATTGATACTCTTTTGAGTTGTGTACTCAATTTAAATTAAAAAAAAAAAATCAACCTCATAACAATTATAATAATAAAACAAGATGGACATGGAGGTTTCTAGTCCATTTTGATTAATCCAATAAACAAGACACCTCCGAAAAACCATTACTCCCTTCGTCCCATATGAATTGTCCACTTTGCTTTTGGCACAATAATCAATGGAAATAGAGATAGAGGAAATTAGTATTTTATTATAGTGAGTGAGTATTATTTTTCCATTTTAAGTAAGTGGACAATTAAATGGGACGGACAAAAATGGAAAGGTGGACAATTGAAGTGGGACGGAGGGAGTATATAAAATTCATACTATTCAATACAAAATCATTCTCAGTTTTTTTTGGGTACAAAAATCATTCACAGTTGATTATACAGAAAAGATGAGAAAGATTAAGAACGAGGGAGATGCAGCGATGACTTTTGTGAGATGGTTTGGTTGTTGAACATCAGAAGACAAAGTAAAGGACAATATTAAAAAAATAGTATAATTAACGATCCCACAATTCATTAAAAATGCAATACAAAATACATCTCTACAATTAACATAACTAACACCAAGATATTTCCGGTCGAAATTTTCACTAGACTTAAAAATCAGGGGAGAAACAACCAAATCATTTCACAAAATAAAGGGAAAATACGATGCAGAGAAAACAATGACGATCAACAGACGTAAAATCGGAGTCGCGATACATAACGCGAGCACTGCCTACAACTTATTAAAAAAAATGAAAATAAAAGAAAAAGTCATACACTTATAAATGTGGACATTGGAAGCGGAATGAGGCGTGCAGCTGATTTGAACTCAAATAACTCATAGATATACAGGTATGCTAAAGGGGAGCGATTTAGACGTATGCGCACTTAACCAGAAAGAGCGTGGAAACAACCAAATCGTTTCACAAAGTTATAGGAGAAATGCGATGCAGAGAAGACAATGACGATCAATAGACGAAAATCGCAATCGCGAAACATAACGTGAGCACCGCCCAAAACTAAAAAAAGAAAAAGAAGTGTAGACTTATATATGTAGACACTGGAAGCGGAATGAGGCGCTGATATAAACTCAAATAACACATAGATATATACAGAGATATGAGACAGGAGTATGATTTAGATGTATGTGCAAATGTAAACCAGAGAGAGTTTAGAGAGAGAAAGATGAAGAACAAACCTAATAACCAGAGAGAGAAAGATGAAGAACGAGAGAGATGCAGAGCGATGGTTTTTGCGTGTGGTGTAGTTGTTGAACATGAGAACGTCCTTTCTGAACTAAAAATAGAAATATACGAACAAAAGTAAAGGACCAAGCTAGCTGTATTCTTGGACTCGGGTCCTATTCCTAATCCAAAGCCCATTTTCTTTTTTTCTTTTTTCTCCTACGGATTCTCAAAAACTAAAGATAATTAAGTTATTGAAACATTAAATTAATATAATCAAAATTTAAAAGAAAATTAAGAATCAATGATATGAAGTTACACATGAAAAGTGTGAGAATTTTAAGTAAATATATCGCTTCTCTCCTTAGAAAAATGAGAGAGAACATTTACCATTATATAGTGATATAAATATTTAATACCCCTCTCACACAGCGTCGAGTTTTTATAGGGATTCCATTATCGGGATAATTCCAGTACCATCATTGAAATAAATCAGGCCCTATCATCGGATAATTCGGGTTTCACATTAAATCGCGCCGGCTCTGATATCATGTAAAAATCTCATTTCTTTCCTTACAAAACTAGCTTGTAAGTAAAGGGGATCTTCACCCTTGTATAGCGGGATAATCTAAGGTCCAAAGCTAATATCAAATATTTAACAAAGGATCCCTTTTGTGAATTAATTGTGTATTGAGTTAACGCCATAATATAAAACAATGAAACAAGAGAAATGGAAAAGAAAGAAGAAGAAGAAAAGCCGTGACTGAATTAATGATTGACAAAATGAGTCCAACAAGGTTTCTTGGGGAACCTACGCTTGATTGAGATTATCAAGAAAAAGGACACGAAATTAACCCATTACGCTTCTTCAATTCCCTCCTCAATTATAGAAATGAACTATAAGTTGTTTTGGTGGAAATAAACTGTAAAATCTACCTGCAGAGTAATAGAATGCACATATGAAACTGAAACAACCAATCATTGAGTGAGTGGGACATTTGCATGTAATGTAATGAATAGCAGTGGTTGATAACAAAATTAAGAAAAACAAAGTAAAGTCATCTCAGCATTCATTCAGCTACGACTGGTGTTGCAACACCAAGTTAGCTATTTATTACTCTACTCATCAACATATACGTACTGCTCCGCTCCCATTCAATCGCAGAAATCCATCCTGATCACTCCTCCACTTCTTCCGTTTTCAGCTTCGAATCCCAACCCTTAACAGCGTAACCAGAAGCACCAGCCCAAGCTAAAGCAACCAAGGCCCCCACTGCGGTTGTGTGCTTTGATGGCAAGACAAACTTAGCGCCCAAACCAGCAGAAGCTATGACACTAAAAAGAGGCATATTGTGCTCTCCGCCAACATCTGAGCCAACAGCAAATAACAAAACACAGGGGGCCAACCATTTAGGCTCATCTGAAGAGGCATCACCACTTGGCTTGGAAGATCCTGCAGGAGTTTCACATGTTTTGGCGGGGGCCTAACAGAAATCACAAACCCATATTTCACTTACACCCAAAATGTACAGCATAAAACTCACATACTAGTCATGCTACAATGGATCTTCAGTGTTAGACCAAACATGCTTAAATTTAGATATATATATACCTCTTGAGCTAGCTTATCCAGCTTCTCTTGTTCCATTAATTTCTGCAAATTATTCAAAAACTCTGCTTAACGGTAATCATGAGCAAAGTCACCAGGCGTGCACAAGAACTAGCAAAACTTTCTGAAAAATAAACAACTCAACAAATCATTGCACACAAATTTATAATATAGCATCAAGAATTTGAAAGCTACATGTAAATAAGCAGGCATAGTATGCCAAGGAGAGGGAGGCAGGGTGGCAAAGGGCAATATCGAGCTCCAATCAAAAGGTAACATCTAGTCCAATATAAACACACTTCTCAACGTGCACTTTGATATGACAACATACAAGTTTCTCATATGAAAGTTAATATAATTATATATAAATGGAGAATGTTCCTCAGTGATCTATAATACAGAACTACAAAATAGAAGCCTTGGACTTGTTCCATAACCTCTTCTTAATGCATGAGCTTGCCATGAAAAAATGGCACAAAAGAACAAGCTGGTCAAGACTTTGAGCACAATCACATATCAGAATAGAATAGGTTAATATGCTCCCCTTACAAAATTGTACGTTAGAAATGTCAAACTTCAAAGGCAATTTATTTGTTCCAGAACTGTAAGTATTGATCAGTAGTATCACATATCTTATATACATAACCGTCTTGATGGTTTCTCATTGTGGGAGAACTTGATTATATCATCAGTTGAATAAATAATTAAGAATTTCATTTGCCTTGATCCTTCACTATGTCAGGAGAGAGCTTAGAAAGTTAAAGAAAAATGCAACAGCTTGCCATGAAAAAATGGCTCAAAAGAATAAGCTGGACAAGACTACGAGCAGAAGTAAATTCACCTTAATACAGACAATATTTCCAGCAGCCTTCTCCTTCTGGCTAAGAACTCTGCCACAGCTTGATAGCCTGCGAGAGATATATCTAGCAGCAATTCGAGTCGCCATGGAAACACAGGATTTTCCTGTCAAGATAAGGAATTCAGTCAACAAGGAACTTAACATATAGGAAGTTTTAACATTTTTAACTAGAGTATAAGTTTCTACATTAAAAATTATCCCGCAGTAGTAGAATCACATGCTCAAGAGAATTAAGTCTGGCAGTAACAAAGGCATCAAAGGTTTCATTCACTTCAATCTGTTTTGCTCTATCATATACATTATACACAGCCTGTCAGATGCTAGGAGGTCTATGCACTGTCCTAGCTAAATAATCTAGTATTCCTCATGCTTATCCTTTTACAAGTTTTGGTACGTTGCTCCAAAAGGTGTACTTATAATGAAATTGAGTTGTAAGGTTTTCAACCACAAGAAACAGATTACAAACCAGCAGTCCTGTGCATTATAAATCCAATAGATGTATGTGGGGGAGCAACCGGAGTACTTGAAAATCATACTTCCAAAATTCTAGCTTATGTTCTTAGCATGCTTGAGCTTGACTACAACAAAGATTTTGTAAATCAAAAGCGGCTGATGTTGATCTCAAAGTTAGATGAATGAATATTGATCACAATGTTAGAGCAACGCCTGCGATATCAATTTTTCCTTTACGATTTGTATTCGTTTTATCTAATCTTATAAATGGACGAAGAATCACACGAAAATCGGGAGTCGCGAAACATAACGCGAGCACGGCCTAAAAACATAAAAACCATACACTTATAAATGTAGATATTGGAAGCGGAATGAGGCGTGCATCTGATTTAAACTCAAATAACACATTGATACAGAGATATGCATAAGTAGTGATGTATGCACCAACGTAAATAAGAGATAGTGTAGAGAGAGAAAGATGAAGAACGAACCTACTAACCAGAGAGAGTGTAGAGAGAGAAAGATGAAGAGCGAGAGAGAAGCAGAGCCATGATTTTTGCGTGTGGTGTGGTTGTTGAACATGAGAATGCACTTTTAAGTTGATATGTTATATTTTATTCTCAAAAAAATAAATTAGGATATTATATATATATATTTAAAAATATGAATACAGCTAACATAAACAACAGAAACAGGGGGAAATGGAAATCGATTGCTCTAAACATGCAGTACAAAATACAGCTACACAGTTCCAGTCCACAAAATAAAGAAAAAATAAACAGAGATGAGTTTCCAGTAGACCTAAAAATCAGGGGAGAAACAACCAATCATTTTACAAGATAAAGGAAAAATACGGTGCAGAGAAGATAAATGACGATCAGCAGACAAAGAATCTCACGAAAATCGGAGTCGCGAAACATAACGCGAGCACTGCCTTAAACAGAGGAAGAAAAAAAAGTCATACACTAATAAATGTTGACATTGGAAGCGGAATGAGCTGCGCAGCTGATATAAACTCTTAACTCAAATAACACATTGATACAGATATATGCTAAAGGAGTGCGATTTGGACGTATCCACAAACCTAAACCAGAAAGAGCGTTGAGAGAGAAAGATGAAGAACAAACCTAATAATCAGAGAGAGAAAGATGAAGAACGAGAGAGAAGCAGAGCGCTGGTTTTTGCGTGGTGTAGTTGTTGAACGTCAGAGCACCCTTTTAAACTAAAAGTAGGAATATACGAACAAAGTAAAGGCTGTATTCTTCGGCTGGGCCCAATCTGCATAAAATATTGATTTTAAATAAAAGAATGTGGGGAAGGTCTTGGGTTAGGCAGGCCTAAACGATTTAGGCGGGTTTTATCCATTAACCCAAGATTTAAGCGGGTTTTATCCATTAACCCAAACCCATATAATATACCCTATTTGTGATGGGTGAACCCATTTGGGTAGGATAAAACCCGCCTAAACCGTTTAGGCCTGCCTAACGCAAGTTTTTACCAAGAATGTGTGTAGAAATTAGGGGTGTTCATGGTTTGGCCGAAACCGGTCAAACCGGCCAAACCGTATTAATTTGGCCGGTTTGGCCAGTTTGAAATTTAATTTTTAAACTGGCGGTTTGAAAATTTTAAAACCGGATAAATTTGGTTTGGTTACGGTTTGGAGACTCAAACCGGCCGTTTGGGCCGGACCGGCCGTATATATAGTATAATTAATTAATATAATTTGATAGCTCATTTGTTAAGTTTCTATTTTTTCGTACAATTAACCCATGTTCAAATTTATTGGCCAACATACTAAAGTTTTAGTTATATTTTTTTATTTATCAAAAATAAACTAATAAGTACTAACATTAAATAATATTATTTTATATAATTTCTTAAGATAAATTAAGCATGAACTTTGTAATAATAATTTTACACATCTCTTTCAATTTTATATTTGAATTTTAAGGTTATAATTTTAATACATTTGACTCATATGTTTCTTTTGATTTACATTAAAATATAAATATAATATTTTTAGAATAAAAATTATATTATTATAAGTAGTAACAAATAATATAAAATATTAATTTGTATTTAGGCCCTAGTTTTCTACAAATTATAGTAGATTGTTGAAAGTCGAAACATATTTCTTTTCAAACCGTCAAACCGGCCGGACCAAACCGTTTTTATATGGTTTGGCCGGTTTGGTTTCAAAAAATTATTTGGCCGGTTTGGTTTGAAAAATTTTCAAACCGTACCTATCGGTATGTGTAATATCCCGTATTTAATTAAGCGAGTTTATGCTTAATTAATTGAATAAAATAATATTTATTTTAGCAAATTATTATTTATTTGCTTTTGAGAAGAAATTAAACACCCGATGAGATACAAGGGTCAGAATTTTGCTTATAATATACCAATGGGATCGTTTCGAGAAAACATAAGTGACCGTGAAGTCACAATTGTTAAAAGAAGGACGAGTGTAACGAGAGATTAATTGGGATATTAATAAATGTGTTTAAATTCACAACTTGCACTCGGGAAGTCCATTTCTTAAACCGAGTTAGGGAATGCTTGGAATTAAAATAAGGAAGGATACGAAACGATCGGTATATTTTTCTGAGACCCGAATAGTGTTTAATTAAATTTTGAAATTAATGGAAAATTGGAAAAATTTTATCTCCGAAAAATTTGGAAAATTATATGAATAAGACGGGCTCGTTAAATGGAGTATTTTCATATAATTATTTATTTATTTTGAACTCAAGAAGATGAGTTAACGGAGGAAATTATATACGAGTTAGGTGAAGGGGGATAAAATTTCTTCATTTTGAAGAAATGGCCACGTAATAGCATTGTTGGCCTATTATCCTTCAATAAAGAAAAGGCGGTGGTGTTGGTGAAGGATTATCAAAATAAATTTTGAGGGAATGCATTTCTTATTTTTTTTTCCATCTTTTCCTCCACTCCCGTAAGCATCACAACCACACCACCGTACCGCCTCACCATCTCCAGTCTCTGTTTCGCCTTGTTCCGGCCGATTGCCGCTGCCTCCCGGAAGAGCCACCACCATATTTGTGAAGTTTACACTCCAAGGATTACACAGAGCTTGAGAACGCTCAATTCCGTCAAGTATCGAAAGAGATAATCGAGCTCGAAGGTAAGCCGTCGCCGGAGTTGAACCACCACCACTCACGCCACCCTGTTCACGCCTATTTTCCGATCACCTCCGTGAATCTCCGGCCAAGTAACCACCATCCGTGCGTAGCCCTATCTTCAAGGATCACGTGGAGCTTGGAATTTCTCCGATCCGTCGAGAAACGTGTGAGATATCGGCCCAGTTTCAGGCCCCGTCGGTGAGTCGATATATTTACGATGTCGGCGTAGAACTCGTATTAAACGGCGATGAAACTGAGATTTGTTTACATAATCGTGTTCCTTGTATTTTTAGGAGTATTTTGGTACCAAGTTCCGACCACCCCCGTTGCCAGAACGCCGCGGCCGAAGCTTGAAAGTTGAAACACCATATTTTGGTGAGCTTTTCCTTCCCAGTTTCCGGCGAGTTTTCTCCGTTTCAGTCCATGTCTTTCATGTTTATGTTGTCCTAGTATGTTAATGAAAGCATTATGGTGGGTTTTGGGGATCGGAATGGCCGGAGTTGGCCGGAAACGGCTGAAGCAGAGGTTGCACGAACTGCGCGCTGTGCGCGTTAAGCTGGAGCTGGCGACCGGTGTCAGTCGACGTTCCGTCCGTTGGTCGATACGCCGGCGACGGTCGACAGCAGCTCCGGCGACGATGCACACACACGCTGTGCTCCCTCTCCCATGTGTGTATATTACGTAAATATATATATATATATATATATATATATATATATATTGTGCGTATGTATATGTGTGTGTTTGTCTCTTCTCTCTCCTGTTATATATATATAATTTTCTCTCTCTCCCTCTCGTAAATGTAAATATATGTGTGTATTTGTTGTAAAAAGAGAAAAATGGAATCTCTTTCCTCTCTCGTAAATATATATCTATCTATATATATATATTCCTATTATTATATTGTTATTATCATTATATTATTGCTATATTATTAAAAAAAAAAGAAATTATTTATTTAAATTTTTAGTTTTGTTAGGATGTTGTTCAATTATTTAATTGAATATACCAATTAAATTTAACAACATTTCAAATGTTTATAAATATTGTGAATTACGTTAGACACGTAATTGGGCGTTAAATTTTTTTGAAACATTTAACGCATTGTCGATTATGGGTTTAGCCGTTTAATATATAAACGTGCTTTGAATGAGTTAATTTATTAACCGTGGATTGGTTAACATGTATAATGGTGTTTGTTTGAATTACATGCATGCCTCGATGTACGAAGATGTAAGTTAGGTTGTTGGGTATTGTCAGTCTAGTCAGTCAGTAGTAGAACCTGAATGTCGCATAGCTAAGGTGCTGATTGTTCAAACTCTAGTTGATCCACCTAATTGGTTATTTCTTCTGTATTGAAAATTGAAGGAGATACGAGTTGATCAGATCAAAGCTTCTACATCTACGTGCTAAACATCTGTAAGATTTAAAGGTGGGGACTATTTTCTGTAAAAATTAAATGTCTTCTTAGCTGTGAGCTCAGTTTTCTAAAAAGCATGAAAATTTTTGTTTTGAAATTGATTGTCTATGCCAAAATATTTTGTGTCATCATATCTGTACCTCTGGTTGATTACAGTCACTAGAGAGATTTGTTTAATGAGAACAGAACCAGGTATACATGAAGTACCTGAGCCAAGTCTCATTAACTTTAGGGATATAAAGATCCCTCATGTTCGCGAACTATTATGATATATATTGTGGTCACTCAGCAGGAGAGCTGATACCTTTGGGGAAATAAGGTGAGGCTTGTGTTGCCTTTAAAAACGATCGTTGTCTCAATGTTGTGTTCTGAGATACTGTGCACAAATTGATGACAGTGGATAGAGTGGTTCGCCCATTCCCAGCTGTTCATCGTGACTTGGAAGTGGGCCAGCTTCCAGTCACACTACGGTAAACAGATATGATGCATGTT
>JAPKLW010000203.1:716201-756636 GCA_026898455.1 Plectranthus barbatus
AAAAACAAGTCTTCCGTTGTTAGAATATCCATCCCACCTGTAACGCGCCCTGAAGATTCGGGAAGACAAGTCTGGGGCGTTACAGTATGGCCGAAATTTTCCTTCCAAACCGGGCGAACCGGACCGCGAACACCCCTAGTAGAAATGATGTGCAAATTATTTTAGTTTAGAAAATATTAAGGGCTTACCCTGCCCTGTTTGGTTGGTTTTTGGTCAATCAATTTATGCTGTTTGAGAATTTTATAAATTAAATCGATTAAATTAGTCTTTCAAACCAAATCATATTAAAATAATTTAGCTTGATCGATTTAAAATTCCAATTTAACAATTATAATTGAAACATCGATCAAGAATTTATTTCGTAAGAGCCAAAAAATTTGATGCATCCATTGATTGCAAAATGCATATTTTATTATAATTTTCTAACATAACAAATTTTGAAATATCATTCGTACATAAATAATTATCTAACTCCATGCCATATCAATATTTATAAAATTTGTGCATGTCTATTTAATTTTCTTTAGCTTCAATTGAAAAATAATTCATATTTTATTAATATTATTGTTAAAATGACTTCTTAAAATATTAATTAATAAAAAGTAAAAAGATTTTTATGAAATATTTTATTTAAACATATGTACAAATATTTACAAATTAAAGTTGTCGAAATATTGAAATGAAAAAGCGAGTTATATATTATTGATAATATTTATTTCGAAACATGCATATGGAAAGGGTTATTGTCACCCCCAACTCAAGAAAGAGAATCAAGAGTGTATTTCAGTTGCATGTATATGTTGCATCTTTGTATGTGCTGCCACTCCCAGTCCCATAATACATTTACACTATATATCAGTTGCATGAATGAGGAGCTAATCAAGAGATGCAAATATAAAACCAAAAAAAAAAAAAAAATCAACCTAGCTACATGTTGAGGTTCGAAATTAGATGAATAGAGACCCTTAGAATCAAGTTAGAAAAATAACAGATATCGATAAAGCGAGAATTAAGCACAGAAATTAAATGCAAAGAACACTAAAACCGATGCAAAAACAATGGTTATTAAATGTAAAATACGAAATAAAATGAGAGAAATAAAGTGTTTATTAATGAAATATTTTGACAAAAATTCAGCTTGTGTAAAACATTTGAATCCCCTCCCTTGTCCTCCCTTTTATAGGCATAAGGGAGGCCTATTACAAGAATTTGGATCCTAAATAACCCTAGTTAAAACCAACAACGACCCGGATTTCTTAGAGCAGACCACAGGAATCTCAGGGTCGGTTGCAATTGTCGCGGCTCCTCTCCAACGATTTTGTCGTTATCCATTTGGTCGGGCCGTCGTTGAATTCGACCCCAGGGTCGGTTTGGACCTGAATCTGGTGTCGGTTCATTCATTGGAATGGGTTACGACTTGGTTTCTAGGTCATGCCTAATTGGGCTTCGGGTTGTTGGGCCGTGTTTGACTTGGTCACCTTTGCGGGGGTAAGTCATTCTTACTCAGCTTGGACCCAACCTCAACACTACATATTTGATTTTGCTAGAACTTCTCAAATTCTATCTCATCCTCCTTTGCTCAAATCAAACGACTTGGGCAGCTCCGTCGGTGTATCAACTCCCATTTCAGTTCAGGCCCTAGAAAAAGGGATGTTGCTTGATTTCTGCATCTCCCTTTGTGGAAAGTTGAGGCACTGGAACTGTGGGACACCAATCCCTCACTTATTGCATCTTACTTTCTAGCAGTGCATTTAAGCAATATACTGTTAATTGAGATCATCAAGAAAAGACACAAATAATAAACTCTAAATTTACCTGCAGAATAATAGAATGCATATTTGAAAGAACCAATAATTCACCATAACATTTGCATGTAGTGATGAGCAGCAGAGGTGTTGCCATCACCATGGACTTTGTGATGGGGTTGCAAAAGTCACAAAAAGGAAATACAGTGATATGGGTTATAGTGGATCGTTTAACGAAGAGTGCTCACTTTTTGCCGATAAGAGTAAACTATGGGTCAGACAAGTTGGCTCAGATATATGTCCGAGAGATTGTCTGACTGCACGGAGTGCCAAAATCTATTACGTCTGACAGAGATGCAAAGTTCACATCTCGTTTTTGGATGAGCTTACAACAAGAGTTGGGGACTCGCCTGAATTTTAGCACGACTTTTTACCCTCAATCAGATGGTCAATCCGAGAGGACCATTCAAACTCTCGAGGACATGTTAAGAACAGTAGTTTTGGATCGAGGAGGCAGTTGGGAGCCAATTTTTCCTTTAATCGAGTTTGCTTACAATAATAGTTATCAGGCAACAATCGAGATGGCTCCCTATGAAGCATTGTATGGAAGGAAGTGTCGTTCGTCTCTGTACTGGGATGAGGTAGGAGAACGAAAGGTAATCGGACCTGACGCAGTTAGTGAGATAATTGAAATAGTCCGTCATATCCGAGAGAGGATCAGAGAAGCTCAGAGCAGGCAGAAGTCCTATGCCGACTCGAGAAGGGCTGAGCTATGTTTTGAAGTAGGGGATAAGGTATTCCTCAAAGTCTCGCCTTCTAAAGGAATAGTGAGATTCAGAGTGAAAGGTAACTGCGACCGCGTTATGTGGGACCTTATGAGATTTTAGAGCGCATTGGTCCAGTAGCGTATAGATTAGCATTACCCCCGAGTATGGGTAATGTGCATAGTGTGTTTCATGTGTCTCAGCTGAGGAAGTATGTTTATGATCCCAGACATGTGATTCGCCAAGAGGAAGTAGTTTTTTGGATTTCGATTTGAACCTGCCTTTATTTTTGGATTTATTTTGTGAACGTCCTCTTACTACCAACACTTCAGCATCTCCCTTCGTGCTCCCTCTTTTATCCTTCTTCCTTAGCTCGTAGCTATACAGGGCAGAGCACACTTCTTTTAGAGATACTTCGGCCTTCCCATGCAGTAGAGTAGTTTCAAGATTCTCAAATTCATCGGGAAGTGATCCCAACAACATCAACGCGAGGTCTTCATCTTTGAATACCTCATCCATATTCATCAAATCAGTGACCAGTTGATTAAAACTAGTGATATGCTCATTCATCGTGGCACCCGATACGTAATTGAATCGGAATAGTCTTTTCTTCAGGTGAAGATTATTCTGACTATTCTTCTTCAAAAACTTCTCCTCGAGCCCAGTCCATAGCTTGTAAGCAGAAGTCTCCTTGCAAAATGCATATTTCTGCTCCCGAGATAAGCACGAGCGCATGGTACCACACGCCAACCGATTGATAGTCTTCCATTCCTTCTCTTCCATATCTTCTGGCTTCTTTTCCTCAATGGCAATGTCAAGACCTTGCTGGAATTGCATATCTTGAACTTCACTTTGCCACATACCAAAATGCCCAGTGCCATCAAAGGTCTCCACTGCTATCTTCGTACTTGTAACAGCTGTCCTCGAAAAAATCGAGGATAATCCCTTTGAGCTTGAGCTTTCCTCCACTTTGGGCGGCCCCTCCATTTTTGGTAAGAAAAAATATATCCCTCAATAACCCAAGATAAGAAACAAGGAAATCCTTTCTAATGTGGAGGAAATGAAGAAAATAAAGAACACCAGAATTTAACGAGGTTCGGCACAAATTATGCCTACGTCCTCGGATACTACCAAAATATTTAATTGAGGGAAAAAGAAGAATACAAATATAGCTCATTAATACGAAACTATTATTGTTGGTGTTTGGGATGGTTTTCAAAAGGGAAAGGTAGGGCCCTATTTATAAGGAGGGCCCATGGCCCTTCTTCCTCAAGGAAAAGAGGCATTCAACAAAATGACGATCAGCAGACCAAGAATCTCACGAAAATCGGAGTCGAGAAACATAAAGCGTGCACCGCCTTTAAAAAACAAAAAAAACAAAAAAAAAAATTTAAAAAATACTTATAAATGTAGACATTGGAAGCGGAATGAAGCGCGCAGCTGATACAAACTCAAATACACATAAATACATAAATATGCGAAGGAGGGTGATTTTAGATGTATGTACAAACCTACTAAACTGAGAGAGAAAGATGAAGAACAGACTTACTAACCAGAGAGCGTAGAGAGAAAGATGAAGAACAAACCTACAAACGAGAGAGCGTAGAGTGAAGGAGAGAGAAGCAGAGCTATGATTATAGTGTGGGTGGGGTGTGGTACTGTCACTGTGACTACTGTGGTTGTTTGAACATCAGAATTTCCTTTTAAACTAAAAATAAGTAATAATACACCAGCAAACTAAAGGATTAATTGGACCCCTCCCCAATTCCTAAGCCTTTTTTTTTTTTTTTCCTACTTAACACTGAATTAGATTTTAAAAAGTAATAAGTTATTGTAAAAGATTAGGAAAATATTAAAATCTATCCCAAACTTTAAAATATAATATAGTAAGACTAAAATTTTGAATATTTTTTCACCAATCAAACTTTTGGTACTGGAAATCCTACATAGACAAATAATATTACATGTTATCATAAAATATTAATTTTTAAGAATTTAAAATAAAAACTAAAATGTTTTATTTGTTATATTAACAGAATTTAATAAATTGATTTTCAAAATATATCAGTAAATAGAAACAAATATATTTGATATTTTCATGTCTGACATTATTTTGTAAAAATAAATTTGACAATCAAAAACCCAAATGTTAATTATTTTACTAACAAACGAGAAAACCCTTAATACATTAAAATTTAAAAAATGAAAAGTACATAAAAATCGCTTCTAGACGGACTATTAATAAATCTTTGACCATATTTTAAAAATATACACTACCAATATTTTATTGTCTTTGTTATTTACTAAAATTAAAATGCTCCATTATTTTTTATTTTATTAAAATAATTCAAGGCAACTTAAAATATCATTCCAATATTCTTATTTGCGTTTGACTATTTATCTTTTCTTATTTTTTTATATATAAAAAAAAAGCAATGTATTCTTAAAGATATTTTAGAAGCTATTTAATCATTATTAATTGTAATAAAGGATAAGTTTACTTGAAAGTTGGAACATTTACAAAATTAATATTTAATGATGATATGGAATATTATTTGTCCATCTAAGATTTTCGATACCAAAAATCTGATCGGTGGAAAAATATTCAAAGTTCAGGTCTTAATCTGTTATATTTTAAAGTTCGGGATAAATTTGGGAATGCAATGAAAGTTTGGGATAAATTTAAATATTTTCCCAAAAAATATTAGTTAAAGTATGTTAAATTAAAATTTAAAAAAAGAAAAGAAAAAATCAATGATATAAAGTTACACATTAATATGATAAATAGTATGATTAACTTGAAACCACACTTGAAAAAATAGTTTGAGAAATCTAAGTAGTTGATCCATTAAGAATTAAATGGTCAATTGAGATTTTTAGTACATAGAGGTCACTCGCGTAATCTTTTCAATAAGGTGTGCGAGGGTCTTAAATCGTACACTACTACCTTGGCTTGTGAATAAAGTTTTTTTATAAAAAAAAATCAAAAAATCATATTTTGGTATCTTGATTGATTAATTAATTCTTTGAGTTAACTCCAAATAAATCCCTTAATCCCAAAAAAAAAAAAAAAACTCCAAAGAAATCCACATAGTCATGATAAACTATAGGAGTTGGAAAAAGTGGAGGCCAGGGTACAAGCTGGGAGCATCGGCTAAGTAACCACTCCACCCATCCCAAACAACTGCAGCTAAGTCTTCGACTCTTCATTAGCAACAGTGGGAGATGTTGTTGAGTATATGAGCTAAGCTAAGAGGTTCCTGAAATTGTGGTGGTGTTTTGTGAAGTGGGATGGGATTTTTTGGAAGGATGGTTTGTTTTTTCCCCTCCAAGTCAATATTTATGTTTTGGTGGAAACAAACATAAACATTTTTACCATACTTTTGGTTCATTTATCAATTCACAATGATCTATCTTCTGGTTTAATGTTAACAGTTTGATTTTTTTTTTTTCAAAATATGATATAAAATATGGCTACGGAATAATAGAATGCATAAAGTGAAATTACCAATGAATGAGCAGCAGAGGGTACATAGTGGTTGAAACTAAAGTCATCTCATTTAGGTAGCTACAAAGTTATGTAAGAGGAGTTGGTTTGCTATTATATACTGCTCGCACGAATCCATCCTCTCCTCCTGCACTTGATCCGTTTTCTTCTTCGAATTCAAATACTCAACAGTTTTAACAATAGCCATGATACCAGTGAAATAGCAAACAACGAAGGCCGCCGCCACTGTTTTGTTCTTTCATTGCAATACATAATCAGCGCGAACAAACTGCCAATAGAAACACGCGGATTGTGTTCCCAGACAACAGAAGCGCCTGCAATAACTAACAAAGTGCCACCGTAAACATAGGGGCGCAACCAATTAAGATCTGGAGAGCCGCCACTTGGTTGGGCAGGAGTTTCACTAGGTTTGAGGGGGCCCTAACAGATAAATCACAAATTAAAGCATGATTTTTTTTTTATGGACACAAAACCAATCAAATAAATTCTTCTGTGCTTCATGAGATCATTAAATGTACAGGACATATATATCAGTCATATTGGTGTGGAGCATAAAATGGGATTTGAGTTTTAGACCAAACATGGTTAAATTAATTTATAAGATATGGTATATATAAATTTTCTTCTCTTTCCATTTTCTGCAAATTATTCAAAGAAGCTCTTGTATAGATAATATAATTAAAAAACTCTACTTAATGGTAATCATGAACAAAGTGACTAGTTATGCACAAGAACAAGCTAAATTAAAACTTCTGAAAAATAAACCAATAAATTAGCCACTCAACAGATCATCACACACAAATTTACTTAGCATCAAGAAATTAAATTGAAGCTTAAATATTTAATATTGGCGGTTATTTTTTTTAACAGAAGCAGTTATGCATTTTCATAAACATAAATATTAAATGAACATTGAACATACATGAATCATGCACAAGATTTAGGGTGAATAAGCAGGCATTAGGATGTCAGGGAGAGGGTGGTTCGAGCTCCCATCAGGAAAAAGTAAAGCAAAGTGCAACAGCTTGCCATGGGAAAATGGCACATGGAGACACAAGAACTAAATTCACCTTAATACAGACAATATTTCCAGCAGCCTTCTCCTTGTCGCTGAGAACTTTGCCACAGCTTGATAGCCTGCGAGAGATATATCTAGCACCAATCCTAGTCGCCATTCAAACACAAGATTCTCCTGCCAAAATATAATGAATTCAGTCAACACAAAACATAAAATGTACATTCCATAACCTTTTTAATTACAAAAGGGTTTAAGTTCGACATCTTTCAAATTAAGAAGTATAGGGTTTAGGTTGAGGGATAGAATGGTAGAATAGTTGATCGTTTGAAGATTTGAATTCAGATTCTTCATTGTTTTTGATAAAATCTTAGAGGGAATATACCAATAGTAATTGATCTATTTGTAATTTATATTTCAATTTTTGAGGATTTTACAAGGTATTCACGAGTGGAAACACTCATGAAAATCACATCTTTTGCATATGATTTTGTTGCTGTACATCGTCATTTTTCTTTCCCCTGTGTATTGCTCCGACATGTAGTTTGGAGTGTTGGATCAACACATATATTTTTAATTAATTCATGCACCGTTTCTTTCAATCAAGAACACCACCTATATTCCGATCATAGAAGTCATATTTAAGTAGAAACAAAATACTCAACTATTTTGGAGCAATGTGGTTAAAATAGTAAGCCCATAACCAAGTAATCATAGGTTCAGAAAGAACTTCCCTCCTCATCTAAATTGTGTATTCAATTTATAGAATAAAAAAATCAACCTCATGGAGCCACTACCAGCTCATGTAAACCTCAATATTGGTGCATTATCCAGTCCCAATACTCCCACGAGGTATTTTTTTTTTTTTTAAGGCAAAGAAAAATCAAGGGTACCAAAGAAAAAACTGCAGAAACAATCCCACATACTACACTGATGCGAACAGAACTATTATACAGGGATATCAGACGCCGCCTTGTATTGAGTAAACACCATAATATAAACAGGGGAAATGTAAACAGATTGCTATTAAAAAAGCAAAAAAAGAGTGCAAAATAAATCTATAAAGTTAACGTAATTAACACTGAGGAATCTCCTTTCGACAAAAAAAAAGAAAGAAAGAAAAGACAAGGTGATAAATTTCCACTAGACCTTATATTGAGGGGAAAAACAACCAAAACACACCACCAAATAAAGGAAAATCACGATGCAGGTAAGACAATGACGACGAGAGAGAGAAAGATTATGGACAAACCTAATAACCAGAGAGAGTGTAGAGAGAGAAAGATGAAGAACGAGAGAGAAGCAGAGCGATGATTTTTGCGTGTGGTGTGGTTGTTGAACATGACGATGCACTTATAAGTTAATATTTTTATATTTTATACTTAAAAAAATTAGGATATGATATCTTTTTTAAAAAATATGAATACAGCTATAAGTCTATAACATAAACAACAGAAAGAGGGGAAATGGAAATCGATTGATATAAATATGCAGCATAAAATACAGCTACGTACAGAGTACACGTAAATAACACAGAGAAACAACCAAATCATTTCACACATAAATTTCCAGTCGACAAAAGAATGAAAAAACGGTGTTGAACTTCCAGTAGATCTAAAAATCAGGGGAGAAACAACCAAATCATTTCACAGGATAAAGGAAAAATACGGTGCAGAGAATATAAATGACGATCAGCAGACGAAAAATCTCACGAAAATCGGAGTCGCGAAACATAACGCAAGCACCGCCTTAAACATGAAAAAAAAATTAAATTAAAAAGTCATACGCTTTTAATTTAGACATTTGAAGCGGAATGATATGCGCAGCTGATATAAACTCTAAACTCAAATAACATACAGAGATATTCGAAAGGAGTACGATTTGGATGTATGCACAAACCTAAACGAGAGAGAGCGTAAAGATGAAGAACGAAGCTAATAACCGGAGAGAGAAAGATGAAGAACAAACCTAATAACCAGAGAGAGTGTAGACTGTAGAGAGAGAAAGTTGAAGAAGGAGAGAGCGATGAAATCTGCGTGAGGTGGTAGTTGTTCAACATGAGAGAGTCCTTTTAAACTAAAACTAGAAATATACGAACAGAGTAAAGGACCAATTAGCTGTATGTATTCTTTCGACTCGCGGTCCTTCCTAAGCCCATTTTCCTTTCTTTTCTGCTGCTTCTTCTTTTATTTTCTACTTAATTGTAAATTAGATTCTCAAAAACTAAACACAAGTTATTGAAAAACCAAATTAATGTATGCTAAATAAAAATTTATAAGAAAAATTAAGAAACAATAACTGAAGTTACACCTGAAAAATAGTGTAATCAATCTCTATTCGAAGGGCTGGGGCCCAATCTTCTTAGGAAAAGTTGCGAGTTATTAAAGTAATTAAAGATTCATAATTAAGTTAAATTGTTAAAACTGTGTGAAATAATGATTTTATAGAGAATGTGTGTGTACGAGGTTGCAAATTATTTTAGTCTGGCAAATATTAAACATGCATACGATCATATTTGATTGATTTGAGGGCCAAGTATGAGTCAAATTAATTTATTCAATTTTTGAGAAATTTATAAAATAAATTGTTTAAAATAAATTTTCAAATCAAACCAACTAAATCATGTTAAAACATTTTAGCTCAGCAGGTTTGAAAGCTCAATTTAACGATTATAGTTGAAATATCAAAATAACAAGTAGGTATAAATACTTTCCAACACATAAATCACCACAAATCTCCCTCATGTTTGCATGATTAGCAATCAACCTATTCCCCTCAAGAAGTTCCATTACAAAACCCAAGAGATGATCGTAAGGATCATCAAGCACCCATTAGTTTCAAAAAAATATTGAAACTTAGAACTTGGGATGCCTTTGTTAAGGCATATGCAACGTTGTCAAGGGTTGACACCTTTTTCAAACTTATCAACCCTTTATAAACAATGTCCCTCACGAAGTGATACTTAACATCAATGTGCTATGATCTATCGTGAAAAACTCGATGTTTTGACAGACACAAATCACTTTGATTATCACATAGGATACTAACTTCTTGTTGCTTCACACCTAGTTCATTTATGATTCCCTTAAGCTATAAAGCTTCCTTAATAGCTTCAGTTATGACCGTGAATTCGGCCTCAGTTGTAGTTGTAGCTTTGATTTTCTTGTAACTGCAACTCCCCAAAGATTGAACAAATCCAGTCTGGTCTTGTACAAATTATCATGTACATAAATCACTTGTCATGATAGAGTAGCATGTGTCAGGTTTTGTACAAATCATCATGTATATAAAGACTACCGACCAGACTTGCATAAAGTATTTGACTCATAAACCATATCTCCTCTTCTGTATTTGGCTTCATAGACTGACTCAGCTTAGCATCCATGCTCATATAAACATTTAGGATTGTATGCTTCATTTGTAGCAATAATAAGTTTTTAATTTTAATGTACCAATGTCGTAAAAAAAACATAAATATGTTATTTGCAGTACTCATTTGTTGAATAATTGGATTTTAACATAGAAAAAAAAAACAAATATAAATATCCCTACAATCATAAACTAGTGCCAAGCAATATGCTTATAAAATTTTGACAATTTCTAATAGTTAAAATTGATACATTTATTTTTAGGTAATTATAATATTTAAGTTTAAGTTTTCTACGGCATATTTTGATTTCATAAAAAAAAAATTCGATTAAAGTAGGAATTATATTTTAACTTAAATTGGATAGATATGTTAAATGCATAAACAGGATGTCAAGATAAGAAGATGGTGAGTTAATTATGGGATATGAGCATTGCTTATAATTTCTTCTTGTTTGGATTTGAATTTATCTTGTTGGACACATATATACGACAGATGGAGGTATATATAGAATAACACTAAATTAGACAACAAAAGAGTGAGCTAAACACCCTTCAGCTGGTATTTGATGAACATTGAATTTCTGGGCGACTTTGGCTGGAACCTTATGTGTTTGTACTCCCAAAAGATTCAGGGAATGTTGTTTTTACTGTGGTTGACTTCCTCTTTGGGTCTGTAAAATCAAATGGTAAATTGTTACATGGCAGAGTGATGACAGTTAGTTTCCACAAGTATGGTGACAAGTTCCTCCCTCAAACTGGTAATCTCAAGGTGCTTCCTTCCCCTTCATCTAATATTCTCTTCATCGATGTTTGGATATAGTAGCAATCTTCCACTCTCCCTCCCTTTTTTTTTTCTTTTCTTTTTTGGTCCCATTACTGTAGATTTTAAAAATTATTGTATGGTACCATACTGCTTTGTTCAAACTATTTAAGAGCTCTTCGTCATCATTATGAGCAAGTACACTGCTTCTTAACCTCTTTTATAATTGTTGAAGAAGTTAGTTTTGGTGTTTGTCTGATTCTCAAGGATGTTGGAGAAAGAGAAGGCAAATTTTATGCCGTAAACGTTCCTCTTAAGAATGGAATCGATGATGGGAGCTTCTTACGCCTGTTCAAAACGGTAATATTCAGTCAGCTCTGCTCTGGTTATTGCATTTTCTTTTTAGGCGATGTGATTGTGAGCTTTTCTTACATGTTCATCATCATATAGATTATTCTGAAGGCTGTGGAGTGCTACGCTCCCGGAGCTATAGTTCTCCAATGTGGTGCAGATTCGCTTGCTGGAGACAGATTGGGACGCTTCAACCTTTCTATTGATGGTAATTTTAAGAGTGCTTATTTTCCTCTTCTATTCCATTCTCATGCCATTGTCATGTGCTCTCCTCTCTATCTTGCATTAGACCAACATGAATTTCTTTAAGAAACAAGAACTAAGGAGGTTACCAGAAAAATCTGCTGCACATAGCTAAACTAAAACACACTCTGCACCCTCACCAAGATTTCCTGCTATGTAAATACGTAGGGGGGGGGTGGGGGTGTTCTAAGTTGTAACACTTGGCTGGTAGCAGAATAGCATTTAGAAGTTAGAACAAAGAAGAGTGAATTATGATTTACCACTTTTGCTGCAGGGCATGCAGCTTGTGTGAAACTTGTAAAGGAACTCAATTTGCCTTTACTGGTAGGCCTATGAATACATTGCGTTTAATCAATATAGTTTCCATTTTTTTGTTTTAGCAGAAAGAGTATTTTTGGCGTGCAGGTAACTGGAGGTGGCGGATACACCAAAGAAAATGTGGCTAGACGTTGGACTGTGGAGACAGCAGCTCTTCTGGGTGTGGAACTCCCTAATGGTATGCCCATCTACTCAACTTTGCTTTTTTCTTCTTTTTTATTGCAAAGCTTATTCACTTTTCACTTTTAACACCACAAGTTATTCTGGGTCATTATATTTTACAATCTGCATTTCACCTTGTTCTGTGTATCACTGTACTTTTTTTCTCGTGTGTGTAGAGATCCCAGAAAATGAATATATCCAATATTATGGCCCAGATAAGTCATTGAAATGTCCAAGTGGGAAGAAGTTGGTATGTGAATTGCACATCAATTAATAATATTAGCTTATGATTCTCGATAATTATGGTGGAATGAATGGATATAAGTAATGAGCAGTTGATGTGTGGCAGGTGAATTTGAATAGCACATCATACCTTAACAACATCAGAAGAAAAGTGTGCGAAAATCTTAGTGCCATCCAACATGCTCCTGGTGTACAAATGCAAGAGGTAAAAGTAAACAACAACTCTAGACTATCCAACTTCTTCCACCACCAGCTAAAAGCATATCAGGTTGGAGTATTTATTTATTACATTTCAAGAAATCATAACAAGGGGGTGTTGTGCTGGGTGTAGGTGCCTCCGGATGTTTATATTCCAGAGATTGATGAAGATGAAGACAACCCTGATGAACGACACATTAATCGTAAGTTCAAAAATAAAAATAATAAGAAGAAGAAGAAGAAAAGTTACGTTTGTCTTCAGCTGAGTAAAGAAATGAGTGAAATGGCGTTGCAGGAGACAGGCAAGTCCAGCGTGATGATGAATATTATAAAGGTGATCATGATAATGACAATGATAGTGATGAGAATATGGATGGATGATGAGAATTTTTATGCAAATGCTAATAGAAATGTGAATATGTAGCTGCTGTGTCCATATTTTGGAGTCTCCACTTTTTCATATTGCATAATTGTTAGTTTTTATGCAAACGTGATGAAAATTAGGCTGCAATGCAGGGAAAGCTTTTAAGGAATATATACGGCAAAAAAGCATAATCTGTGCCAACTCACATCACATAGGAAAGACATATTTTAAGTTAGGAAGCATAGTAGCAAACAAAGAGAGGGTAGATTGAGCAGAGGCAGAAACCTAGCCAAGACCTCTCTCCCCAACAATATTATCCAATAGTGACTCGCAGGCATCTTCCAGCAAATCCAGAACCTACCACAACCACAATGGAGAAAACTCAAATCATTCTGCAGAGGTAAGTTAAGACCGCGAATTTATTGTCTCTGACGGCAGTGAATTGCCACAACAATCAAAGATACCCTAGTCTATCTAATCAGATGAAAGAAGCTAAAGTCATTAGGAAGCAACTGAGGAACAGAGTTACTGCAGTATGAGATGGCAAAAAAAGAACCAAGTTCCATAAAAAAAAAAAAAGGCATCATCTGGGCCTGTTTAACAAATGCTACATAGATTGTCATTGTACCAGTATGCAGTAGCATGAGCAACCCTTTTCTACATCCAACTTGCTTGAATGCATCCACTCACCTAGGTGGTTACTGCATCTTCGACCAGAGTTGGACGACCAAAATGTAGGAATGCAATGATCAACAGATTATCATCAATTATAATGACTAAACTGATCTTTGGTCAGCCAGTGTTTGGCCAAGATGACACGTTCAGAAACCACAAACTAATGGGCATTGTTGATCTGTGAATAAAGGGAAACTGTATGCTTCTTGATGTGGTTCTTTCTAATTTCATTCCAAAGATTAGATATTTAGATTCTTTTAAACAGAAAACAAACATTACATTTATATGCCAGAGCTTTAGAAGATATCAACATAGTTTCAGTTTGAAGCTCGTCTTTTAGAACCTGTAAACAATTTAGATGCGTGTTTATTTAACATTAAGTGAAGCGTAGCAGTTCAAATTAACCATGCAAATGGATCCCATATTAACCAGATGCCCGCTAATAATGTGTTGATATCTTACAGAGATGTCTATATTTTATCCTAAAATGGCTGAAATATACTTCATTCAAGCTTAAGCAGATTCTTGGTATATTAAATCACTCAAACATACACAGACCATACGATAAATGTGCTCATCAGCAAGAAGAATGACCCAAAAGCAGCAGGCTCCAAGAAGTAGGGGTTCAAGAAATGTTAATCAAATAGTCTACAAAATTTGAAGTGTAGCTCACAAATTGGGCAGCTGCAGCAAGTTTTTTATGCCACGTTACATTCCTAAAGAGAGATATTAAAGAGTATTACCTTCTCAAAACCTTGTTGTCCACCATAATACGGGTCAGGCACTTCAGTTTCATTATGCCTCTTGCAGTAGGAACACATTAACTGAACCTGCAAATATCAATTTGCAATGTCAAAAAAGCATGATAGATCAACACAAGCAGTTTCTACCGAAAAAATAAAAACTCCTACACCAAACAATCACACAAACCACAGATCCACAGCCTGCATCAACCATGAGCTCACAAACCTTCTTAGCAGCATCAGCAGGTAACCCCTCTCTGTGCTTCCACCTCTCAAATGCCGCAAGTATATTCTCTTAGTTCACAAGAAATAGCACAAGTATTAGCATCATCCACTTAGCAACTGCATTGTGTGCTAATTATGTAACCATATAATGTCTAATAAATATAGGCAATGTCCAAAACAGTTGAATCAACAACAGCATTATAATGAAAAGACTGAAACAACACACACCTTTGTTATGCTTGTCCATGGCAAGAATGAGATCAAAATCTCTGAAATCGGACGGCCTTATCGGCCTCGACAGCGAAGTTAAGTCAATTCCACGCCTTTTTGAAGCTGCTATCATTCTTGGGTCTGCTTGGTTGCCCTTGGTTGATAAACAGAAAATCATGAGCAGCCCATTTGCCGTTAGCGTACTAGGCATTCTGAATTTCCACATACCTCATGAAAATCGATGGTGCCAGCAGAATCAATGAAAAATTGGGAATCAAGGTTCCTTTGCTTGACGAGATGGGTGAAGACGCCTTCCGCAGCGGGGCTTCTGCAAATATTTCCGAGACAAACAAATAGAACAGAGAATGGTTTTTTAGCAGAATTCGATGAAGCCATCGCTGATAACCCCTTCAATATTCTCGTGGGTTTTACTGCAATTCTAGTGTGTTTTTATGTGAGAAAATCGATGGGTTTTGACTTCTCAGAGTGGTGGCAAATTGGTAAATTCAAGAGAAGCCAGAAAGCCACAATTTATTTCCATTTCCATACGGAGAGACAAAGAGGAGCATCGAATTCTCATCGTTTTGATTCATCAAGTCTCACTTCGTATCTGATCCATTAACAGGAGAATTATTCCTTTACTACATCCGATCTTGGATGCTCCAACAACAACACAAACACCTTCAAAATTCAATACAAAACTACTAAAGTAGTTAAGAAATTATTATTTTTTTGTATTTGTCAATGAATATCCACGTCCAATCCAAATATAACACAAGATTCTTTGTTGGTTTTACACATCAATTCAAACCCGATAAACTTCAACTAAAATCCATTATTATCATGTAAATTCATGTAGAATTATTATATACCCGTATCAGAAAAGAAAAAAAAAAAAAAAAAAAAAACCGGCAGTCGGCCGACTCGAGAGTTGAGAGTGTATTTAAGTTGCATGCAAATATGTGTATGTTTGTATTCCTCAACAACGACGACATTGTTTATGTGCTGCCTGCCACTCCCATATTACATTTACACTATATATCACTTACATGAATGAGGATTTCTTCAGAAGCAAAAAAGAAGAAGAAAAAATTAACCTTGCTATTTGATTCTGCTGCTAGAACATCTCAAATTCTATCTCATCTCCCCTCTGCTCGATTTCTGTTGGGAGCTTGCTTTCTTTACTATGACAAGCTGCATCAGGGACAACATTTCCCAGATCAAACAACTTGGGCAGCTCCGGCGGCGTTTCGCATCGTATCAAAGCCCAGTTCAGCCCCTCGAAAAAGGGATGTTGCTTGATATCTGCAGCTCCCTTTATGGAACCCAGCCTATTCTCAGGTTCCTTCTTCAGCAACCTTCTGATCAAGTCACGGCCGTGCGAGCTTACCATCGGAGTCTGTGGAAACTTGAGGCACTGTGACACCACATTGGATATAGTTTCCTCGTTGCTGGATCCTTTGAAGGGCGTCTTACCGTATAAAAGCTCGTACAGAAAGATCCCAAAGGTCCACCAATCCACCGCACTTCCATGGCCTTCGCCTTTGATGATCTCCGGAGCTAGGTATTCGTGTGTTCCCACGAAGGAGTTGGAACGAGCATTTACTGGCTCAACTACGAGCTGTGGCAGTGGGATGATCTGAGCAGCTAGTTCGGATTTTAGTTTGCGGGTTTTGGCAGCAGCAGTTAAGAACCTGGGTGTGAAGCAGGAAAGCTGCCATGATGGTTGGAGGCAGAAAGGGTCTATGCAGCTGGAATCTGAGCAGGGACTGGACATCTTCTTCGGCGTCTCAGAAACAGGAGAAGATGACTTGAGTAGCATAGGATTTGCAGCGCATCTGAGGGATAGGTCAAAATCTGAGAGCATGATGTGACCATCTTCGCGGACCAAAATGTTTTCGGGCTTCAAGTCTCTGTATACCACCCCAAGCATGTGAAGGTACTCCAGTGCAAGAAGTATTTCAGCAGCGTAGAACCTGCACATTTTAATATTCCAAGACTCAGATAATTTTTAAACACTTTCGCGTATTTTAAAACTTATTGCATGATCTCCTATTGAGAAGGCACAGGAAGTCACTTGGCACCAAGTGGGAGCATTTCCTTCAGAAAGCAACGTGTAAGAATTGGACATAGTTGTCCAGACACTGATGTTTTTTAATAAAGAAGAAGTTGCTAGATTGACGATTGTATGAAAGGTGTGATTTGGCATTTTTACCAGAAAACTCTCGGGGATCATCTATTAGGACAACAGAACGGACAAAGTTCATTACTTTAGCCGACATCCTCGAATCAGCACCAATCTCTCATTTGATCTAGTTTCTAGCAGTGCATTTCAGCAATATACTGTTAATTGTTTTCACCTATCTGCTTGTTGCTAGTACTGTATAACTGATTTTCAATGGACAGAAAATGGATGCTGCAATATTCCCTCAGTGGTTCACCAAGACATCCCTACAACTACTTCAAATAAAATATTAGCCCTGACCTTTTAACTGATCAATCTAAAGCACGCTTGCCATAATCAAGTTCTCTGAAAATCTGCATCTCGATACTAACAAGAAAGGTAGGGAAAAATCTTCACCAGAGGAAGATAGATTTCATTTCTAACCTCTTTACATTATTTAGTTACTCCTATGTTGGCAGGAAATCTTACTTCACCCTTGAAATATGGGTAAGTGCCTAAATGAAATTTTGGAGCAATATATAGGTGGGAACCCGAAATCTTTCGAAAAGTGAAATTAATTAGTCGTAAGCAGAGCTAAAAACCTTACCTGGCTGCTTTTTCTGGAAAACTCCTAGTGAGCTGCTTTTGGCGAAGCACGTGCAGATCACCACCAGGGCAGTATTCCATTACTAAACACGAATACTTATTTGTTGTAAAATGCGCAAAAAGTGTTGGAAGAAAGGGATGATCCAGAATTTCCAGTATCTCCTTTTCAGTTTGAGCCCTCTGCATTTTCTTTCGGCTACTTAAAAACTCATTATCCATAACCTTCACAGCAAAGAGGCAGCTTGTGCCAATCAGCTCGGAGAGGTAAACAGTGCCAATATCTCCACCACCTATCTTCCTCAACAACTTAAAATGTGCCATGCCCAATCTACCATGCTGCTTCTGAACGGAACTTATGGCTTCCCATCTCAAGTCTTTTGACATATGAGGACGATAGCCACTTCTACTAGACCCACTGAGATAGCTCTCATCGCTGTAGCTTGTCGTACTGCTATATTCGCCAATGCTACTTTTCGAACTTTGAGAGAATTCCCCCTTTTCCCTTGATCTTGATCTTTCATCAGCTTTCATCACAAAGCTCTTTGTTTTGCTAAAGATGTGTGAAACTTGATAATGCTTACTAGCATTTGAGTCCAGAGAATTTGAACAGACTACAAGATCTGCATTACTGCTTGATGATGGAGATGATTTCTCCAATTCTTCACATCCCTTTTCCAAGACAGAGTCCGGTGTTTGATGGACTATTTTGCTAGTCTGGTAATCAATATCATTCGTAGGCCCTTCACTATGTTGACTGCGATTCTTGGCAGCAAAGGTTCTTTTTGGCGCAATCTTCTTCTTGGCAATGTTTTGGGCTCTTAAATTTTGGTCATACATACCAGGCCTTTTATTGGGACTTCTGATTAGATCACTTTTCACATTATTTGATGACAAAGATGCAGATCTTAACTTATCCACATTCCCACCTGCTGCCTGCGAGCTCTCACCAGGATTAGGACCGATCTCATCCAACTCCAAGAAGTCCTTATCAAGTGTAATTCTAGCAGATGAATGTGGCAGTTCCAGACTCTGCACTGAATCAGATTTCGGAAGTCCACATCCATTATTAGTAGGTATAGAATGGATGTCTCTCTCTGATACTTCAACAACAGATAAATTTCCAGATTCGAGAGCCCGGTGTGAAATGTTCGATGAGCATCTTTCAGGAACAAATGATATCTCCATCAAGTTTCCTTTAACTTCATCAAAAGGTTGACCAGCTTCACTTGCCTCAATCACTACAGTCCTGTACAATTTTTTGATAGCTCCAACTTCCGAGATCCCAGGAGAAGCAGATGGTCTTGACACGCGCTTCTTCACTGCAGCCATCTCCGACGCCTGAGAGATGCATAACCCTCTCAGGGCCTGTTTCAAACTCACTGTTTCTGAAACTCCAATACCAGAAGCATGAGAAGGGCTAAATCTCATAGGTCTTTTCATGGCACTTTTCTGTGAAGCATCTCTAACAAGCTGTTCTGTTTGACCAATACCACGACGAGAGCTCCCAATCTCGATTGCTTCAAAAATCTTGTTAATGTCATCCTCAATACTAGGCTTCTTCATAGATTTCCCCAGACGCTGCCTTCCAGTGTCTGCATTTACTTCAGATTCAAGCTCATAGCTTTCTGTCAACTCTATTATTTCATGAGTACCATGAAACAAACTCATGATCGTGGAACTGGAATTGGACCAACCAGTAAAAGCTTACATTTAACCCATCTCAGACCATGCAATCAATGGTCGTGGACGCCCATTTCATGCGAGACTTAAATCCGATTACCTTAAATTTCATAACAGAAAAGGCATCAGCTACATTTGCAAGAATTTACCAACCAGTAATCTGTTTAACTATCTAACAAGTCAATTTGCATCGCATTGCTCTCTCTCTTTTGCGATTCTTTCCACACATTTAGAACATACAGCTCAAGTCAATTAACGACCCTCACAACATCAATCAAAGTAAAATACCGAGCACATAAGCAACCACACAACTCAAGCACTGCATTAAGCTCCTTTGAAACAATGTTCAATGGCATAACAAATCACTCCACCAATCAATTTAAATCAGAAGTAGACTTTATAGTTTCCAATCAAATTCTATGTTATAAATGTTTGCCCTGTAAGAGCAGTCATCAGACACCTAAGAACTTTAGGGAGCAAGAAATTAACAAAAGTTCAGTCAAGCAAAGATTCTACTTTTCTTCTTTCATATTGGATTCCTTCATGTTTAAATTATCTCAAATCTGTAGTGACATACTAAAACTCCAAGTACCCTACGTAGTGAACAGGTTAAATAAAGTGGAGATCCCAATGAGCTATGTCAAGAAAATCATATAACAACATGTTGAAAGTAAAACTAAGCTTAAACTTACAAAATGCAGGCAAAAAAAAAAGGAAGAAAAACATTGGCCTTTCATTGAGTTTTAAAACCACAAAAGATCACCTTTTACACACAGAAAGGAAAAGGTAAAAACCATTTACACAGCCTAATATTTTATCTTGTTCAAGAAATAAAGCCCACTTGACTAATCGGGTGAGAAAGGATGAAAGAAACTGATCAAAATCTCATTTATTACATGTTGTCTCTCTCAATTCAGAGTAATAACAATGAACTATCAACAAGCTGGACCACTTTTCAATCCAGTACAATCCAATCAGAGCTCATGTGAAAACTATAAGCCAATATAGTAAACATTAAGAATCACAAAAATTATGCTAAATACACATACCCAAAAAACTGAAAGAAAAAAAAAATGCACTGAAGCAAAAGACAGAAGGTACCTGTTGAAAGGATCAAAGCAGGAAGAACAGAGCAAACAACAAAGGCCCTTTCTCTTTCTCTCTCTCACTCTGCTAAAAAAATTCAAAATGGAAAGGGAAAAAGAGCCGAAAGGACTAGGAAACAGAAAAAAGAAAAAGAGGAAACAACAAAACCCCACAAATTATATTTGAAGAAATATATAGAGGATCAACAATTTCAATTTTCGTTTTTTTTTTTTTAATGTTCTCCTCAAGAACAACACGAGAAAGCCAGGGTCGGTGTAATTGCAAAACTGAATTGGGGGGGAGTAAAGGAGCCAGCATACAAGTGAAAACTGTAAAGCAGAGAGAGAAGGAGAGCGGGGGAATTCTTTATGCAAATCACGAGAAGAAGCAGTGATTTTCTTTTTAGCTATGGATGATGATGATAAACATTACACAGTCTAGTCTAGACTTGGTACTAAATTCGACAAACTTTTTATGGTTACTGAAATGGCGGAAAAAAATAAAAATAAAGGAGAGTGCAAGAAAATGGGAATACGAGGTGACATATATAAATAATTTGAAGAATTCCTCAACAGACCATATTAATAATCATACGTAGTAGTAGTTGCTGTGTAGGTATAAGATTTTACAAGGGGAGGGGAGGGGTGGGGGGTGTCATAGTGGAATCAACGCCATTGATGTGGAAGTCATTCTCTCTGCAACTCACCTCTTAAATTTTTGTTCAATTTTCAACCAACTTGACTCGCTCTTTTGGGTCGCCTAATATTAATATGCTCCACCTTTTTTTCTTCTTATACTATTCGTATTTAATTATTATTTATATATTAAAATCAAGTCTATCTTAAATAAATACAAGTAAATTCGATTAAATACGAAACATACATTATTCAAAATATATACATTTTTAGGTATAGTATATATTAAAAATTACAACATGTTTTAACCTTAACATAGATAATAAAAATCATATTATTACAAAAAAATATAAAAATATTTTTGAATAAATTTTCCTGATAAAATAAAAAAAAAGTAAAATTTTTGGAATAAAATTAATAATTATGTAATGTTCTTATCCTAACATAGGAGCTTTAATAAGCTCTTTACGATTATATTTCTATCTAAATTAAAAAATAGAAAATTTATCTTTTCAGAACTATCGGTCTAATAAAAAAATATTTCTTGTAATAGAACCGGGAAAAGTGGGTTGAATTTGTCAAAGCTGATGGTGTGTGTTTTTCAAATGATTTAACATATTTAGGGCCTATCATATTAATGTTTTGATAGGGGTAAAAATGATGTTAATAATATGCTAACCAAACCATAAGGAAACACACAATTTTTCATCCTCTTCTTTTCCCTTTCCACTCATTTCATAATAGACATTGTCACTCTAGATTTAAAAAAATAGTTTAATTATTAATTCAAATTCCGAAAAAAATAAATTTCGATTTAGAATTTGAAATATTTATTTTAGATACTAAATTAATAATTGAACTATTTTTAGTCCTGAATTTATAATGGAGTAGTATTTTATAAAAGGACCAATATATTTTTGGACCCGGATTTTCAATATATATGTGTAACATTATTTTGATATAAAATAAAAGTACATTACATTTTCTATGGAATTGTATTCATTCATTATTAATTAAAAATACAGTGATCATGATAAATGGCTCAGATTCGTGGTTGGTACTAGTTTAATATATTAAAATTAGATTCTATTTAAGTAAGTTGGTAGGATTTGAAGAGCTACATAATTATTTAGAAAAAATGAAACCAGGCTGTAACCATTAACGTGAATTAATGCAGGTGTGCAATATCACTATGTTAATGTCTGTTTACTTTTATTATAATGCTCCAGCAACATTTATTGGCAAAATAATTTTTCAATATAGAGAGAGTGTTTGAGATCATTAGAGAAAAAATATAATTTCTCAAAACATATTATATGGATAACAATCAAATATATTATATTTTAATCATAATAAAAAGTAAATATAAACAAACTTAAATCTAAAACATAATTTGTTTGTATTTAACACAAAATGAATAACATATGCATTTAGGGGGCGATTGTTAAAAGTGTCAGAAATCACAATGAGCATGAGTTTGATAGTAAAGAGAATAAGTATAAATTTTAATGACTCCAATTTGAGTGTTTGGTTTATAAACTATGTTTGGGAATCACTCTCAATTTTGATATTTGTTATGTTAAAATTTATAGGTTTAAAAGTTTAATAAAATACTTAAAAATAAAAACTTTGAAAATAAATATAATAAATTAAATATTCATTAAATTATATTCAAAATAATTTATAAATAATCAGAAATAGGAATTTATATTAAAATAAATCATATTAAAAATAAATAGGAATATTGTAATAAATATTGAAAACTAACATAAAAACTTGATTTTCAAAAAATTAAGCAAAAAATATTATAATAATATTATAAATATAATAGTATTAAAATATATCGGTAATATTATACCATAATTACGATAGTTGTGATTATATATTAATTATAATGCCATAAAATATTGCAATTAATAAAATACTTCAATACTTATTTAATAATTATAATAATTTTTAATTCATATTATAATTATAAAAGAAATTAGAGTATTTAGAAAATAATGAAATTAATCAAATTTGGGAATGACGATGATACCCACCATTTTGCTTGGATATCACCATTCCTTATTATTCAGGAGTCAAATTTATTCCTTCATATCCAAAACTATAAACCAAATAGTAAGTTTCGGAATCATTCTATTGACTGATTTCGAAACCCACCAACCAAACACTCCCTTATTCTCTATAGATCAACGTCGCAAGGGTTATCTTTCTAAAGACTCAATCTCAAACCGCATGACCACTCAAATCGGTCTCGGCATAGTGATTTCACTCCCTGCTAGACCCCACAGAATTTGGGTCCATCCGCTTTTGTCGTATTCGCCCACATGCAATATGAAGTCGGCCCACGTGTGAGAAAATTTAGGGTCGCTACGTGCAATCTCTTTTGGGATTATTCCTGCAATATATCGCTTGGAGCCCCACCTCGTCAAGCACACTTGCTGCTTCGAGGCATTTCATCGACTGATACGGGGAAATGGTGACAATTGTACCTTTCTCTTTCACGTCGGCGTGCTGGTTGGAGAGGGATAGAATAATCCTCCACGCTAGCTCTCGGGGACGATACACGGAGGAGTGGTACGAAATCCCCTCTTACGCCTCCTCACCCATATCATGGTTCAATCATAAGGGAAGCATAAAATTTCTTACATAAACCAACAAAACAATCAGCTTCATCGAAACAACACATGATTTCGATAAAGTTGGGGGCTATTATTGCCCCTCAAAATGGACATACCCATTTTGAGCCCATCTAAGGGACAAGAGCAACTCGGCAAAGCTATTCAAGGTCCAACGACCTAGTCCGATTTGGACAGCCCATGTCTGGCCAACGACATCTCTTGAAAATATGCTAAGGATGGATGTTGCTTGCACTGCCTCGAACGGCTTCCCCACAAAGAGTCTTGCCTTGAGGGGCCTCATCTCGGCTTCGTCTTGAACTGCTTCGCCTCGAGTAACCTAGGAAATCCAATCAAGGCCAACAGAGCTATTCCTAAATGCCAAATCAAACCAGTTCGATAAAGTGTTCGAACCACTCTCATCAATGGCCACTCGAATGACCATTATGTCACGTACATATGGGAAGAATTCTACATATCTTATTTCGTACTTGAGCGAGATTTAGCCATAGTTGTTCCAGATTTATGTAGAAAATAATATATTTATTTTGATATGATAAGATTTGAATGTATCATACCACATCATATATTGTTTCTCAGTAAATTTAGAATTTCTATCCTATAAATATCTGTATTGTCATCGTAAGAGGATCAATAATTTCTTCCTTCAAAAACATTGAACAATAAAACTATATTTTCTCCATCTTAAGTATTTTTTCTTTATTCTTCCGTTCTTATAAATTTCACCTATCACACTTAGCCTAAGAAGCCGCTCATTTCAATAATGATGTTTTATACCCCATAATTTATTAAATAAATTAATTATTTAAAACTAACAACTATAATTATAATTTAGAAATAAGGAATATGTGAAATAAATAATTTGTTACTAACAAATAGTATATTATATAAATTACTAAATCTTTTTTTATTTTAAATTATATAATAGAAAAATAAATATATTCATTATAATAAAATAGGTTTTAGATAAATTAAAAATCGTCCTACTTTACTAAAATTGTCAGATAAAAGCTTTTTTTTTTAAAAAAAGTTTATTACTGATGACAGATTAGATCCAAACCTCCTCACATTATATTATGTCCATACCTACTAAACTAAAGCTGAATTTGACCTCGCATATTTCCATCCTATCCATAACTAGGAAGGATACTAGAATTTTTAGTATACATTAATTAATTTTAAGTTTTGGATGTTGTAAAATAGGCTTGAGAGAAATGGTATAATATTAAGAAATTAATGAAGATGGAATGGCTTTTTGAATGCGTTTAACGGCGGGTGTTTTACCAAAAACTAAAGTGAAGTAAAAGACACCTTCTCATCATTACTATTGATTACTTCAGTTGAAATAAATATCACCAAAATTCTTTCCATTTTCTTTTTCTAAATTAATACCGTTTCAAAATTTCTAGGCCTATATTTTAATGGATGGTTTTTCAAACCTATAGGTTGAGAATAATTAATGCTCTTGATTATATATTATTATTATTATTATTACTATTATTTTGATTGATAGTAAATTTTCGCATCAGTTTATACACATAAATTCTTGATTGAATATTAATATTATTAAAAATTATGATAAAAATATCCCAATAAAAAATAACTGGACCGAATCCGTCGGGCCCCCTATCTGTGCCCATTGAATAAACTTCCTTTTTCAACTTTCCTGGGCAGACCTTCTATGCCCTTCGAATACTTATAATTTATGATATATAGAGTTGGTCTCTTAAGATATACTCCCTCCGTCTCGTTATAATTGTCACCTTTTATTTTGACACATTAATTTTAGAGCTAATGTTTAGTCATTAATTATGGTTAATAATAAAATTAGTAACCATAATTAATTTATTTAAGTCTTAAATAAGTTAATTATGATTGCCAATTTTATTATTAACTACAATTAGCTACTAAACATTAGCTCCGAAATTAATGTGCCAAAATGAAAGTCGACAATTAAAGCGGAACGGAGGGAGTATGATCTAATCATTTTATTTTTTAATATATTATTTATTTAATTATAAAAAATTATACTTATTTACAATAAAAAAATACATCGTTTGCAATAAAAAAATACACCATTTCAATGAATTAAACTACATAATTAAATTCATCTCACAATAAAAATAGTGAGACCATCTCACCTGATGTTTGCCATATATTATAAAGCAAGGAAATTATAAATGTTTCTATAAAATATAAACTTCAAAATTTATCTCAATTTTATTGTAGGGTGATTCTAAATGCAGCCACATTTTTTCTCCTTACAACCACTTCAAAAAAATATATTTCAATTTTACCCTTATAACTTAAATTTGAAATCTTTTTTAAAAATCCTACTCCTAAAATATAGCCACGTCAATTAAAAAGCAGCCTAAAATAATTTTCCTTTAAATTTTAAGTTATCATCATCTTCACCATAATTAAAACCTAATTCTAAATCAACATCTTTTTCACTTCTATTTTCAATTAGAACACTTAGAATTCAAAAGCTAAATCATAAAACCATTAGTATTAAATGGCCAGCAATAGCTGCCGCTAGAGGCAGTGGCGGATTTAGGGGGTGTTTTGGGGTACACTTGTACCCCCAAAATAAATTATTTTTTATATAAATTTATATATTTTCATATAAGATAAATCAAATTTATTATACTCGTACCCCAAATTTTAAATTTCTGGATACACCACTGCCTAGAGGGGATACTACCGTCTGCCGGCCACCATGACGGATGTTAGAGGTGGCGGCATGAATTCCTTAGTCATTGAGTTCAATTTATTTTTTATGACTTTATTTATTATATTTTGTAAAATGGTCTGCACAACCCTCAACACAACAAAAAATGCAAAAATCCATGATTTAATTCTTCAGTTCAATGGCTTTAAATTCTCAATTCTTGCAAGTCAAAAATTAAATCCCAAAAAAGAAAAAAACTTTTATTTTATAGAATTTTTGAATCAATAAAAAATTGCTTTTAATTTTATTTGAATTTTACAGGGCAGTTTTAGGGGTAATATATTTGAGTATTAATTTTTTAATTAAAATTGTGAATTAAAATTATAAGAATAAAATTGTAATATTATATTTTATTTTATTTAAAGAAGTTGTAAGGAGAAATTTTGTGGTTGTATTTAAAATCACCCTTTATTGTAAGATGTATTAATTTCTTGCATGATAATGCCGGATTTACAAATTTCATAATCATCTACGTAATACAACTAGGGGTGAGCAACGGTCGGTTCGGTCTGAAAATCGAACCGAACCGCCCAAACCGCCAAACCGCAAATCTTAAAAAATCAAACCGAACCGCACCGCTAGGATTATGTAAACCGCACCGAAACCGCAACGAACCGAATGGACGGTTTCGGTTTGGTTTGGTGGTTTGCAACGAACCGAACCAAACCGCACGGTTTCGGTTTAAACCAAACTTTTTCCACATATTTTTCAATATACTTGAATTAAAACATACATTTTCATGTTCCAACATTCATTAAAAGTTCAAATACACCAAATATAATCCCACAAGTTCAACAAAGAAGTCTAACTCATAAATCCAAATACACAAGTTCATAAATAACAATTCAAATCTAAGTTCAAATTTATAAATTCATATCCAAACCGTCCGAACCGAACCGAAACCTAACCAAACTGCCCAAACCGAACCGAACAGAACCGAATTTTAGCGGTTTCGAAAAATCTAAACCGAACCGCACCGAAATTAATATATAAACCAAACCGAACCGAACCAAAACCGCCGGTTTACGCTTTGGTTCGATTTTCGGTTCGATTTTGCTCACCCCTAAATACAACTGCCTGTTAAAACAATCTCGAATATAAAAAAAAAAAATCACTTGACGACAAAATGGACGGTTGAAAGTTATAATATAGTATATATAATTATTATAAAAATTTTGAGGTAAATTTCTCTAATTTATCAAAGATATAATTCCCTAAAAAAATAGAATAAATTCAGAATTTACCAATTACACTAGAGTGAAATTAATAATTTTCCCTTATAAAAAATAAAAAAACAATCGATAGATAGGAGTTTACAATGTTTTAGTGGTTCCAAAAGCATTTGTAATGCTATCAGTCAAACAGAAAAATATAAGACGAGAATATGACAATTATGGCGATGGATTCAATCGATATCATCAATCTAACAGACTCAGAGTGGTGCGGAAGAACAAGCAGGCAGACGCACTGCGAAGATATGATATTCTTGCTTTACCAGAAGGCATAATCAAGCATCATAATAAATAAACCCAGTAAAATAAATTCGAATTCAAAATTTAGAATATATCTTTAACGTCAACCTGAACTCAATCAAGAAAAAAAAATTCAGAACTCCATCTAAAACTAAGCAAAAAAACTGTAAAAAACAATTTCTACTACAATAAAGTAAGGGAATAAAGTTGCCATAAGGCTGTTGTTGCATTCAAATGGGGCAACCATGTCGATGTTCTTAGTCGAAGAGACCAAAACCCATATCCTGAAACAGGAAAGAATAATAAGTATAAAAGTGAAATTTTCTAGGTAGATAAGAAGATATTACAGCATTAAGGATAAGATGGAAAAGTTAATTACGTGAAAAAACTTACGTCATCAGACTCCTCTTTCTCTTCCACTTTCTCTTCTTTCTTCGACTCAGCAGCAGCTGGGGCAGCACCGCCAGCTGCACCACCAGCAGGTGCAGAGACAGCAACTGCACCACCGCCAGCAGGAACTGAGGCCAATTTCTCCCTTCCAGCAGCAATCAACTCAGTAATATCTTTGCCCTTGACTTGGGACAAAAGCAGCTCAATTTTTTCCTCATCAGCTTCGGCTCCAACTAAAAGATGAAAGATATTACTTAATACAACAGATGACAAGAAATTATAATCTCTAATGCTCTCATATGCAAGGTGAGAATTGGAAGTCGAACCAAACAAATCTACAACACTAAAAGGAACCACATTCCAAAATCTGTTTTGAAAATATGTAAAATGTGAGTGCAACATTAGAAGAAGCAATATTTGCACATCAATGCAATTCATTCATAACAATCAAATGTCTCCCAAGACAATAATCAATCCCACTACCAATCAACAGTATGAAAAAAAAAATTCTAATTCACAAGGTTAATTATCAAGAGCAGCCATGTTTGATCTCAAATACTAAGGACCATCAATTGGCAAAGCGTAAATCCACTGTCTAAATCACAGTCAACTGAAAAACCTCGATTGAAACCCTAACCACATTGAAACAAGAATACAGAGAAAAAGACAAAATCAGTAGCCGTGTACGAAGGTCCAGAGCATTACAAAGAGGCAAACATTACCCGGCATTATTCCGCTAAACTAACAAGGCATAAACCAAACGTAATTCGGCTTACAACTTAACACAAAATAAAAAAAATAAAATAATAATTAGTCCAGGACTAAAGTGCAGATCCAAAGTGACTTGTATTTTAAAATCTTCAGGGAAAAATAAGACGTTTTAGCAAATTCAGCAATCAAACAGAAATTAAAAAAAAAAAACAACTAAAAAAGAAAAGAGCGTGCACTTATATATATTAGAGATTAACCTGAGCTGAGGAGCTTGGTAATATCATCGGCAGTTGGGGATGTGTTGCCGCCCAACACAGCCAACAAGTAAGCTGCTACAACCTTCATGCCTATCAGAATCACAGAACAAATTGAAAATCAATGTTGGGAAACAATTCATATCAATCGATTATAGAGACAAACAAATAACTCGTTTAATTACTTGGGAGATTTGGCGGGCGAGATCACTGAGTAATGCAGATGCAGGTAGGGCTTTGATTCTGAAAACGCTCAATTGGCGAGGATTGGTTTATATATACTGTTAGGGTTTTGGTTTAAATGTTGGGCTTAGATTATGGGCCTTATATTCGGGTGCGCTTTACACTACCGATTAATAGATTAAACCACTTGGAGATAAAGATATCAAGAATTCGTATATGATATTTGATAAGATAAAATTTTAAGTTATTTTTGATATATTTTGATAAGTTTGGATAATTAGATATTTTCGATTTTTAGATAAAATTGATTTTTTTTTTTTTAATCTTTTTAGATAAATTAGTTAGATTTGATTTCTAGTTTGATAGGATTAAAAATTTATTTTTTGAAATTTTGAATTTCATAAGTTGGATTATGGAGTAATAAAATATGGTGAGTTATTTTACTCTTTTTAAGGAGTTCTTGAATTTCCTTAAGTATAGCCTAGAAATTCTTATTGACTTATCAAATGAATTTTTGTCCTCGTTTGTGGCGTCATTCGTGTTGTTGGGACGAATTACTCATTAAATCATAGGAGTTCGTTTCATTTATGTCTACGATTTTTTTAAAGTTGATGGATTCCCATCTTTATTCATTTATTATTTATGTCATGTTGATATGGTGTCCATGCGGAAATAACGAATTATTATTTTTATTTCACATATACTAATATAATGTGTGAGTTAACCTCGATTCAACTTCGGCAACAGCCAATGATTAAATTAATTGATGAAATTAGTTGGGATGAAATACCATATTTCCCCTTTGTTTTTAGATTTTAATTAAATAAGTAAACAAAATCTTGACAATATTTGACCTGGAAGATTATGAGCAAAGCTCGTTAAGAATGTCTTATAACTTATAAGAAAGGATTTCTTAAATTTGTAAAACCAGTTTTTGTTTTTAGTTTATAATACATAATAAATATACGATAACTTTTGTTTTAAAGAAAATGATTAACTTGAATAAATATGATACATTTTCAAGTAAAATAATTTGGTATTACAAAATATAATCAGTATTTAAACACGTATTAATACAAATTTGAAGTGTTCCATTATACATCCACAATTCAATTCCATAATAAATAAATTGAAATTAAATAAAATAGTATTCAACTAAACTCGATTCAATCATACCAATCTTTAGAACCACAAATGCAAATCATATTCATATTATTCTCATCACACACATGCAATCACTTCTTGAAAATAAATTACTTCAAAACATATTTAACGAGACCAGGAAAATGAGTGTTGAAAAGATAGTCATCCCACGAAATGCAGGTGGGATTAAAATCAAGTTTGCTTCCCCTCAATCTCATTCGCAAATTATGCGTGTTACCATCATCGTAGCTGCCAATTTAAATAATTAAACTAATTAAGCAAAATATAATAATAATAATAATAAAATGATTCAAGAATAATTGATATTAATTCTTACATTTCTTTGGAAAACAAGTAAGGCTTGAAGAGCTCAGCAAGGCGTATGGCATGAGTGAATTTTCGTTTTGCATTGGTGTAAGGCCATTCAAATTGGTTGCAACATATTATGTTTATCGATCCAAGCATCTGAAAAACCATGCACCCGCAGATATTAAAAGGTTAATCCCGATAAATATGATCAATTTAAAGACTCAAATTTATTGTTTAATTAACGTAATTTTATTTTTAATATCTGATTCACAATTATCTCAACTTTAAATATAAAAACTAAGTATATATAGTGAGTAAACTACGAACTCAAATTTAACCCTTGATTTGTTTCAATCATTCTCCCTCGTACTATGATACTTATGTTGAAAAACTGAAATTATCATAATTATTATTTTTTTTTTGGCAAAAAAGTAAAGGTATTTTCACACTCTTTCATACCAGAACTATATTAAATAAATTCAAAATTGAAAGTTTAAAAAATGCCTATCGTCTAATATATAGCATTCTTATCAAGCATGAAATACTATTTTTTTTAAAGAAATAATTATGTTATTCATAGTTAAAGAAAAATACTATTTATAATTCATGAAAATACTATTTATGTTACCATGAAAATATAAAATAAAATATTTGAAGATCTACGATTCTGATTAATTTGTTAGTTTATTCATTGAATATAGTTTTTACATAATTCGTTCCCAATGCATATAATATTAGCATCCAACTATTTCTTATAAAACCATGTCATAAGAAGATAGATTCCTTCCCATTATATGATGGCTTAGGCCTCTATCCTTATTCCTTAATCGAGGTGGGACACATTTAACACACATTTCACATGCACAACATGGAATTTTTATTTTTTATTTTTATCTCAAAGGGAAGAAACTTCTCCCCTTACAAGTTAGGTTTGTAAGAAATAGTTAAATGCTAACATGCATGGTATCATAGTCAATTTAATTATGATGATAAGGAGCCCCAATGGTATGATTGTCTACAACCTTATATATAATGGTGAGAAACCCCAGGCAGACGTTTACGCTTCGAGATGCCCCACTTCCAATGAGAGGTCGTATTTGTGGAGGTCTAATGATCTTGGTTAGAAAATAACCAAAATCCAGCTTAGTATTTTTTAATTCTAAAGGTTTCATGCGCACACATTATTTTATGTTCCCATAAATTATGTCACACCCAAAATTCCATCATAAATTAATATGATCCCGGAATTTATAGACACAATTTAAAATATAAAATAAATCACATAAGACATGCTCAAAAATTAAATTGCAACATGCTTATAACAGTAAATAAGTAAAGCAAATAATCATGCTTCCTATTATTTACTAGTGCGCACATAATAAATCACATCAATACGAGAATAAATAAATAAACAAATAAATTCTCGTGGCCCCTCAGATGCGATTACAACTGAAAATAATTAAATCTAACTATTACAAGATTTAATTCTCAGTACAGATCTTCAAACTGGGCCTCCATTGGACTTGAAATCTGATTTGAACTGCTCTAACAGCAATTGGGCTTCAAATTAGGGTTTCTATCCCAAACTGCAACCAAACCCTAATTTTCAGACTTACGGGCTGCCTCCGGGCTGAGAAGCCCGATTTCCGGCCCGGGCTTGGTAACCCTAGCAACTAGGAAAACCCTAGCCGCCAGCCCACCACCAGCCGCCGCCAGCCGCCTTTCCGGCGCCGCCTGCGGCTGGATCTCGCCCAACCACCTTCGCCAGCTTCTCCTGCCTCCAGCCCAGCCACCGTCTGACGCCGTCGCAGCCCGCCGGCGGATCTGAAAAAAAACGCAGAACAGCAGCAAGACGCAGCAGAGCTGCGCTGCTTCACCACCGCCGCGCTCCGCCTTCCCATCGCCGTACACGGCGCTGCTTCTGCGCGCAGCCACCAGCAACCCAGACGCCGGTCGCGCCCGTTACCTGCCATCTTCGGCACGACGCGAGGTGCGCACGAAGCCGTGTACGCGCGCGCGCAACGGGCGAACCCGCGCGCCGCGGCCGGCCTGCAACAGCTCCCTACGGCGGAACCCTAACCGCCTGCACCTGCCGTCGACTTGCTCGCGCTGCCCACGCCGGACAGAGAGCTGGCCGCGAACGCATGCAGTAGCTGCGAGCTCTAGGGCGCGGCTAGGGGTGGGAATAGGCTGGGCTAGACTGGGCTTTGGTCCCGAAGGCCTGGGCCTGCTATAACTTGAAGAGGCCTGAGCCTGGCCTGTTATCTATAGTAGGCCTTTTTGTAGGCCTAAGCCTGACCTTTTTAATGAAATAGGCTTGATCTTTAGCCTGTATAAAGCCTATGAGAGCCTACTTAAAATTTATAATGTATATTTTATTTTTAAGTTATAAATATATTATGTTATTTCAATAACAAATACATTTAATAAATTAGATAAATATACTATTTAGTTACAAATGATTTATTTAACTTATTTTATTATTCATAAATCATAAATACATTTTTAATTCTAGATAATAAATATATTTAATTGATTATATAATATATGATTATTTTCATAGGCCGGCCTGTTAGTCTTAGTAGGCCTATTTTCGAGCCTGAGCCCTAGCCTGCTTAGCTAAATACGCTTTTTAAATAGCCTAAGCCTGGCCTATTTACGAAATTGGCCTGGACTGGCCTGGCCTGTGGTAGGCTAGGCCGTAGGCCCCTGTCGGGTAGCCCGGCCTATTCCCACCCCTAGGCGCGGCCCAGCCGCAGGCAGAAAGCCTGCCCGCCGCCGCCACCCGTCGCCGCCGGCGGCGGCTGTTCTGGTGGGCTGAATCTGAACTAATTTCAGATCTGATGAATGTCTCTTCGTTCTTCGTTTCTTCCGGATCTCAGATTTTACAGATTTGAAAAATAAAGAAAATACAAAAAATAGATCTAAAATCTATTACATAATTTTCTATCAAATCTAACCACGGATTTTCTCATGGTGAAAAACAGATCCAAAAACGAGAAGGCCACGAGAACAAAAAAACATCCACGACAATTTAAATCCATCCATGAACATACATATTTATTTAATCTCAATCTATTCAAGATAGAGCCTAAGAACATGAACCTGACTCTGATACCAATTGTAGGGTTTGAGTCTACGATGGACAACACGAGTTGCCATTAATGAATTTCTTGCCAAGGATCGTTCTTAGGGTACCAGGAATATATTTCAATTAAACAAATCATGCGATCCTATGCATGCTCCCACAATATTAATTGCAGAGGATGGATTAGAGAATACCTGATTTCACCGTTTGATCTACAGATCTAGATCGGAGCCAACAATGAAAAAATAGCCTTAGATCTGGGATAGAACTCCGGCTATGGACAGTGATTCCTACAGATCTGATCTTCTGATCTGTTCCCTTGCTCCTTGGAAATCTGGTGAGGATTATCTACCAAGTTGAATCCGAGATCTGGAGAAATCGATCAAGTTCCTCCCACCGGATAGCCGCCGCCGTCTCTCTCTATTTTCAATATACTGAAAACCCTAGTTATCACAACTTAATGATCTAATAGAGAGAAGTCCTATATATAGTGTTAGGGTTTTGAGAAACCCTAACCCTAATGGGCTGTGAGCAGTTAATGGGCCAGACCAGGGATCAGATCAAATAATAAAGTGAGCCCTCTTTATTAATTAATCCTTCCTTGTTCAACCCAGAACATAATTAATTAATAAAACATTGTTTTAACCTTCACCACGGTAACAATGCTGACTCGCCCCTTTATTACCACGTTATTAGGAACGGGTTGCACCAAACTAACATGATCCACATATTTAAGGTTTTAGACATTCATTAATTAATTTGGCTTATGACAATCAGCCACAATTAATTAATATCTTATTTCCTGAGTAATGCCACTCACTCTTTTTCATTTATGCCTGAATTAAATAATTCAACCTGCAGGGTTTAGCATAATGAACCTTGTGAGCTCCTCAGGGAAAGTCACCATCCTGAAACGGATATGCTTACCTAAACGTCCAGACTAAGCAGGCCACGCACAAATTGCCAACACCCAAAATACGGGTATAAGAGTACATGTAAAACTCGCCACCATGGTAAATCAAAGTGTGGTCAATCTGTGTGTGCCTCTTATCCTTCAGTTAGGTTTAAGATCATAGGAAGTATGTTAGGGACCTGGCTCATTCATATGTCAATGAGAATGACACATCCCACTGTTGATCCCATCAATACATAACTATGTACCGACACATCAAGTAGCTAGGATAAGCCCACTTATGAACCGATGTGCCGCAGCTTAGACCGACAGCCTATCCAGGGACCGTCTCAGCTGTGATACTGTTTATATCTCGCTAGGTCAAACGATTTATATGATCCTCTGTGATCTCCTACACACCATATGATCATCCCTATAGGCGAGATAATAGGATATTGTGGTTCGTTGTATGTTTGTTCTATCAGACATCGAGCATTGTTGTGGCAACACATATATGAAGACCAGTGTACCAACCACTTAATCATATATGTAGGGGCGGATCTAATAAGGGGCTAGGGGGGGCTCCATATATGTAGGGGCGGATCTAATAAGGGGCTAGGGGGGGCTGGAGCCCCCCCTAGCCGGAATTTTTTTTCGTTTTTATAGTATCGTGATCCTGTATTTTCTGGATTAGCCCCCTCGTAATTAAGATAAAATGAATGAAAATAAGAAGAAAAAATATGATTCGAAGGGGTTAAAGTCCAGTGGAAGTTCGATGAAGGCAAAAAAAAAATTTAGCCCTCCTCATAAAAAATTTCTGGATCCGCCACTGCATATATGCTTTCAGTATACAATCCCAACAGATACATACCTTGAGGAGTGGCAAATAACGAAAGTTGATATAATTGTGAAAGCTGGCGATGGAATTCAAAGCAGTGGGGCGACCAATTGTGATGGGTTTAGCAGAGGAATCAAGAAATGGATGAAGAGCCAAATAGCGAAGCATTAACAGCCTAATCTCTTCGTATTTCACAGGATTCCGCATCGACGAACCTATTTGATAAACCATTAAATTACCCTGCGGCTTATGTGAGCCTATTGCTGCCATCATGCAGTTTACCACCATGTCACCTGGTATCTGCAATATATATTTATTTTTTAATAACAAATAATGTAAGTTGCATCGCGTTTCCAATGAATAAATAAATTTATTAACTTGCTCATAAAGATTTAGGAATATCAGTTCTACTCTAAATCAGAACCAACAGACTAACTAATTTAATTGGAACAAGCTAAAATATGGGTTAGGATTAAATATTTTATTCTGAAAACAATCTCAACTTCAATGACTGAAAAGGAATTGAAAAGTTAGAGGCTCAATGAATGGACTTGATTTATTTCGCTAATATTTATATTTAGAACTTTTATTTACAATATTTATATAATTTTAAAATTTACTTTTAACATTGGAGATCTAATTTTCAATCAAGGTTTAAATATAATAAATGTATTTAGTACGTACAAATATTTTTGTATAGAAAAATAAGATATTAAAAATTAGTTAATCATGAAGTTTAAAATTCAAATTATTAAATAACGATTATTGGGTCAGTCCATATTTAGTGGGCTTCACTAGTAAAATAAGTTCATTAGGTTTCTCATAAACTTAAAGAAAATAAGAAGAGTCAGCTGGGAAGTGTGAAAAGTCGAGAGCAAGAAATAAAAATAGAGAGAAGAGAAAAAGAGTGGAAAAACCCCAATTCCGTTTTCACTGTAGCAACAGCAGAGAAAAATCGATTGCCGGAGATTGCACCATTGGATCGTCACGATCCACATCAGCGATGACGTAACAAAATAATATATTTTGATTATCTAAATTGATGATTCATAAAACTTGGGATAAATTTTGGATTTTTTATATTGAGAGAACAAATATTTTGTATACTTTTTACTGTTTAAACATTAAGAGATTAGGAATGAGATAGTCATTTAATGACATAAGAAATTTTAGAAAATTATGCATGTAATTAAAAAGTGAATCATAAATTTACGGATTGACTGAAAAACCAAAAGGGTGAAGATAATTAAAACAATTTTAAGCCGATTTTATCTAAACTGAACAAGCCACAATTTGATAGAATCAGCTCAAAATCTTATGAAAATAGTTTTCTTAAGAAAGAAAGTGGTCTTACCAAGTCAGTTAGCGAACCTGGATCACCTAGGAAGAATTTCAGTTTGCCTTTACCATAACCAACAAATATGCTATCCAATGTTCTGTTGTATTTTTTTACATAGGCCACCAAAAAAAAAAAAAAAAAAAAGTTTGTGTTAGCATATAAGAGGAAATTACAGTAGAATGCTAAACTTAATTCTTAATTTCAAGAGTATCACAAAAATCATGGAGTATAAGATATGTCAATTATATATGGTCTACTTTATTATTTTAAAGTATCTCAATAATACGAACCGATTTCAATAATTATTATCATATTTCTATAGTGATATATAAAAATACCTTAATTAATTTGGGGAATAAAAAACAATCAAGTGGCTAGTGAAAATTTAGAAAAGAAGAACATTTAAAACCATATTATGAAAAAGAGACAGCAATTACTGGTTTGAAAAAAAAAAGAACACAAAAGGAGAATTAGTTAATTTACATATTTTCCATTAAACGAGGGTAATATTAAAAATTCGTTTTAAGTATATTGATTTTGTAAATAATATATGTCGTACATGAAAAATCAAGATATAAAGACTATATAATCTTTGAACTAGCAAACTAGCTCAATGATTATCAATTCAATTTCCATTACATTTTCCCAATAATATAATTTTAGACATAGTTAAAAACAATATTAGATTAAGGTAGATATAACATAATTATATAGCTAGAAAATAAGTACCTTAGACCTTCGATCCAACCAGGAAATGGATCTTTGAAAGTACTTGTGATAATGGTTGGACGAATTATAATCACATTGCACCTGTGTTTCAATTGCAACATCATCTCCCCCATTGCCTTTGTGAAGACATACGTGTTTGGCCACCCATGCAACCTTGCTCTGATCAAACAATTCAACGTATATAATTAATTAATTAATATAGAGATGAGATCCTGTAAGAAAATTTTTTATCAGATTAAAAAATAAATCTTATCCATTAGATCTTGATTTAAATAAATTAATGGTTAATATACAAAAGAACAATAATTAAAATACATTTAAGCAACAAAATAATCAAGCTAACAACTAAAATACAATCAAGCAATGTCGTAAGTATAATCAAATTAAACAACTTTTTCATAGGAGGATTTTTCTCACCGGATCCGTTTTATATATATGCACACACTTACGAAACTAACCTTTCACTGCCCAATTCCTTCATGGCTATAGTGATCTCTTTGTGAGAGACATTCTGAGTTTGAAGGTCTCTTAGTTTTTCCTCAATTATATTCTTTTCCAAATCGATGTCTAAAATGGGTATTTTAGCACCATCCAGTGTTTCGCCCATCCCAAACGCCTTTTCTGGAACGACTCCGGGCCGAGTCCCGCTCACATAAGCTACATATTAAATTATTTTATAAAACATATATAACTTGATTTTGAGTTGTGATTCGGTGCTAAAATTAAAGTTTTTCGGAGAAACAAACTGACCCGTGGAGACGTGAAGAAGCACCTGCAACTTGAAACATTTTGTGCCGAAGTCCTGAACATGGATGGCACCCAAAGTGTTGGTTCCGAACGATACATCATACCTATATATATATATATATATATATATACACATGCATATTTGAATTTTGAAATCATGAAATTAAATAAAAATTTAAAGATGAATAGAGACTTAATTAAATTATAATTATTTGTGTATACCTGTCATCAAATTTTGTAGTTGCCGCAGAGTTGACAATGATATCTATTTCTCGCCACATTTCTTGTCTAAGCTCCTCATCCACTACACCTAGATTTTCATAAGCAACGTCACCCCTAACTGCAACAACTTTGGACGAAATAATAGACTTGAATTCCTCCCCACATCCTTCTCTTAAAACTCCAAATAGCTCTGTGCCCACAACCTTCACAACTAAAATAAAATCTATTAAAGAGTGCATTATCTGTTTTATTTATTTATCTACCCACAAATACGTTTCAATATACTTATAGAATTTGTATTCATAACTTAAAAGATGGCGAGACAGCCATTAGAGTTGAAAAATCAGCGTTTAATACTGCCTGACCATTGGGCGGTCGGCCACTGCATCGATATATATTCCCTCCGTCTCGTCATATTAGTCACATATTCCTTTTCGGTTCGTCCCATTTATTAATCTCATTTTCTAAAATAGTAAATTTTTTCACACTCACCAATAAAATATTAATTCTTCTATGAATGGAGTATTTTTTTCTTGTTCCCCGGCATCACGATTAACTGAATTGTTCGGCTAGTTAATCGTATTAAATAGACTAGGCGGCTCAAGTGATGATTTTGCATTTTAATTAAAAAATAAATTTTAGAACTTCAATTATAAGTTTAGTTTGGTCCCAAAAAATAAAATGTACTTCAATTTTCTTTTCCCATCAGAAAAAAACATATGAGAGGTATTCCTTATTCCTAAAAGATCAATTGTAATTCAAAATATTCAATTATAGTTTCATGTTAGTCTTTCCACCTTTATGAATTCTCAATTTATTATGGGGAAGGTCTTGGGTTAGGCAGCCTAAAAGATTTAGGCGGGTTTTATCCATTAACCCAAGCCCAAACCCATATAATATACCCTAATTGGGGATTAATAAACCCTATTTGGGATGGGTCAACCCATTTGGGTAGGATAAAACCCGCCTAAACCGTTTAGGCCTGCCTAACGCAAGTTTTTGCCTTTATTATGATAGAGTAATAACTGGGGTACAAATCAACATTGATTTAAACCCCAATTATGGAGAATTTATTTTAACATAATCACCTAAAACAGACATCTCCACCTAACCGCCACAAGGTGCTAGACCCTTTGAACGCCGGACTAATGCCTAACATCATGATGATAAAAAGTGTAAGTTAATAGGTTCCGTACCTCTTCATATAACCGTTGTTCCGCAGTTTTTTCAGTGGTCGGTCTCATTAGAAGAAATATTTTCTTCACATTTGGTTGCAACCGAAGTATCTTCTCTACAAAAACTGAATCCAAAATTATAAATAAATTAAAGCAAAATAATTTATTTAGAAGGAGAAAATAAAAGTTGAAGAGATCTACTCTTAGCCAGAAATCCAGTGGCACCAGTGATTAAAATGGTCTTATTCTCAAAATGTTGGAGAATTTGAGTTTCTTCCATGGATTTAAATTGCTTGGAATGGGGAGTATGGGCAATGCATGCTCCTATATATACAGATCAACCATAAAAAAATGTAGTAAATCCCATATACATCTCACTTCTTATTTAATATTTTTAACTGCAACATTTGCCTCAAAAACTTTGTAAATACTAAATACTCCCATCGTCCTATATGCTTTGTGTTGGAATTTAGGCTTTGACATTTGAATTGAAAGGAGGAGAGACT
>JAPKLW010000203.1:761636-798254 GCA_026898455.1 Plectranthus barbatus
AGTCAAAAAAGGTTTGCCCCCCTTTTTGACTAACATCTTCCAACACTTTGGACACGATAATCAATATTTGTGAGTGTAGTCGAATTAATATTTTATTGATGTGAGTGAATTTTTTTAGAAATATGAAAATGAGACTAATCTAGCAGGCCGGAAAGAGTATAATTTATTTTAAAAAGATTATATTTAGGGTTTTTGAAATGCCTCATAAAATTTAATTTCAAGTACTTAAACAATGAAATTATGATATCAAGGCACAATTTTTATAAAAGTTTTAAAAAAAGTCTTAAGTGATCAATTTATTATAAGTTATTATACAAATGTCAAAACGTTGATGTTGTGCTTAGTAGAAGCAGCCTTTTGGAGTATAATAATATTTTTTGTGATGCAATTATGTATGATTAGTTTATTCTTTTCCTTAAAAAAAAAAAAAAGTTTATTCTTTTCTTTGGGGTTATGAATCCGTTAACGTTGACTTAATTATAATAATTAGGATTAGGATTGACGAAATTAAATTCAATGGGATTAGGATTAACTTGACTCGACTTGACTTGATCAAAGTTTGGTCTTGTTAAAGCTAAAATAATTTAAAATTTCATTTAACATTTAGAAAACTACAGTTTGAGAGAAATGACTTGACTTAATCAACGTTGAATCTTCTAAAACTCTTCATCAAATGCCAGAAACTCTAATATAGGCAGTGGGTGGTTTCGGCAATCAACGATGACGAATGCATAAATTGAGGCAGTGAAACTATCAAATCAATAAATTTACTATAAAGGTTTGAATAAATTGTGAGAACCTAATTGATAGAGTTGACACACTACAAGAAAAAAAACGAAAAGACAAGGGGTTTAAAATATTGTTTTTTAAATTGTTGTCTTTCTTCCAACATAAAAAAAAAACAAAATAGAGATGCGGGGTATTGATCCTTGTATTTCTTGCATGTTAAGAAAAAACTCTATCATCTAAGTTACATACACAAATTATATATATTGTTGGGTATCAGGCCTTGCCGACCCGTTCCGGCCTGTTACTCTGGGTCTCCGACCTAGTCCTGACTGGAATAGGGTTCCACGACCGGATCTACGCCGGCCTTCAAGCTTGGACCTCCTCGGATGCGTCTTCGGTCTTGGATCTCCAAATCAGCGCACCCACGCCTCGCCAAATACGAAGGGACGATAGTTATGGCTCAGAACTCACCTCCTGTGAGTCCCTGCCATCCTCCGGCCACAAGTAGGAAGTAGGAAGGTAGGCACAGGGTTCGGGGCTCTCAATCGCACCAAGGCTCACCGGAAAACTCACTGAAAGACGACAAAGGTCTAGAGAGAAGGGAGAGCGAACTAGAAGAGAGAGAGAGAGCGGCGGAGTGTTTAGGGTTAGGGTTTCAGAATGAATGAGAAAACCGGGTCAGGGACCTTATATAGTAGGTTCCACAAATAACCGCTCCAACCGCCTGACCCGAACCGAGAACCAAGCCTTAAACCAATCCATAAACCCAACCGAAAGGAGATAGGCTGGAACAAACCAGGCCAGGGTAATTAAAAGGCCCAAAACCAAAGGCCAATCCCAATTACATTCTCCACCTTGGCCGTGGTTGCAGGGACTTTCACTTATTGGTTGTCATCATCGTCGGTTGCCTAGCAATTCATGTACTAGGACTTTTGTAGGGTAAGGCATGGGTACACTAATTCAAGAGATGAGTACCTGCAGCCACAAAGAAATGCCCACAATCAGACTAATTTCAAAACACCAAGTTACAAAGTAGTTAAACTCATTAACTTCACAGAATTTCACACATAGTGATTAAGTATTACACTAAGTAAAGGAGAACAACACTAACACAAAGTAACAAACTTATGCTTGTTCAAAGTTAAGGATGTTTTTACATGACATAAATTTCTCTAAAGGTAAGCATTTAGTACCCATATCCGAAGGATTAAACTCAGTTGCTATTTTCTTTAGTAGAATTATGCCCTTATCTACAATGTCCCTAATGAAATGATATCTCACATCTATATGCTTAGTTCTATCATGAAACACAGGATTTCTGCATAATTGAATAGCAGATTGAGAATCAGAGTACACAATAGGGTTAGACTTAAGATACTTAATCTCAGAAAGTAAACATTTTAGCCATATAGCTTCCTTAAATGCATCAGTCATAGCAATGTATTCTGATTCAGTAGTAGATAAAGCCACAACAGGTTGCAATTGAGATTTCCAACTAATACAAGCTCCATACAAGGTAAACACATAGGAAGTAGTTGATTTCCTATTGTCTCTATCATTTGCATAGTTAGAATCAACATAACCAACAAGTGTAACATCTTTAGTATGTTTATCAAATCTCAAACCGGTGTGCTGTGTGTGCTTTAAATATCTGATTAACCATTTAAGGGTTTCCCAGTGAGGCTTACCAGGATTGGACATATATCTGCTCAAAAAGCTCACACAATAAGCTATATCAGGCCTAGTACTCACCATAAGATACATAACAGAACCAATAGCATTAGTGTAAGGGACATGTTTCATTTCATCCACTTCAAAGTTAGTTTTAGGACACTGGTCCTTACTAAGTAAAAAATGAGAAGCAAGAGGAATATTGACAGGTTTAGCATCACACATATAAGAGAAGAAAGGTAGGTATGCTATTCTCAACTTTGAAATATAAGCAATGATCATGAATGCTTCTTTCAAATTTTAATGACTTCATTACATTGTCAAATTTAATATTCCATTGCCTAGGAGATTGTGTCAAACCATACAAAGCTTTCTTTAATGAACATACATAATCAGGATGCTTGGAGTCACAAAAGCCCTCAGGCTGATTCATATATATGCAAACATCTAGGTCACCATAGAGAAAGGCAGTAGTAACATCCATTTGGATTAACTCCCAGTTAGAATATGCAACCAAAGCAAGCATAATACGGACTGTAGTGAACTTAACAACAGGGGCAAAGATTTCAGAATAATCTATGCCTTCCTTCTGGGTAAACCCTTTAGCTACTAACCTAGCTTTGTACCTAATTGATTTACCATCATGCTTAATTTTGTAAAGCCATTTACAGTCAACTATAGAGCTGCCACTAGACCTAGGTACAAGAATCCAAGTTTTGTTTTCATATAAACTGTTCATTTCATCCTGCATAGCCTGTTTCCATTTAGAAGAGTTAGGAGATTGAATAGCTTGTTTGTAAGTCTTGGGTTCATCACCATCTATCTCTTCAAACACATTTAAAGCATGCATAGTGAGATCATATTCATCAAATTTTCTATTAGTTGTTACCTGTCTCTTAGGCCTATCTCTAATCAGGTTATAATCATTCAAATTATCACTCATGTGATCAGAATTAGAGCTTGAAGCTCCACCTTGATCAGAGATATCATGACATTCATTTTGATCAACATTCACATTTTCATTTTCAGAAGATAAACAATCAAATTCAGCATATATTATTCCTTCCCCCTGAATGTCATTATCTGACTGCTCCACCTTATTAGGAGTACCCTCTTGCATAGGGATGGGTTCTGAACTAGTTTTACAGGGGAAAAATGACTCATTAAAGGTAATATCCCTGCTGATTATGACTTTATAGTCAAAATCAGACACATCCCATACTCTATAACCCTTAGTACCCTCAGGATAGCCTAAGAAGACACACTTCCTAGCTCTAGGGTCAAGCTTATCACCTTTTTGGTGAATATAAGCTGCACAACCAAACACTTTTAGGTGGGATGGGTCAAGGGGTTTGTTTAGGAAGACAGACTCTGGGCATTTTCCACCAAGTGGGACAGAAGGTGACCTATTTATCAGATAGGCAGCTGTCATGACAGCTTCACCCCAGAAGGACTTATCTAAGCCACTAATTCCCATCATGCACCTAACTCTCTCAAGAATAGTCATGTTCATCCTCTCAGCAACTCCATTTTGCTGTGGGGAGTGAGGAACAGTCCTATGTCTCTTAATGCCACTTGACTCACACAAATCATCCATTTGATTGTTACAAAACTCTAAACCGTTATCAGTTCTTAGAGTCTTAATTTTAATCCCAGTTTGGTTTTCAATTTGGGTTTTCCAGGTTTTGAAAGCATAAAATACATCAGACATATGAGACAGGAGAAAAACCCAAGTTTTCCTAGAAAAGTCATCTATAACAGAGAGGAAATATCTCTTTCCACCTCTGGTTGGCTCACTAGCAGGCCCCCATACATCAGCATGGAGGTATTCTAATATGGTGGAGCTTCTGGGGGTGTTAGGAAGGGCATGAGCAGGGAAGGTGACCCTAGTTTGTTTTCCCCAAGACATAATGTTCACAGAAATCAAGAGCAGTGACCTTATCAGACCCAAACAATCCCTGTTTCTTTAAAAGTTCTAGATCTTTATTACTCATGTGGCCTAGACGCCTATGCCATAGTTCAGACACACTGAGTTCAGGGGAATTGACATTATTAACACATGGATCAGGTTCAGTGCAGCATATGTACAAGTTATTCCTTTTTTAAGCTTTAAAAACAACTAGGGAACCCTGCATTATCTTCATTAACCCCTTCCCCCATCTCTCTTCTAAACCATCATCCTCAAGAGCTTAACAAGAAAGCAAGTTGAAGCACAAATCAGGTACATATCTAACATTTTTCAGGGTATATGCACAACCATCAACAAATTTCAGTTTTATATTTCCTATGGCTTCTACTTTGCACTTCTTTTCATTAGCCAACAAAACAAATCCATTATCAACAGGTTCCAAATTAGAAAAGTGTTGTTTATGCGGGGAGATATGATAAGTACACCCAGAATCAACAATCCATTCAGTGAATCAAAATTTTCCAGTACAGGCATAGGCAGAAGGCAAAGAATTCAGGTAATTGGAGTCAGCAAGCATATATACATCACCAAGATTATCTCCTTTAACTGTATTCACATTAGAGTTGCTTGACTCACCTCTTTCCCTCTTAGGTTTATTGCACTGTCTAATGTAATGACCATACTCACCACAATTGTAACATTTTCTACCTCTGGACCTAGATTTGGACCTGCTCCTATTATCAGAGTTATAATTCTTCCCATCCTTATTATTATTATCATTTGACCTGTTTTTACCATTTCTAGAACTGGATCTACCCCTTACATTTAGTATCTCATTATTATTACCTCTATTCTTAGTCCTACCTCTTTTCAGATCCTGTTCCTTCCTCTTAAGCCCACTCATAACTCTTTCTAAGATGACAGAATCCCTGCCATACTTAATGGCTGACTTAACATCATTATAAGAATCAGGTATGGCATTCAATAGAGCTATGGGGGCGTATTCATCTATATGCTCATCGCGTGTGAGCTTAATATCCTGTATTAAATTGTTAAAAACATCCAAGTTCTCATCTATATCCTTGTTTAGGTCTAATTTGAACCTAAAGAAGGTTTCTAACAGGTACATTTTACTAGGAAGAGAGGTTTCAGCAAAGAGAGACTCCAGTTTATCCCAAATCTCTTTAGCAGTTTTTATCTTACCTATTTTCCTAAGAACAGAGTCAGACAGGTTCAATATGAGAATAGAACGTGCATATTCATCTATCTCTATGCATTTTTCAGGGGTATCATTGTCTAAAAAATCAGCAGTAATAGCCCTTTACACCTTCTGTTGGATCATTAAGCATTCGATCTTTTGTTTCCATATAGAGAAATCAGTTTTGCCATTAAACGGAGTTAAACCGTGAGAAGACATGCCTGAGGCCATTTCACAAAAAGGTTGACACGCAGGGCACGACAGAAGTATTCACAGTAATGGCAAATGAAACAGAATCAAGAATGTACACAGATCCACACTCAGTAAAGGGCAAATTTATTCAAGAATGTACAAGAATGCGTGGACAGGTACCGCACAATACACGCAAACAAATCAGAGTAGAAAGAAAGGCAGATCAGTGACACTGAGTACCAACAAATTGCAGCGGAAGAGCGATTAAACCGAGGATCTACCCTAGATGCAGGTAACGTAAGTAGCAAAACACACAAAGTAAACGAAAAAGTATCCAAACTCACTGCGGTTATCCAGACCAGTGAGTAGGATGTTCAGTGATCGCGGTTATCCGGTCCGATCTACTGAACCCTAGAAAACACTAAGTGATTCTTCGAATCAGAAAGAAGAAACCCTAAGATGCAATTCTAGACCGACTCAATACGAAGGGAGGTAGGGTAGAACGGAATTATACCTGAGCGGGGGCCCTGTGTGAGGGCACACCCGACCTACCTCACGTGCCCTGGGGCAAAGACGATGCGAGAACAACCAGAGCACGCGTGCGGGTCTGCAAAACCTGGCTCTGATACCACTGTTGGGTATCAGGCCTTGCCAACCCGTTCCGGCCTGTCACTCTGGGTCTCCGACCTAGTCCTGACTGGACTAGGGTTCAATGACCGGATCTACGCCGGCCTTCAAGCTTGGACCTCCTCGGACGCGTCTTCGGTCTTGGATCTCCAAATCAGTGCACCCACGCCTCGCCAAATACGAAGGGACGATAGTTATGGCTCAGAACTCACCTCCTGTGAGTCCCTGCCATCCTCCGGCCACAAGTAGGAAGTAGGAAGGTAGGCACAGGATTCGGGGCTCTCTATCGCACCAAGGCTCACCGGAAAACTCAATGAAAGACGACAAAGGTCTAGAGAGAAGGGAGAGCGAACTAGAAGAGAGAGAGAGAGCGGCGAAGTGTTTAGGGTTAGGGTTTTAGAATGAATGAGGAAACCGAGTCAGGGACCTTATATAGTAGGTTCCACAAATAATCGCTCCAACCGCCTGACCCGAACCGAGAACCAAGCCTTAAACCAATCCATAAACCCAACCGAAAGGAGATGGGCTGGAACAAACCGGGCCACGGTAATTAAAAGGCCCAAAACTAAAGGCCAAACCCAATTACATATATATTTTTTTATATAATTTAAACATGTAGAATTGGGGATGGTAAATCAGTTCGGCTCTGGGAAGATCAATGGATCAGTACCTCTGATCAAGCCAAACCAAGGAAAGCCAGAAGAATAGAGGGTAACTTGATGGTGGATTGCTTAATCGATCTATAGAATGGAAGATGGACAAAGGACGTGACAACTTCATTGTTTGATGAATTGAGTAGTAAAACTGGACCTGATAAGAGAATATGGAAATTCAAAGTGAAGTGGCATATAAGGTAACAATTGGAGAAGTCTCAAACCTAGCTAGGGAAAGAGTTTGTACAAGTAAAGGGAATAAAGAGTGGTCTAGAATAGGGGTGGATCGGTACGGTATACCGAAAAAATTTTATCGTACCGTATACAGTACCGAAAATCACGGTATGAAAATTTTCATACCAATATCGTACCGAAACTTACGGTATACCGAACTTCGATATACCGAAAATTTGGTAAGATATAAAAACATACCGATATCGTACCGATATTTCGGTATATCGTATCGTACCAAAATCTTACGGTATACCGAATCATACCATTCCAATATTAACGATATACCGTACCGTACCGTATCAAAAATATTTATTTAAAACCTGTGCATTTCAATAAATAATCTTGAACAAAATAATACATATATTCATTAAAATCCACATTCAACAATTAGAATCCAACATCCACATATCAAGAAAATAATAATAATATCATCAAGCATCCAAAATCCAACATTAAACTCCAACATTCACAACCACATCCACATCTAATAATTAAACTCCAACTTCCACATATCATAAAATACTAATAAAAACAATACAAATATCATGAGATTGTCCAAAATGTAAAAGGTTGCATGCAAGCCACTTAATATTTAAATTCCAACATCTCCAAAGGCCTGCAAAATTAAAACATAATTTTAATTTACAATCATAAAAAGATATCTTCAAATAAATATAATTTTAATTCAAACCTTGAGATTATCCAAACATAAAAATACATTTGCGTGCCTCTTCATGCTGCAAGTCCAATATCTAAAAATCACAATTTATTTAATATTTAGAAACATAAAAATAAATAACTACAAATAAAATAAAATCTTACTTCAAGTCACACCAAAGTAGTTAAAGAGGAGGATGGAGAAAAAATTTGAGAAGCATCCGAATCTGTAAAAAAACATTAGAATTTGTCAAATATAATAATTTTAATATACAAAAATTTAAACTTAAACACAAAAAAAAATCTTACTCTTCTCAATTTCTTCTATTTCCTTGTAAAACTCAAGCTCATCATCAGTTGGATCTTTATAAAAGCTGAAGCCCTCTGCTTTGAGCCAATCTTTAGTGCACACAAATGCTTCCCCCATTTTCGGGCTCAAACTACTTCTAAAAGGATCCACAATTCTTTTGCCCAAGCTAAAGGCAGACTCACTAGCAACTGTTAAGCTAGGAATTGCAAATATGTCTTTGGCAAGCAATGAAAGAACTGGGTATCTAGCTTCACTTCCTTTCCACCACTCCAAAAGATTGAAAGATGAATTAGATCGTTTTTCAATATCATCATAAAATTACTTATCTACTTCATTAAATATCTCTTGAAGTTGTTCTTCTTCATTTTGTGCTTCCACATCATTGAAAAACTCATCATAAAGACCACCTCCACTATTAGTATCATCTTCATTAGCACAATCAATTTGGGAATTTCGTCTTCCAATGGTCAAACTATCATTCACTCCTTTGTATTCCATCCACAAAGTTACTACATTTTTCTTAACTTGATCAATCATCTCTTTAGCCTCTTCAGGAGTATGACCCAACTTCTTGAGACTAACTTTGAGCATTTGAATCTTATTTCTTGGATCCATGACATTGCCTATAAAAATCAAAGGATTAATCTTATTCCAATCCCCCCAATACTTCTCAAATTTCTCTTTCATTACATTTGCAACCTTTCTAAGAATTGGGTCAGAATCAAAATTGCTCCTTTTCTCAATCTCAATTTGTAGGGCAATCATTGATTGATAAATCAATTGGGAGGTAGGAGTCTTTGATGCACTTAACTCTAAAGTTGCATCATAGAACTTCTTCAAAAAGTGAACAAATGCTTGTGCATTCTCCCAATCCTGTGCAGTTGGAGGCCCTACAATTTTCTTACCTTTGATAATATCTTTTTCTTGAAAATACTTCATAAAAGGTAACCATTCTTCAGCCATCCTTTCAAACACCCTTCTATATTTCAATGCAACTTCAAGCATTTTATAAGTTGCATTCCACCTGGTTTTTACATCCATGGGCACCGTTGACATACTAGAATACGGCAAACTCTCTAAATTTGCTCAACCTAGAAGGGGAAGAGTGGATAAACACAACTGCATTTCTTATGGCCTTAATTGAAGAATTAAGCTCTTTCAGACCATTCTTAATAATTAAGTTAAGTATATGGCAAGCACACCTCAAATGCAAGTATTTCCCATCAAACAATAATGTATTTTCAATCTTCATTCTTCTTTTCAAATAATCAATAGCAGTATCATTAGAAGATGCATTATCTACTACTATTGAAAAGACTTTCAATCCCCCACTCTCTCAAACAAACCTCTATCAATTTGCCAATTTCTTCACCAACATGACTAGTGATTGTTGTAAAGTTAATTATTCTTTTATGCAACTTCCAATCACTATCCAAAAAATGAGTTGTTACAACCATATAATTTATGTTTTGAATGGATGTCCAAGTATCTGTTGTGATACTGACCCTTTGGCTACTAATTACACTTTGTATTTTAGTTTTCTCAGCCGAGTACAAAGCATAAACCATACTTGCAACTTTCTTTCTATCAGGAATTCTAAATCTTGGTTGCAATTCATGAACAAGATTAACAAACCCCCTTCCTTCAACAGCCCGAAATGAGATTTCATCTATAATCACATACTCTGTGATTTTTTGCTCACACCGTTTTTGATTGAAAGTATGAGCAATCATATGATTTGTTTGCCCCATAACCTCATTGGTTAATACAGTTTGACTTTTTTCACCATTTTGTTCATATAATGGGCTTAACTTGCATCTTTTCACCAAGTGATTTTTTAACCCACTAGTACTGCCTGTAGCAGCTGGGATCTCAGCTTTGCAGTAATTGCATATTCCTATAGGTTGCTTACTCCCATTATTCATTGTCCTCATTCCCCTTTCACAATGTTCCCAATATGGACTCTTCCTTTTAGGACCTAATGGAGGTTTATGCGTAGAGGTTTCTTTTGTTCTTTTTTTACTACAACCATCATCAATTTGGTCATGTGTATCAGAATCAACCATGTTATGTGTTTCAGATTCAATAGTATGTGGCAATGAATGAGAAGATTCTGATTCCATCCTGAAAAAAAAAAATGAAGTTATGATTTTTCTATAAAGTTAGTTTTATAAATTTCATTATTTTCTTTATAAATCAAATCCCTACTCATCTTTGTAGACCTTAATTATAAAAGCAAATCACAATGATTCATAACATATATTATAGAAAGCAAATGCTAAAATGCAGAGATACAAAATATTAGGCTTCAAAAATACATGACAGAAAGTGAAAAGGAAAAAATAATTATAAGCAACACATACCCCAACATATAAATTATGCAAAAAATTTCCACTTAATTTTACTAACGTAATGTAATTACAATTTAGTATCAAGAGCGGGATATTCAAGGTCATTCAGATATCTCATAATGAAAAATAAACGCAAGCAAGCACTTACACATTTACACTAAGTTCATTCTCATCAGAAAATAATTTAAGTCCTTTTTGGTTAAGTAGACTACTACACTTAAATAAATAAAAAGATAAGTTTTACCTGATGGGGAGTACGCAGTCGAAGAGTTGTTAGCAGATGGGGAATATGCAATTGAACAAATGCACGGACTTCCAGAAGTGATGGTTGAACTAAGCAGATGGCACCCAAAAAGCAAACCTAGAGCTGCAAATTGAAATAAAAAATTAACATTAGGTCTGATTTATCTGAAAAAGGGGCAAACCAAATGCAAAGGAAAAAACGAATCAAACAAAGAGCAAAGACAAAAGAGAGGTTTAGACTCGCCATCGCAGAGTGGTCACGTTGCCGTTGCCATAGCCGTCGCAAGTTTTGAATGATGGGTGGTTGCCTTGTTGGAGAATAGAGATTTGGAGGCGCCGCTGAATGTGAGATTTGGAAGAATTAGGTTTAGTTGTTTAGGTTTTTTATTTTACAATATTTAAATATTAAATATGTTAATATATTATATGTCTTAAACTACTAATTATATACTCCCTCCGTCCCATGTAATTAGTCCCATTTGGTTTTGGCACGATAACCAATGTTAGTGAGTGTAGTGGAATTAATATTTTATTGATGAGTGTAAAAAAGTTTGCCATTTTAGGAAATTGGACAATTAGATGGGACGGACAAAAAAGGCAAATGGGACTAATTTCGTGGGACGGAGGGAGTATTATAATATATATATAAATGGCGGATTCAACAAAAATAATTGAAAGTGTACTGATTGTATACTACTATTTATTAATTATATATTATAATATATATATATATATATTAGTTATTTAATATTAATACTAGTATTAATAATTCTTATATTTATTTAAAATATAAAATAAATAATAATTATTATTATATATTCGATACGGTATATCGACGGTATACCCCAAATTTTAAAAATTCATACCGTTGTCGTACCGTTAATTTTCGGTACGGTATGATACCGTACCGTTAATGATGGTATATCAAGATTTCGGTATTTTTGATATTTTTTCGATACGATATATACGGTATATCGGTATTTTTTCCCACCCCTAGTCTAGAATGTGGAAGATTGAAGTGTATCCCAAAGTAAAGAACTTCATGTGAAGAGTATGCACTAACACACTACCTACGGAAAGCAACCTGCATTGAAGAGGAGTCAGTAGGGACCTGTTGTGCCGAAGGTGTGGAGATGCAGTAGAAACACAAAAGCACAAAATCTTAGACTGTGAAAGAGTCTCCATTATGAGGAAAAAATCTGCTCTTAGGTTGTACGTGTCCAAATGGAAGAATTGGAACCTTCGGGCAATTGTGTGGGAGCTTTTGGGCACCAAATCGAGGGAATTCGTCGAGCTCTTTGCGATGATAACATGGGAAACTTGGAACGCAAGGAACAATTAGGTCTTCGAGAAGAAAGATATTAATGACTGGAAAACACTGGAAAGAGCAAGAAGAAGATGGTACAGATACCAAATGCGATAGACGGAGGGGGGGGGGACATGATAGCACGAAAGGCTAAGTGGAAGAAACCTACCCAAGGGAAATTAAAGTTTTATAGTAATTATGCAGCTATATTTGAGAATGTCATTGGCACAAGCTATGCTATTAGAAACGACCAAGGAAAGGTGAAGCTAGCGGGACGAGCACAAATGGAAGTGACGAGAAATAGTACATTGCTGGAAGAAGGAGTTGCATTGAGATATGTCCTGAGCATGACAAAGCAAAACGGGCGAAAATTTGAATAAGTGGAGAATGATAATCAAAGCTTGATAGATGGGATTAATGGAATAAAGGAGGTTCCATTGTACTGTGATGTCATTGTGGATGATTTCAAAAAAAATGGTGGTGGAGGTGGAGTGAAAATCGTTCGAGGCCATTCCTAGAGAAGTTAACTCAGTAGCTCACCATGTAGCTAGACTTCCTGTTTTCTGTAGTTTAAATTATGATCCCATTTTGAGTCATTTCCTTCGAGATGATGTACAAACCATGAACGACCGTGCTAGCATTTAAGTAATGAAGATTTGAAGTTTTAACCTAAAAATGTTATAATTAATTATTTATTTTTAATCTTACTCAAATAAATTAACACATGTTTGTTTTGAAATTTCATAATTACTCTAAAAATTGAGGTATTTTTTTAAAACATTTCATGTATTTCTTTGAATAACTATTTTAATATATTTAATTCCTCTAAGTTATTAATTTAAAATTCTCATACCCACATGTTTCAAAGGTATTTCAAAGATTTGGTTACTAGCAGGATAATTTTACCACTGCACACAATTATTAAATTATTATTGTAGTAGCTAGAAATATGGAAAAATCTTCTACTCTCTAATATTGGTGTTCTATTTTATATTTAATTATCTTATTTCCTCATTTAATTTTTATTTTTACAAAAATAAAAACTAAGTTTAATACAATATAAGGTGTTAGTGAATCCAGAAACCCTAGCGCTCGATAGCCCCTATAAATAGTTTTCTGTAAGCCAATTTTCGGTATCTAGCTCTTCTATCATCACCTTACTTTAAAATTCTGTTCTAGCGGCATCAAATACTTATCTATCAAGTTTGGCATCTTAGTCCTATCTGTTCGACTACATTGTTTATAGTGCTTCTATAATATCACTGTTGTCATATTCGTTTATTTCGTTACATCTATCTCTCTTTTCATATATTATTCGTTGTCATTCTCTGTCACATTTAGATCCCAAGTTTTCGAGGCCCCACATCCGTACGAAACGAACATCAACAATAGGAAAAATTATTAAATATACCCAATGTATCTATTAACTCTTAAAAAATATTACAGAGTATTTTTGTCAATTAAATAAGAATCACTAAAAAAAAAAATAGAATAACAACAGTTAATTAGCAACACACAAATGCAACTGTTGTCTTTTCCATAATAAACAATACGTACACAAACACCAGTGTAAAATTGTTATCTATTAGCGTGTTTTTAGCAACTATTGTCTTTTCGATAATAGGTAACACGTAAACAATAATACTACTATAAAATCGTAGTTTTTTAGTATATTTCTCAACGACTGATGTCTTTTCGATAATAGACTACACGTAAATAATATTAGTGTAGAACCATTATTTTTAGCGTATTTTTCTACTAAAAAATAACACTTTTTTTCATTTAATTTACTTTTCAACAAAAAAGTGTTGTTATTTTAATATTGTTGTCAGTGTTTTTGTTATAGTGACACTACAATTTTCACATAAAAATTTCCAACCAAAATACTTATGATACAAAATTTGTGATCAATCGCTGACAGATCCCGTCGACCCCCACACTAGTTTCATCTTGCAATCAAATAGAAGCAAATGGATAGCTAAGATTTTATTGAAAATTTTGAGACATGATCAAATAAGAACCAATTATATGTATATTAATTAGAAATCGACCATAAACATTTGTTTGAATAACTAAGACTTTACTGAGAAGATAATTATAAATATTGCAAAATTTAAAAATGATTTTTCTCGAATTAAAAAAATAATAAAAATAGTAGCACTTTTTTTTTAAAAAAAATTCCAATTGAAGACATTATATTGGTCGGTCGAAGTTGTTTCACAAGCAAAAAAAAATTGATTTTATATGTTCAATTTCTTGATTTGCATTGCATGGCAAAGTTGCAGGCGAATACAATCATTCTAGTATCCATGCATCATTAGTGAAAATTAAAAAAAAATAGTAGAAATCATATTATCATTCATATATATAACAAATATCGATTTATTCTTATTAAACAAATTAAAAATAAAATATCACACGATCACACCCTTACTTTTACATGCCATCATTCTAGTACCCATCACCAGTAAATAATAATAAATATTAGAAAAACCAAGCTCTCCTAGCAAGAGAGAAATACATAGAGAAACAATCAATTCTTATTCAAGGCATATTTGACAACTCCTGGAAAATGAGTGTTGATGAGATAGTCATCCCAAACAATGCAGTTGGGATCAAAATTTAGCATCTCCATATCCTTATCCATCTTGCTTCCTCTCACTTTCATTCGCAAATTCTCAGTGTTGCAGTCATCATAACTGTACAAATTAAGTACACTGATTAGGATTGTAAGGGAAAATATATCCATCTCGGAACCTGAAATTCAACCAAGCTCCACTAGATTGGATTTGAATTAAAGATATGCTTACATAACTTCCGAAAACAAATAAGGCCTGTAGAGCTCAGCTAGGCGCAGGGTGTGTTTGACTCTTCGCTTTGTAACGATGTATACACTTTCAAAATAGTTGCAACATATGAGGTTTGCCAATCTCAACACCTGGTGTAATGAAAGCCACACACATATGTTCATGTCAAAATAGGCGAGGCAAGATGGTAATTTTATTTTATACATATTTATTAGTGGGGAAGAGATCGATTAAACTAACCAGGAGAAGTGGCGAATACTGGAGTGAAATGCAATTGTGAAAGCTGGACATGGAATTCAATATAGTGAGCGGAGCTACTCTGATGAGTTTTCCTCTGGCATCGATGAATGGATTTTTGGTTAAAGAAGCATGCATCGCCCACTCCACCTTCTTTACTTTTATAGGATTTCTTCTTGCGGAGCCAATTTGATATACAAATAAATTGTGTTTATTATTACTTGAATCTGCTATTGTACTGCAATCATGCAGTTTACTACCATATCACCTGGTATCTGTAAAACCAGTGGGAGATGTAAGTGGGGAACCCCTGGGGCAAGATATTTTCGTGTTTTTTATGAGAGAGTCCCTCGCAAACAACTAAATAAATAAAATGTGTTAAAGTTTAATGTATTGAAAGGAAGAGTGAATTTTATTCATTCAGAACTCAGAAAACTCAAAACAACACCCAGCTCAATCCTTTTGTACATGATGCATAAGGATTAGCTGTATATCGCATTCGACACCACGTGATAACCACGTGTAATATAACAAACTATAACAAACCATAATAAAGCAAAATACAAAAGCGTGTTCACGCTTATTGTTGAAATAAAAAACGGAACGAGGAACGTGAAAGGAACGTGAATGCATGGTGAGCCATGCATAAACTCATGCAGACGAGGAACGATACTAGAGCTCGAGGGCTGTCAACACCCCCCCTCAAGATGGAGGCGGTGAAGATCAACCACTCCCATCTTGCGCAACAATTTCCGGAAGCGAGGACCAGATAACAACTTGGTAAAAAGATCAGCTAATTGCTCTTCACTGCGAATGTGAGACGGGAGAAGAAAACCCTCTCGATAAAGGTTGCGTACATGGTGACAATCCAATTCAATGTGCTTTGTACGTTCATGGAAAACATGGTTTCTGGTGATTTGTAATGCAGCCGAATTATCACAATAAATCTGAAGCGGGAGCTGAACTGGAATATCGAGATCCCCAAGCACTAAAGTGAGCCACTGAAGTTCCTTGGAAGTAGAACTAAGAGAACGATATTCAGCCTCGGCACTAGACAAGGCCACCGTCGATTGCTTCTTGCACCTCCAGGAAACGAGTGACTGCCCAAGGAAGATGCAAAAGCCTGTGAGAGATTTACGGGACTCCTTGCAAGTGGCCTAGTCCGCATCAGAGTAACAAACAAGTTGCAAATGATTATCAGCCGGCATGAACAGACCCAAGAAAGGAGTAGACTTTAAATAACGAAGAACATGGATAGCACTATCCCAATGAAGCTGTCTAGGCTCACCAACAAATTGACTCAATTGTTGAGTTGCGTATGCTAAATCTGGGCGTGTCATGCCAAGATATAAGAGTTGCCCTACCAACTTACGATATCTTTCAACATCAGGAAACAAAGGAGAAACACAGTTGGTGAGTACCACGCCAGAGGGCAGAGGAGTAGGAGCTACCTTGCAACCAAGTAACCCAGTTTGCTCTATGATATCCAGGATGTATTTCCTTTGACAAACGTATAAACCGGACTCCCCACGAGCAAGTTCCATGCCAAGGAAATATCTTGCATCACCCAAGTCCTTTATAGTGAATTTAGAAAGTAGAAACTCCTTTAGAGAGCATATGGTAGTCAGGCATGATCCGACAATGAGCACATCATCAACATAGATGAGCAGGGCCAGTGGATGTGAGGAGAATGTCCCAATAAATAGACAGGGATCATGTGAAGATTGGGAGAAGCCAAACTCCATCAAAGCCTTCGTAAATTCAACGTTCCATTCACTTGAGGCTTGTTTTAAACCATACAAGCTTCGAACAAGTTTGCAAACCTGTCCAGGAGCAGCTTCATGAAAACCCTGAGGTGGAGACATGTAGATATCTTCAGTTAAGAAACCATGGAGGAAAGCATTATTGATATCAACCTGCTGTATGAACCAACCCTTTGACACAGCTATGGTTAATAGAAGACGTACGGTTACATGCTTAGCAACAGGTGAGAAAACCTCTTCATAGTCTAATCCATATTGCTGCTTATAACCCTTAGCAACTAATCGAGCCTTAAACCTCTCAATGGAACCATCAGCCTTAAGCTTCACTTTATATACCCATTTAGAATCAATGACTTTCTTCCTTGTGGGTAAAGTGGTGAGAACCCATGTTCCATTAGATTTAAGAGCCTCAAGCTCAGCATTCATCGCTTCAACCTATTCAACATATTTACTAGCTTCATTATAAGAGTGAGGTTCTTTCAAGTCATGAACATGTACCAGGAAGTTTATAAAAGCAGGTGTAAAAGCAGGAGACACAACATAAGGGAATGTAAATGGTGTTAGGGAGGATACCTCACAAGTAGAGGTGAGGTTAATCTGATCTGAGCACGAGGCAACAAAATCATTAATCCATGCTGGGGGTTTTGTAACCCTCTTCTCCTTATTCAAGGCTATACACTCTGCATGAGGTATAGAAGGAATATCAGAAGCAGCAGAAGGAATAGTATCTGAAGAAGGTGATTTAAACGGGATTGGCGACAAATGAGTGGGATCAGGAGTAGCAGATAGAGTTGTAGTAGGGTGAGGTGTGTCGTTTATGGGTGTTGTGTGAGATGAGGTTGGGGATGGTGGTGTGTCTGTTATAGAGATGGTAGGTGTTGTATGTATATCTGGTACAGGTAAAGTAGGAGCAGCTGAAGGATTGTGAAAAGGGAAAATATGTGGAAACAACTTAACATCACGACATGTAAACACCTTTTCAGCATGTATATCATAAAGTGTGTATCCCTTTTTACCTGTAGCAACTCCCAAACAAACACATGTGATGCTCCTGCTATCAAACTTCTTCCTGCTAGGGTTAATATCCACTGCATAACATAAGCAACCAAACGGAACAAATGTATCAGGAGAAACCACTTTTCCATGTAAGATAGCATAAGGACTTTGCCAATCAAGATTGACTGCTGGTAATCTATTCAAAAGACAAGTAGCATGAAGCAAAGAATATGGCCACAACTTGTGTGGTAACTTACTTTGGAACATCAATGCTCGAGCGGTTTGTAGGAGGGTTCGGTGCTTTCTCTCAACAACACCATTTTGTTGAGGACTATAACTGCAAGTGGTATGATGCAGAATTCCTTGATCGGCCAAAACATCTTGCAAACTCTTATTGACAAATTCAGTACCATTGTCACTACGAACCCGTTTAACCTTCACACCATATTGAGTTTCCACCATTTTTAGAAACCCTTGTACCAGACGTGGTACCTGGTGTTTAGAATTGAGAAGAAATATCCATGTGCACCTACTATGGTCTTCAACAACAGTCAGCATATAAGCAGTATTAATGATCGAGTCACCCTTGTAAGGCCCCCATAGATCCATGTGAACAAGCTCAAAAGCTGTATTACATCTGTTGCCACGATTGGGGAAATTGTTTCTACTTTGTTTAGCCATATGACAAACTTCACAAGCTAATATGTCTGCCTGAGCTGTGGAATTACATAAATGTTGAAGATGATTGACATGCTTCATAGTGGTGAATGAAGCATGTCCAAGCATGACATGCCATTCAAGAGCAGACATGTCTCTGCCAAGACCAATGGCATTAGCTCGAGCTGATGGCTGAGCAGACAGAACATATATACGGCCTATCATCTTTCCAATGCCTAGAACATGATCTGATCCCTTCCTTTGAATTAAGCAATGCATATCATTGAAGGTGCATTTAGCTCTTAGATCAGCCACTAACTGAGCTACATAAATAAGGTTGCGAGTAAATGTGGGAGCCAACAAAACCCTTGACAAGGTTAGATTGTGAGAAAGAGTGACCTGCCCTGCACTATAAATCCAAGCAGTGCTTCCATCAGGTAAATGGAGCCTCTGTGGTACTGGTAAGACTTCAACATTGCTAAGAAGATCTTCATTACAACATATGTGTACACTAGCACCCGAATCAATAATCCACTGAGTGTTTGACACAATAGATGAGACTCTAAAGATATAATGAGTATCATAATTGCTAAAAAGATCTGGAGCAACTTGAGTATCAATCAACATATTCACTCTTTCATCATCTACGTTTAATTTCCTAAGATACTTAGCCACCTTCTCCTCAAACACCTTATCTTCATCATTTGGTGATTCAACTGAGGGCTCCCCAATATTCTGAGCAACATTAAAAGCATGATCTGAATCCCTTTTTGTTCTAACACCTTTAAACCATTCAGGGTAACCATGGAGTTTGAAACATATCTTTGCTTCATGTCCCATACCTCCACAATGATTACTCTTAAGCTTTCTCCGTTCTTCATTGCTCAGTCAAGGCTTAGCAGGAGCAGTAGGCTTCTTGAATATGTTAAAACCCTGTCCCTGTGTTGGTTTAATTGAAGAATACATAGCCATTTCAGTGGATGTACCCTGCTGTGACACAACATGCCTCTGATCCTCATCTTGTAAAACCATGGAATAAACCTTTCCAACATCAGGCAAAGGTTCGATCAATAAAATTTGACTACGTACAGCATCGAAACAATCATTAAGACCCAACAAAAACCTCATGGTTTTCTTCCTTTCTTCAATCTTAGTCAATGCTCCACAGGTACAATTATGCACGAATTGTGCAGTCAAAAGATTAATCTCATCCCAAAGAGAATTCAAATGGTTAAAGTATTGGATAACACTTTGAGAACCTTGCACAAAATTTGACAATTCACGTTCCAGTTGAAATAGTTTAGGGCCATTACATCTATCAAAACGTGACCCGATTTCAGTCCAAAGCCGAGCGGCACTATCAATATATTGAAATCCCGGAGCTAACTCCTTTGAAACAGAATTCAGAATCCAAGAATACACAAGATAATCCACTCTAATCCAATCATTATAATGTGGAGATTCAATGGGTGGTTCAGGAAATGTACCATCTATGAACCGGATTTTGTTTCGACCACTGAGCGCACGCCGAACACCACAACTCCATGTGAAATAATTATTCCCCATCAATACAACATGAACAAGCTGCAAGCCGGTATGATCGTTGGGATTGACATATAGAACTGCTTTAATACTGGGATCAGGTTGATTCCCAGCCATCTCTTTACTCTCGCGATCGCGATCGTCTTCTAATGTAGAGAAAGGGTTGTCGTTTGAGAAGCTATCTTCAGAAACGGGCGAATCATCAATCTCCTCAGCTACGATACTACGTCAAGAAGTTTTCTGTTTCTTCTTTTTGCCCATACAACTATCGTAACGATGATCGGAACCTGGCTATAGATACCATGTTAAAGTTTAATGTATTGAAAGGAAGAGTGAATTTTATTCATTCAGAACTCAGAAAACTCAAAACAACACCCAGCTCAATCCTTTTGTACATGATGCATAAGGATTAGCTGTATATTGCATTCGACACCACGTGATAACCACGTGTAATATAACAAACTATAACAAACCATAATAAAGCAAAATACAAAAGCGTGTTCACGCTTATTGTTGAAATAAAAAACGGAACGAGGAACGTGAAAGGAACGTGAATGCATGGTGAGCCATGCATAAACTCATGCAGACGAGGAACGATACTAGAGCTCGAGGGCTGTCAACAAAATGGGATTGAAGATAAGGAAAAATAAAGTATGAAGGAACTGAGAATGAGGAGGAGTCGAAATATTTTTTTTCCATTATAATCAATTTTGTATATAGCCTTTTATAACAGATATTTGGGAAGGTCTTGGGTTAGGCAGGCCTAAACGATTTAGGCGGGTTTTATCCATTAACCCAATCTTTAGGCGGGTTTTATCCATTAACCTAAGCCCAAACCCATATAATATACCCTATTTGGGATGGGTGAACCCATTTGGGTAGGATAAAACCCGCCTAAACCGTTTAGGCCTGCCTAACGCAAGTTTTTGCCAAGATTTTTTGGATTCACCACTGTGTAAAATTCGTTACAATCGAGTTCCACACTATCTTGAAGAAAATGTATACCTTAATGTATACTAAAATTTATCTTTTATACCCTAACCAAATATAATAAGAAGTTTTACAAAAGTACACAATTGTCATTTTTCCTCTAATATTATTAATATAATTTTTGTTTTGTTTTTAACTAGTATATGTATATCTCTATACAAATTATTGAATTACCTAACTTTATTTTAAGATAAATAATTGAAGAAAAGGATTTATGATTATATATATATATATATATATAGGGAGCAGATCTGATGAAAAATGTCTTAACGTGAGAAAATGAGAAAGATGCTTGATTGTATTAGGCCGTTGCTTAATTACAACGTTGCTTGGTTGTGTTTTAGTTGTTGTTTGATTGTGTTTCAGTTGTTGCTTGTTTGAATATCAACCATTGATTTTTTTAGATCTAATGGACATGATTCATTCTTTTTTCTCACAGGGGGAATTTTTTTATATGATCACTATTTTATATATATATAGGGAGCGGAACCAGTGAGAAAAATCTTAACGTGAGAAAGTTAGAAAGATGCTTGATTGTATTCAGGTCGTTGCTTGATTGTACTTCAGTTGTTGCTTGATTATTTTATTGCTTGATTGCATTTTAGTTGTTACTTGATTAAATATCAACCATTACTTTTTTTAGATCTGATGGACATGATTCATTCTTTTTTCTCACAGGGAAATTTTTTTTGCATGATCCCTCTTCTCTCTCTTTCTATCTATCTATATATATATAAACACATAATGAACGAGTACAGATTTGGCGCTAAAAATAAAATTTTTGCTAAATAGAATTGAATCTCAACTTTTGGATTGAACTCTTTAACATTTGAGATAAAAGGCATTAATTTTAAAAAGTAAGCATAATTTCTTTAAATATAATGTGTATGACTACTAAGGACAAAGTTTTCAAGCATCAATTATAAAGCATTTAAACATAAGTATCTAAAATAATTTTATGCAAAAACTTGCGTTAGGCACGCCTAAACGGTTTAGGCGGGTTTTATCCAAACCCAAATGGATTCACCCATCTCAGATAGGATAGAGTATATTAGATGGATTTGAGTTGGGTTAATGGATAAAACCTGCCTAAACCGTTTAGGTGTGCATAACCCGAAACCTTCCCAAAGTTTTATTCCAAACCGTTGGTTTTTGAGACAAAAGGCATCCTTAATAATTCCTATTTAACATTATTTAGTCTATTATTGTTTAAGAAATCGTTTTTTTTGCAATTTTGTAATTAGGTTCATTAATTTGGGATTTTTAAATTATTTTGAATAAATGTGTTAAAATATCTTTCATCGAATGGAGACTTGAGTATATGTCACTTTATAATGGTGAAAATTCTATTTTCTTACAAGTTGATTTTGTAGAGAAAAAACTGGTATATTAATAAAATGAAAGGCATCTAAAAATACGGGAGAACTCATTTTTGTCTTTTTAATGAATTCCTGAAATTAAACAACATATTTCTTTCTTACCAAGTCCATAAGTGAATCTGGATTAGCAACCAAGAATTTCAGTTTGCCTTTACCATAAGCAACAAGCACGCTGTCCACAGTTCTGTTGTCATACACGCATTAATTACTAGGCACGAAAATACAAAATAAAAACAATAAAGAGAAATTAGTGGTCATATTTTATAATACCATTTCTTTTATGAGTAACGGGAATCGAGAAAGGAAGGATCAATCCCAAACTCTCTCATTAGAAGGTTTAATGCATGAAATATCATTCGTTTATTGAGACAATCTCATTTTCAAAAACATTTTTATATAGTAAATATAAATTCTTCAAATTAAAAGCTTCGTGATTGATTCTGCCTTCATCCATTACTCAAAGAGAAAAGGTGTCATAAAATATATGTACGTAGAGAGAGAAAGGTACGTACCTTAGACCTTGGATCCAACCAGGAAAGGGATCTTTGAAAGTGGTTGTAATAATAGTCGGGCGAATTATAATAACATTGCACTTGAGTTTGAAGCTTGCCAACATCATCTCTCCCATTGCCTTGGTAAAAACGTACGTGTTTGCCCACCCATGCAACCTTGCTCTGATCAACCACACTCTTTTCAGTAATTAGTAATAATTCCATCCAAATATGATCAAATAAAGATTAAATTCGTATGACCAGAGGGGCTAACCGGGGGGGGGGAATAAGAAAAGTTGATGATAATTTATGTATTTTTATTCATCAATTTTGCATGTTATTATAATCATTATTTAAGTTATCCTACGCATTGTATAAATCGACAACATATATAAATATAATACAACATATATTTATTGGGATCCCAAAAAAATACATTTGTGTTCTTTTAAAATAGTAAAATAAAATAAAATGGTAAATATGTAATAGTATCCTTTAAAAAAATGTGATAGAGATATAACTTTGTGAATATTTTTATTATTCTATTATATATATATATATATATATATATATATATATATATATTATAATATAAAATACTCCCTCTGTACCGCCTCATTAGTCTCATTTTCCATTTTCGTCTGTAACGCAGAATTAGCCTCATTTCCTAAAATAGAAAAAAAAAAAATCTCCTCACACCAATAAAATATTAATTTCACTACACTCACAAACATTGGTAATTGTACCAAAAGCAAATGAGACTAATAGCCCCGGACGGAGGGAGTATTATTATTATCAATGTAAAAGATAAATTTATAATTAAGATGAACCTTTTTTATTTTAGCAGTTTGAACAGTGAATTCAAAAACATGTCGTTTTTAAATAGTTCTACTGTTGAATTCTATTTGCTGGTTCTAAAAAATGATTTCCTAGCTCGCTTTGCTTGCAGCTGTGTGTCTTTCCAGCTTTCCTTTATTAACATATATGAGTCATATCTGTAAGATATGTCCCATGCATGTGATATATTTATTATGGATATAAAGATAAATAAATTATTTATTGGATAAGTTTAAATAATATATGGGATATCTGGAGCAGATTTAATATTAATTGATATTTGATGGGAATATCAATTTTATGTGGGATATATATTAACCCTATAAATAGGGACTAGGTCCTCAATTCCTGACATAACAGTTTTCTCTCAAACCCTAAAAGCCATCACGAACGTGGGAGAAAAGAACAGAAGTCAAGGAAGAGAAACACTAGTCTTCTTCGATCCTAATTCTACGATGGAGAAAGGTACGCAATTAATTTGTGAGAGTCATTGATTTCAAGATCCTGTAAGTTTTCTATTTTATTGATTTAATAGAAAACCACATAAATAGTTTTACATGTGGTATCAGAGCATGTGTTATGAAATTAATGATTCCCCTTGAATGAAATTATGAGCCCTTATTGATTAATTTAGAATTGTACCCGTTTGTCGTATGCTATTAACGAAATCTGATGTTTTGAGCATAATTATCGCTGCGGTAAATCGCGAATTATGTTGTATGCTTAATTGAGAATTTCCTATTGTTCGCCATAATGAAATCTGATAGTTTCTCAATTATTGAATGAAATCTGATAGTTTCTCAATTATTGAATTGTTTTCCGCTGCCAATGACGTAATTGAAGAGTTTGATTAATGAATTAATATTTTGATAACTGCAAGGGCAATATTTGAAAGTCGAATGCATAGTAATATTTAATAATAAAGAAAATTATTATTGGTTAATGATTGAGTAATGAAATCATGTTGCGTTATCATTCTGAATTGAATTTGCAACTTGAATTATCATGAGTGAATCGCAATTGAAAGTCGATAATTGGTATTTTATTGTTTATATGCAAATATCTTAAGAATTACTCTCGGTTGCCATATTAATTATGGTAGTCATCTAGGATAATTTATTTTTATGTTTTATGGACTGCGATTTTAAGTTTTCGTATATTGCTTGAAAGATACGGAATTGTAATTTTATTATGTTTAAATTTATTATTCATTATTCTGTTTTAATGAATAATATAATTTGCAATTTGTTGGGGCTAGGCCCACGAGCCCAGACCCAATAGAAGAGTCGGCCCACACAAGCAAGTCCAACTCGTAAAGGTAGCCCACCAACGTCAACAAGACACTGGGAATCCGCCCAAGTCGAGGCCTCGCCACCGACTAGCAGAGAGCCTCGCCATCGAGGAATCGTAAGGGTCGATATCGAGGAGTTCAAGGGAGGGAAACCCTAGCTCACTGGCGGCGCCCGATCGCTAAAGACCCCAACCTCCTCCGAAAAACCTGCGAACAGTCCGATATTTGTGGCGAGCCGTTACTATTCGACGGCTAGGGTTAGCTGCTGCCTACCTACCCCTATCCTGTCTATAAATAGGGGCAGAAGGCTCAATTTTTGTATCGATTTCTCTCATAGCAAAATATAGTCGAAACTCTGTCAAATTTACTGTAGATTCCTTTTATCACTGGAAACGATTGCACCAACGTTATTTACTTCGTCGTATATCTCATTTCTGCGTTTATCTCTTGCTTGTCGTTTCTAATTTTCACTATTATCTGTAATGTTCTCATGAAGTTCTGAGGGCTCCATTTTCTCGTGAGATCGAACCTCAACATTTGGCGCCCACCGTGGGGCCTTCGGAACTATTTTCTGTGTTTTCTGCGTTTATTCCATGACAGGTAATAGCGGGAAAATAGGAAACCAAGCGGGGAAGACGGCTGGGGCCCGCCCACCGGGTTCCTCGACACCGAAGGACCTCGTCCCTGTCGACGAGCTAGTGCGGCAGACTCTGCAAACTAGTGGTGCTCAAGCCGTACCTCCGGAGATGCTAAATACGATCCTGGCCCGACTAGCCGAGAAGGCCGAGGAGAACCGGCGACGGGCAAAGGAGACAGACTCCAGAATCATGGAGTTGCACGCCACCAATCATGCCCTGCGAAGGGAGAACGAACAGCTCCGTAAGGAAAGGGCGTCCCAGAAGCAACCTTTCGTCGAGGAGCCCACTACCAGCGAGAAACCGCCAGATCCTCGCAGGAACCTCGCCCTCGACCTAGAGGAGGCCGTCGATCTTAACACGCCTGCTACGTCCGGCCTCGGACAAAAGCCCGAGGGAACAACAACGCACCATCCGACTGAGCGCCTCGCTACCGAGCCGCCACGTGGCGAGTACGAGCGACGTCTTGAGGCGCGCATGGCTGGACTCGAAAAGCTCATTTGCCGTATCCCGGGGATCATTCCCCCAGATTCACTGATACCACGCGACAGCTACGCTGACTCGCCTTTCACACCTGACATCACTAACACAGATGTCCCGGCAAGGTTTGTGCCGCCCTCGTTCCAGCTTTATGACGGGACGACCGACCCAGAGGACCACATAGCCCTCTACAAACAAAAGATGCTGACCACCTCGATCCCGGGCGAGTTGCGCGAAGCCTGCACGTGTAAGAGCTTCGGGGCGAGTCTAACTGGGCCAGCGCTTCAGTGGTTCGTCAACTTACCGAGGAGCTCCTTCTCGACATTTTCGGAGCTCCACATGGCATTTAGGAAGCAATACTCCAATTGCCGACGCATAGCCAAGCACCCAGATGCTCTGAACAGCATACACATCAAGAAAGGCGAATCGCTACGATCGTACGTGGGGCGCTTCAATCAGGAGCTCGCCTCGATACCGAACTGCCCTCCTCTCACTGCAGTTTTCGCCTTCAAGAACGGCCTGGACGTGTCTTCGAAGCTCTACCGAGACCTGACCAGCCATCCTTGCTACGATATGGATTCGGTCCTCTCACAAGCCTGGGCCGAAATTAACTGGGAAGAAGACGAGCCGAACCGCATCGCGCGTCTGAACGAACAGAAGGTCTACGAACTCGCTAGCCAGCATCGAGAGCCTCGATATAGAGGAGGCTCCTCTACGTTGAGGTATGTAGACCGTAAGGACCTTCGTGATGAGCGATGATCCCGGAGAGACCATCCTTACAGCCGCACGTCGCGTAGCGGCGAAGTTCCATATAGCCTCTGTATCGACCAGAATTACCTGGTCAACAACGTGCTCAAGGGGCTCGGTGGCGTTGTGAAATGGCCCGCCAAGATGAAATCAGACCCCAAGACGCGGGACACAAAGAAGTTATGTGGTTTCCACAACGACCACGGTCACAAAACTGAGGAATGCCAGGCTCTACGCCTGGAAGTACTTGAGCTTCTAAAGAATGGCTTCCTTACCGAGTACTTGACAAACAAGGGAAAGAATACGTGGACCAGGGGTAGGCAAGCCAACCCAACCGGGAATGCAGAACCTCAGAACAAGCCACCACCCGCCGAGCGAACGATCCATGTGATCGTTGGGGGGTCGGAGATCAGTGGAAGGTCGCGCTCTGCGGCTAAGAAAGCTCGGAGGATCCTAAATCAGGAGGTCCACTACGTTAGACCCATGCAGCAACATGAAGCCATCGAATTCACTGCGGAGGACACGCCGGGGCTCGTTCTCCCCCACCACGACGCACTCGTGATCTCACTCCTGATATCGAATTGTCAGGTGAAGAGATTACTCGTGGACAACGGTAGCTCCACGAACATCATGTTCCTTCGACTTTGAAGGAAATGCAGATCCCCATGAGCAAGATAGAGCCGGTAACCATGACCCTCTACGGTTTCAACGGAGGCCAGCAGCAGACAGTCGGAGAAATCACTCTTCCCATGTACTGCGGAGGCCTTAACCTGGATGTGAAGTTCCAAGTCATAGACGCAACGTCCGCGCACAACGCCATCCTAGGAAGGCCCTGGATCCATGAGCTCAAGGCAGTTCCTTCGTCGTACCACCAAGCACTCAAATTTCCCACTCCCTGGGGAATCCAGACTATCCGAGGGGAACAAAAAGCATCCAGGGATTGTTACTATGCGAGCTTTTGAGCCGTCTGCTTGCAACAACACGACTCGATATCGACCCATGCGGGTCGACCAGAAGCCGAAGAGTTAGAAGAAGTAACCCTCGACGAGTCTGACCCGACTCGCACCACCTTCGTAGGGGCGGAACTTCTCGCCGACGTCAGGAGCACCCTTCTAGGGTTCCTCCAGAGGAAAGTTCACGTATTCGCCTGGTCGCACCGCGATATGACCGGGATTGACCCATCCGTCATCACGCACCGCCTCCAAGTGGACCCAAACTGTAGACCAGTGCAACAGCGGCGACGAAAATTCTCCGCGGAGAAGAACCAGGCCATTAATGAGGAGGTGCAGAAGCTCATCGACATTAGGTCAGTACGAGAGGTGCACTATCCCACCTGGCTTGCCAATGTGGTAGTCGTCAAGAAGAAGAACAGCAAGAATCGAGTCTGTATCGACTTTACCGACCTGAACAAGGCTTGCCCAAAGGATCCCTATCCTTTACCACATATCGACGCAATAGTCAATGCTAAGGCAGGACAAGAACTCTTAAGCTTCATGGACGCGTTCTCAGGGTACAATCAGATTCAAATGCACCCCGATGACCAAGAGAAGACAGCATTCATCACTAGCCAAGGCATCTACTGTTATAAGGTGATGCCTTTTGGACTAAAAAACGCGGGCTCTACATACCAACGCCTCGTCAACTCCATGTTCAAGGAAAAGATCGGCAAAACGATGGAAGTCTACATTGACGACATGCTCGTCAAGTCCATCGAATCCCAAGACCATGTAGTCCATCTAGAAGAAGCTTTCCAAATCCTAGAAAAGTATAACATGAAGCTAAACCCGGCGAAGTGCTCATTCGGGGTATCCTCCGGCAAATTCCTCGGTCACATAGTGACCCAGAGGGGGATAGAGGCAGACCCCACGCAGATTAAAGCCATCCAAGAAATAGCACACCCGAGGTCCCCGAAGGAAGTACAAAAGCTGACCGGACATCTTGCCGCCCTCAGCCGTTTCATATCGCGCTATTCCGAGAGGACCCACTCCTTCTTCAACACCCTGCGCAAGGGTAAACGGTTCGAATGGACCGAAGAATGCGCAAAGGCACTTGAGGAACTGAAAGCTTACTTATCCAGCCCACCTCTGCTATCCAAACCAGCTGACGGCGAGCCGTTGTTACTCTATCTATCAGTGTCGGACCACGCGGTCGGAGCCGTGCTGATACGAGAAGTAGATGGCAAGCAGCACCCAGTGCACTACGCTAGCAAATCCCTACTAGACGCTGAGACTCGATATACTGCCTTAGAGAAACTCGCCTTGGCACTTGTGAATGCCGCCAGAAAGTTACGACCCTACTTCGAAGCTCATATCATCAAAGTAATCACGGCCTACCCTATAAGAGCCGTATTGTCAAAACCGGACCTGTCCGGGCAACTGCTTAAGTGGGCTGTCGAAGTAGGAGGCTACGGGATCCAATACGAACCAAGAACCTCCATCAAGTCACAGGTATTAGCCGACTTCGTGGCGGATTTCTCTACTAACCTACAACTGAAAGCGGAGCACGAAGTAGCCCACATGACGAAAGCCGACGAGGACGCCGGCATATGGTCCTTAAAAATCGATGGGGCCAGTAATTTGCACGGCAACGGGGCCGGAATAGTACTGATAGACCCACAAGGAGAAAGTTATGAGCGGGCCATCCGACTCGACTTTCCCACAACTAACAACGAGGCTGAGTACGAGGCACTTGTCCAAGGAATGCAACTCGCCGTAGAACTCGGGGCTCGAAGAGTACGCGCGGAGAGCGACTCCCAATTAGTCGTCAACCAACTAGACGACACTTATGCTGTAAAGGAAGAGCGCCTGAAACTGTACCATTCCGCGATCGGAAGACTTAAAGAAAGAATCGAGGAGTGGGATCTCCGCCACATCCCCAGGGAATCAAACGCCCGAGCTGACACCTTGGCAAGCTTAGCTGCCACGAGCTCCTCTCAAAGTACCCGGCCAATCCCCGAAACTTGGTTGCTAGCACCGTCTGTCTCCGCACACAATATTGTCGCACCCGTCGATCAAGACGGGAACGACTGGAGAATCCCATTCATTCGACACTTATCCGGAGAACCCCCGGTTGGCGATAAGAACGACGAAATGAAAATCGGGAGAGCTGCCGCTCGCTTCACCCTCATTAACGGCAAACTGTATAGGCGTTCGTTTGGAGGACCCCTCCTTCGGTGTATCGCCTCCCCCGAGACAGAAGAGGTACTCTCAAAAATACATGAAGGAGACTGCGGGAATCACGTCGGGGCTCGATCATTATCCCACAAAGTAATCACAGCCGGTTTCTATTGGCCTACCCTAAAGCAGGACGCGGTCACCCACGTAAAAAGATGCGATAGCTGCCAGCGCTTTGAAGCTTCCACCCATAGAAACGCAGAACCCCTCCACGCCACCGTCACTCCGTGGCCATTCATGGTGTGGGGGATGGATCTAGTAGGGCCGCTGCCAAAAGGAACTGGCCAGAAGGATCATATCCTTATGGTAACGGATTATTTTACCAATTGGGTAGAGGGCGAAGCCCTGGGGAGAACCCGCAATCTAGAAGTTATCAAATTCCTATGGAAGCACGTTCTGTGTCGCTTTGGAATACCGAAGGAGATACGCACAGACAATGGGCGGCAATTCGCCAGCGAAAGGATGCAAACCTTCTGTGATACCTATGGAATAAAGTTGGTGTTCTCGACACCGCGATACCCCGAAGCAAACGGTCTAGCGGAATCAACCAACAAAATGGTAATGGCCACACTGAAGAAGAAGCTAAGCCCACACGGGTCCAGGTGGGTAGAAGAACTTCCCGCAGTCCTTTGGTCCTACCGGACCACCCCAAGGACCGCCACCGGAGCAACGCCATTCTCACTAGCATACGGGGTCGAGGCCGTAGCACCCGTCGAGATCATTGCCCATAGTCCCCGAGTGGAATTCGCAAACGGGACAAGGAACACAGACCTACTCGAGAAAAACCTCGAACTCATAGACGAAATACGGGAAGACGCCGCAGTCAGAGCCTCTCAAAGGCGGCACCAAATAGAAAGATTCTACAACAAGAAGCTGAAGCTCAGGAGCTTTCAAGAAGGGGATCTAGTCCTAAGAAGGGTTTTTCATAACACAAAAGAATCCGGAGCAGGAAAATTAGCCCCTAACTGGGAAGGTCACTACAAAGTATCCAAAGTAGTGGGGCACGGGGCTTACCAGCTAGAAACATCAGAGGGAAGAAGGTTACAAAATAGCTGGAATGTCAAACACCTAAAGAAATACTACCAGTAGTATGCACATACGCGTATTCCTATCTTATTCTCTCATTTCATTTTTATTACTCCCTCCGTCCCACGAAATTAGTCACATTTGCCTTTTTTGTCCGTCCCATCTAATTGTCCCATTTTCTAAAATGGCAAACTTTTTTACACTCATCAATAAAATATTAATTCCACTACACTCACTAACATTGGTTATCGTGCCAAAACCTAATAGGACTAATTACATGGGACGGAGGGAGTATTATCTATTCATAAAGCCTTTACTAACTTGAGCGTCGGAGGGGCGATGCCTAGGCATCGCCCAACCTGACCCTACACCGCTTGTTTCGCAGATAAGTCAGGGGCTCGATATCGACGAGTCGAGCTACTCAGCATCGACCCCCTAAGCCCCTCTAAGTCGAGCCGACCACTTTGACAATAAAGTTCCACTCCGACAAACAAGAAATAAAGCATGAAACAAGCATGCAGCAGATTCCAATACGAAAGCGATATAACGAGAAAGATATGAATTAAAGCTGCAAACATTCTAGTCAAAGGTAACAAGACGGAGTCAACGCAAATGTACATCAAAATTATCGACAATCTGGATTACAATCAGGAAAGAGTGATAGCTATAGAACTACTTCCCAGCAGCAGCAGCGCCCCTTCAGTCTTCTTCTGACCTTCTCCACCACCATCTTCATTAATAAAGCTATCAGCTTCCTTCTCTTCAGCACTTCTCTCCACTTCAATTTTGGGGATCGATTCGAGGCGGGTCGGCTCCTTGTTTGCTTCCGGCATCTCGGCGTCGAGGAGGTTCCCCTCGGTGATGACCCGTGGAAAGGGTGGAGGCGAAGCAGGGCGCCTGATGTTCTCGAGATCAAAATCTGGACACCTCCGACCAACCAAGGCACAGATAGATCCGGTTACCATCTGCACGAGTAGGTCGAAGGTTGATTTGAACTCAGGATTCGCCACTACTTCTTGATAGTCGACCCCATAACCTTTCTTCAGCGCCTCTACTTCCCCCTCGTGCGCCTTTTGCTCTTTGAGCCTCTCCTCTTGGCTCTTGTGGAACCGACCCCTGAAGGAATCAAGTTCCATCTCGGTTTTGCGCTTCTCTTCCTCGAACTTTGCGGCAGAGGCCTTCAATTCCACCTCCAGATCCTTGCAGCGCTTCGACAACTCCTGCCTCTCTTTCTTCAAATCTTCATACTTCTCCTTCCATTTCTGGCTCTCCAGCCTCGAGTCCTTCAATTCCTCCAAGACCGACGCGAGTTTATCAGCCAAGTCGACCCGCTTGTCCCGTTCTGACTGCAACTCCTTTTGAGATCGACTTAGCCCCTCGCTAGCCGAGTCTAAGGACTTGATGAGCTGCTCGGAGTAGACGGCAAACCTCCTAGTAGTCTGCAAGAAATCAGCAAAAAAGGTTAGACGCATACGAAATCAAAATCGGAGTCGTCAAGAAGCGCGAAGTCTTATACCTCCTGGAGATCCTTCGCCATGGTGAAATTCTCGCGAGCATACTCGCTGTCGAAGTCCTCGGCTCGAATCTCCCCATCTAACATCTTCTTCACGTGAAGCGCATACGCGGCCGTGGAAGAAGCGATGTTCGCCGAACCCGAGCCGACCAACACCAGATCCAGCTCCTTAGACTGGCCCGTCGAACCCGACCGAGTCCTGGAGTCGACACTCGCGTCACGGGCCCTCTTCCTCCTCCTCTCATCACGAACCGTACGAGGAGGGGGAGTCGCGGCCCTTGAGGGCCTGACGGGAGGAACAGGAGCAGGGTTGGATCCAAAAACGACCTCAACAGTCGGCTCGACAACGACCCTCTCCTCGATCTGCACAATCGGAGACGCGCGCGGCGTCTCGATGTTGGCCCTCTTGGACGATGGAGCTTCGGTGGTAGGAGTCGAGGAAGAAACCTCCCTCGGGCATTTCTGGGCTTTCATAGCCGCCAGGAGATCCATCGGAGACAAATTCGCCATATCTGCGGGAATTTTCTCTTTCTTACCACTCTCGTTCACCCAAAATTCCGCACCAACACTCCTCTTGCCCCTGACCGAGGAGAATTTGCGATCCTCTCTTGAATAGGCGATATCGACTCGACTCTCTTCCTCGTCAGTAAGGATCGTCTGTTTATATCCTGCAAGACAAAAGACACGAACGAGTTATCATAAGGAGTCGATATCGAGGCTCACACTAACACGTGTACAAGACGAGACCGCACTTATTGGAACACCCCCCTCGGACAAACACTCGGGGCTAGAGTGGCTCATGGGCACCCATACCCACTGGTTCTTCCAACCCGGGGTGTTCTGCCTACAGCCAGTAATCATCGCCTCGGCCAGGTTGTCCCTCTTCGACAGGAAGTAGTAACCGGCCTCGTACCTCGCTAACCTATATAAATAGTGCCACTCCCTGAGAGTTGGGTACCCAAGCCCGGCATCATAAAATATGAGAAGTGTCCCCAGCATGTGGCACCAGCTGATCGGTGCAATCTGGAACGGAGCCAATTCGTATGAAAACAGGACGGCTTGGAACCACGCATGGAGTGGCCAACCAACCCCATACTTAAGCACGGGAAGGAAAAATGCCACTTCATCGATGCGAGGCGGTCGACAACACCTTTCATCGCGCTTCGGTATCGTGTATACCATTTTGTGGCAGGCCACCCCTGCAGCATTCTTCTTCACAGTCTCCTCGGTAGCGAGGGACACGGCGGTGCGCACTGGATCGTCCGGGTTGATTTGGTCCTTCTTCACGAAGGACCTATCAACCTCCATCGGTACAAAGGAGTCGCTGCTGCCCTTGCTATCTTCGACGGAGCCCTCCTCCTCTGAGATCTCCTCGGGGTCTATATCGAGGACCGGCTCCTCGGCATGATGCCGACCCCCTCTGATACCCGAGGTCGCATCCTCTCGGTACGGCGAACCCCTCGTCGCCGACTCCTTAGAACTCGATGAGGAGGAAGGCTCCTCCCAAATCTCAACCGGAGAACTCGTCATGAAAACTGTAACTACGCAAGATTCAAAACAAAGAGAAAAATTGGCAAAGAAAGAGGTCCCCTCAAAAGGCGAGAAAATGAAAAAACGCAATACGCACGCGAAAAAAGGAAGGGAAAGGACCCCGTAAGCAAAATCCAGCACAAACTGGACACAACCGACCCATCCATGCAATCGACGACCATCAATTTCAGGCAAATCAGAGAAAAAGTACGTATGCACGATCTCATCAAAACACACCAACCAACCTCAAGAATCAGACCAGAAACGCACTCAAAATTAACTCAAGACTAACTACATGCCCAAGAGTCCGATACATCCAACAACACATGCATACGACCCAGAAAACGAATCAGACTAGCACCCATCAAAATCAGCCAATCCAAGCGAAAAATTAAAGGCATACGAACGAGTTGCGCACGAAGCACTTGCGATGATTTCACAACAAATAGCGATCGACAAAGTTCATACGATTCTACCCCGAAAACCCCAGATTAAGGCGCAGACAAATTCGAAAATAGAGAACAAGCACGTATATACATAGGAGAAGACGAATGAATCCGGGCGATTTACCTGATAGCCGCGAAGAATAAACGAGCGAGAACAAGCACCGGAACCGTCACGGAAAGCGGGAAGAAGGCGCAATCACCAAGATTACAGTCGCCGGAATAATCATCGAAGGAAACTCGCTGGTAATCGCCGGAATAGTGACAATCAAATGAGAAATTAGGAGTCTCGGAAATGTGAAGTGGCAAACTGAAGAAGAGATCGAGTACTTATACGAGATTAAAAAAAAAACCGTTCGCACCCCCGACTTCACCCCCAGAGTTGGCTGAAATTACGACCGTGCCATTTTGTGGGCGGCAAAACTTGAAATCCCAGGAAAAGCGCCTCGGTATCGAGCCGCCATAAGGGTCAACATAAACCGTCCAGAAGTCTTTGGCGCGAGCCGCTCAGGGAAACCTAAAACAATAACATCCCATCGTGGGGAGAACTATAACGCGATCGACACCTTCTACGGGAATGTGAGAACTCCCCATGGGAACTCACCATGTGTCCTACGATCCGCTATAACTCACCTCACTAGCGCTCTACGGAGCCAAAAACAGAGTGCACGTGCGAGAGCCCTGCTCCGCGCAAGAGAGCATTCCCCGGAATAGTTCTAACCCGCGTGACACCCGGACTCACGCTTTAGCCCGCAGGGCAATACCCCGGTATTCCCTGCACGGTCATACGCTTGCGCTCCCCAGGAACCTTCGTATCGACCTGGAGTAGTATCCCGGCTACTCCCTAGCGGAGTTACTCTCTCATGAGATATCTCCCGGGCCCGAGGATAGTCTCTTGGACACCTCGATTTTACGCACTCTGTACCGAATCTTAACTCGTAATTTTGGTTCCAGGGCCTGCCCCGCGCAGACCCCGCAACCAAAAGGGGCTATTGTTGGGGCTAGGCCCACGAGCCCAGGCCCAATAGAAGAGTCGGCCCACGCAAGCAAGTCCAACTCGTAAAGGTAGCCCACCAACATCAACAAGACACTGGGAATCCGCCCAAGTCGAGGCCTGGCCACCGACTAGCAGAGAGCCTCGCCATCGAGGAATCGTAAGGGTCGATATCGAGGAGTTCAAGGGAGGGAAACCCTAGCTCACTGGCGGTGCCCGATCGCTAAAGACCCCAACCTCCTCCGAAAAACCTGCGAACAGTCCGATATTTGCGGCGAGCCGTTACTATTCGACGGCTAGGGTTAGCTGCTGCCTACCTACCCTATCCTGTCTATAAATAGGGGCAGAAGGCTCAATTTTTGTATCGATTTCTCTCATAGCAAAATATAGTCGAAACTCTGTCAAATTTACTGTAGATTCCTTTTATCACTGGAAACGATTGCACCAACGTTATTTACTTCGTCGTATATCTCATTTCTGCGTTTATCTCTTGCTTGTCGTTTCTAATTTTCACTATAATCTGTAATGTTCTCATGAAGTTCTGAGGGCTCCATTTTCTCGTGAGATCGAACCTCAACACAATTCGTATGTAATAATTATGGTATCAAATATTATGGAAGTTTGTTAATCACCAAAGTGGTCAAACTTGTATGGTTATTTGATTCCAAATTATTTATTCAATTACCCATAGAATGATGGATGCTAATTAATGTATTGGATTATGGGTATATTGAAATTTGTTGTTATAAGACAGTTATGGATCGCCCAAAGGTTGATTGCTTGTCTTATAATAATGAATATAATTGTGGACAATTGACTTGTACTATTGGTTTATTTATATATCCAAAGATAGTAAATGAATTCAATTGGTACTTGTTGTATTGTCAAATAATTGTTTAATTTATTAGCATCATTATGTATGAATTGTTGTGTGTTGGTGTATCGCCCAAAGGAGATCGTCAATATACATGAATTGTTATTTAAGTGGATTGTTTATTTAGCATGTG
>JAPKLW010000204.1:0-25170 GCA_026898455.1 Plectranthus barbatus
ACAGACCAAACACTCTCGGATCAAGGAGCCGTTGAGTCTAACGGATATGGAGATTCAAAGTTTGAATCTCCATCTATAAAAGGCATGTCCGAAAGTGAAGACAACTACTGCTTCAATCACAACCGACATTCGCAAACTACACAAGTGTGAGATTCCCTTGACAAAGCGAACAAGTGAAAAGTAGTCAGTTGAGAGCTCGTGATAAAAGTGCATTCAAAGCCCTCAACAACCTAGAGTGTCTTTTCATTGAATATCTGACACTTATCCTTGAAGATTCTTGAACTTCTGTCAAGAATCTTCAATCATTGGGATAACTTCCTTCCTAGGAAGATCCAACAGTCACTCTTGAAAAGGATTGACTCTGACGGGCCGTAGCCGCATATTTATTGAGTTCAGGGGCAAACTATAAAAGCCTCAACAGTGAAGGACAAGTTTTACGAAGGTGTGCCCTTGACTTGGCCGGAGCTGTGATCGGAAAAGTGCAAAGTGACGGAGGATAGCTGTGCCGTGGTCGGTTCGAAAGTTCGCCGCCTACTGCAAGTGTTGGCGAATCCTTGTACTGTTGTATACTTTTCTAGTGAAATACTTAGCATACTAGCTAAGGAGTGGACGTAGATCTATTTGGATCGAACCACTATAAAATCCTGTGTTCATTTACTGTTTTATTACTTACTGTTTAAAGTTGATTTGAAACCTAGCAACAGAGTTGCTAACGTATATCTGAAAACTGACTTAGATCATAACTTGAGCTAAGAAACATATTATAAACAACGATAAGTGTAAGTGACGTATATTTATTCCGCTGCATTTCGTGTTAAGTTGTAATCACGACGACACTGATATTTAAGGACCAACAAGGGCATCGTGTCCTGGACATCCAGGATGATGACATCCTCTTAACGAGCTCATAAGTTTTATCGTATTAAACCCTACAGGTGGAATTTATTCTGATACGATTATAATGTTGTGTGGGTACTACTTAAGGAAATAAGATATTAATTAATTGAAGTTGTCAGAGCTTTTAATTAATTAATGGATGTGCGTTGAATTAAACAAGGGGAATTAATTAAGTCAAATAGAAGCCCTGATTCACAATCGGGATAGGATGACAGTTGCAACATCAATTCTCTAGTGGAATGATTTAGTTTTATAAGTTTAAATTATATTCTGGGTTGAATATATGTGTTTGGACTTATGGGAGGCCCAATCCTATACCTTCTAGAGAACCCTAGCCTGACCCAATTGGAAGCCTTAGAAGATGCCTATAAATAGGATGCAGTGTTGAGAGAAAAACTTAATTTCATAAGTTCATGTGCTAAACGACGGCTAGGGTATAGTCCTCTCAAAATACTGGAGATCTGGATTTACTTGGTATGTAACAAATTGGAGGATCGCTATCCACCCAACATCCGGTCATGGTTCACGGGACACAGACTAGAAGATCCCCAGTAGAATCAATCTGCATATCTGTATAGATCTATTCAGGTAATTCTTGATCTTTTTGATTTAATTTCTAATAAACCATGTCTATGTACGTTTGGTATCCTACATCGATCGTGGGAACGAACTGCCTTCACCATCGTGTTCCATCATTTCTGACCAGCACGATCATGTTTATAGACTTTTGGGATGTAGGTGAGCATGTTAGGGTGTAGATTGAGGGTCAGGATGGCCGAGAAATTCATCGGAGGAGCTTGTGTAGGTCATGTAAGGTAGTTTTCTGCATCGACCCCAGCATCGATCGACACTGTCGGTATCAGTCGACGTGGCATGAGCTTATATAATGATTATTCTATGTTCCATGCATGATATTATGCAAAAAAAAATAGCTTTGGACATTGGGTTTTGATTAAATCGATTAATGCATCATGGATTGCATGTTTAGCCGTTTAATATATAAATGTGCTTTGTTTGGATTGATTTGTTAACCGTGGATTGTTTAACATGTATGATGATGTTTGATTGAGTTCCATGCATGCTTTGAGGTGCGAAGATGCATGTTGGTTGTTGGGTATTGTCAGCTCAGTCATTGGACCTGAGTACTGTGTAACATTAACTACAACGTTGATTTTTAACACTAGATGATCAACTAATTGGTTGTTTCTCCTGTATTGTTGATTTAAGGAGATACGAGTTGATCAGGTCAAAGCTTCTACATCTATGTGCTAACATGAAACCTCTGTAAGATTTAAAGGTGAGGATTATTTTCTGTAAAAATAAAATACCTTTTCAAGTTGTGAGCTCAGTTTTCTAAAAGCATGAAAATATTTTGTTTTGAAATTGATTTTCTATGTCAAATGTTTTGTGTTATCATATCTATGCCTCTGGTTGATTACGATCTCCAAAGAGATTTTTAATGAGAACGGAACCAGGCGCTTGGAATTCCTTAGCCAAGCCTCATTAAATATCAAAGGTTCATAACCTTCTTGAACGAATTATAAGCTCTATTGTGGTCACTCAACAAGAGCGTTGATACCTTTGGGGAATAAGGAGAGGCATTGGTGTGTCTTTAAAACAAATCGATCGATTCTCAATATGAGATTATGTGACTAGTGCACTTGATGACAGTGAGTCGAATGGATTATGTCATTCCTAGCTGTTCATCGTAATTTGGAAGTGGGCCAACTTCCAGTTACATAACAGTAAACATATACTCCCTCCGTCCCGGCTGAATTGTCCCGGTGACTTTCGGCACAATAACCTAGGAGTGTGAGTGTAAAGTAAGTTGAGTGAAATTAATATTTTATTGTTGAGTGTGAAAAGGTTGCCTTTTTAAGTAATGGGACAATTGAGGTGGGACGGACGAAAAAGGAAAGTGGGACAATTGAGGTGGGACAGAGGGAGTATTAAACTTGTTGAGTGAATATGCATATGCAGTGTGATAAAATGTTTTGGATAAACAAGGTAAATGTTTTCTTAAAACCCCGTGGCTTATCTGTGTGTGGCATAGCTTCCATATGTATAAATTTTAATTTTCGTGCAATGTGATGTCTCCACAAGGTACATAAGTATTCAGCCCTTGGCATTATTTTTAAAATGCACAGGTTGGTAGCGAGGATGTGAATGCGAAGGTGTAAAGATGAAACAATTACGACAAGAGCGTGATCCTGAGATATGCATATCCCCACCATGTATATCTCTGCTGCATGAACCTCTGATATTATTTCCTTCCATGTATTGTGTGATTAATTGAAAACTCATTCTGTATACCTTGTACTTTTGTTGCACGGGAAATTTATTCCTCCTCACATTCATTATTGTGAAAATATGTTGGGTGTTTATTTATTTTAAATCTCATATATTTTTTATAATCAAGTCTTTTGTTGTTAAACATCCAACCAACCTGTAGTGCATCCCAAAGGTTCGGGAAGGCAAGTCGGGGGCTGTTGAAGTTTGAAAAAATTGAGCCCATATCAAATGAGAAATGAACAAATTGATGTGAAGTTCTCCGGAAAAGAGTTCGTCCCCCTCTTTACAAATATAAGGACATATTTATAAGAAAAGACTAATTAAGACATTACTATTGAATGATCATCAATTTCCACCTGAAACCATCGAGTATTAATCCTCTTGACTCGTAACAGTCGAACCACTTAATTACTTGGGGAGTAACGTTCGAACCGTTACACTTCTTCATTTAATTCCCTGAGTCGAAACTGACAAGGGAGTAACTCAACATGAACTACTTTGAGCTGCCTTATGTGAATTGATTAAATCAAACTGGTCTCTCATTCAGACTCCTTTCTAGCTGAATCGAGCTACTTCCAGTCGAGCTGCTTTGTGAACTGGTTAAGACAAACTGCTCTTCTATTCGAACTCCTTTTCCTTGGGCCTTCTTACCCGGTCCAAACACCCTTTATTCCTACAAAATAATTTATGGGCCGCATACTTAGACCTCTAATTGTGCCGCTTATTTTTCACCCTCAACAATAGCCCCTTCGGCTTAGCGAGGTGCTCTCTGGAGAGCTCTGTAAGTCGAATAATCGACTAATTGTGTTAATTCGTTGTTTTCCACTAGCAGAGTTCGACTTTTCCCAGATGTTGGCTCTTCGAACTCTTCAAAAAGTGAGAGTTCGGTATAACTCGAAATGCTTAGTGCTTTCTTGGCTCGAAGGATTAATTCCTCTGTGTGTGACCCTTTTTTCGTGCAACTCCGTTAAGTCACAATGAGTGCCACAACTACGGGCCCAAAATTGTAGCGTTTTTGTAAGGATAGTTCGGGTTTTGTCCAATTTTAGCCATCTGGTTAGCCCCTGTGAGTTGTTTCAACTCTGTTTTCGGGGTCTTTTTTTGTGGCCGACCTCTTCGGAGTAAGTGGCCGATTTGGGTATCGAGCTGTTTTGAGCTCATAATATGAGATGTGCTTCTCGTGTTTAGCACTTCAAGAGCCCCGAAGGGTTTACTTTCGTGATTGTCGGAGCAATAAATTTTATTTTTATTTATTTATTTTTTATAACTTAGGAGAGATGCTTTTGAAGTTCGAGCCCCAGGTCGTGGCTTCGCTTTGAGTGATTTTCAACCATAAGGTCTTTTCCGCGGTGTCAAAGGTGTCTTCGGTATATCCTGCATGTTAGTTGAATATGTAATTGAAAATATTTGAATTTTAACTAATTATACCGATACATGTCGAGCCCCGTATGTGACTTTTGGACTTGGGTCTACATTCAGTGAGATGGTGTTGCTTGAAGATAATAATGAGAGGGCAAGGATCATTTTATTTCCTTGAGATGCTTCGTTATTTGTTTCATCGAACAATCCCTAGTTGAAGTGGTTTCAAGCTCGAAGGATATATGATGCGTGAGCAATTATGGAAAAACAAGGAAAATATTAGCATAATATAATTATACGTGAAGTATGAATATAAAGACATCGAATGCATTATCAAAAATAGCAAAATAGATTATTTGGATTTAATTATTCACATGTTTCAATTCAATTTTTTTACGCAAACATGCATAAAATTTATCATTTTAAGCAAGTAAAACATATTGGATGATGTCATCAACAATATAATAAAAACTTCTCATTTAGAATTTGATTTTACTTATGAATGTAAATATAAAGTAGAAATTCAATATTCAATGAAATGAAAATTTACTAAGATGGAGCGAGAAGAAGGATTAAACCTGAATTTTTTGATCGAATGCTCTGTTTGTTTTCGAACCTACTCAACTTGCCATTAGCCCGTGGAATTTATATTTCGTAGCCTTATTCCCAATATCCATTGATACAGTCACCTATAGAGGTAAGAAAACATGAAACCAACCAAGAACACAAGAGGAGGAGGGATGACCAGACTAAAAATAACAAATCTCCATAAACAAAATCAAAGTCAAACAGAAGAGCCAAAGAAGCACCACAACCAATAATGAGACTAAAAATCGTAGTATTAATCTACAAAAAGTAGAAAAAATCAACATGCACGAAATTCATGTACCATTAATAAAATCCATGCAATTTAAAGAGCACCACCACGTGAGTAAACAATCTCTTCACAAATAAAAAAAAAACAAATGTTGTAATGCATAAAGTACAAACAACAAGCACTAGAAGATAGCCGATCACAGAGAAACTAGGGGAAAGGATAAAGAAACACCTTGGTTCAATTCGACTAAATCGACATAAGTTCCAAGTTCAATCTGCACCAGTTCAGGAGAGTATGAGGCAAGATGTACCAGTACGATGTACCTCAACCATTAACCACCGAGACGTAACCACCACCATGACAGATATTGTAAAGCTTTGTTGATGGATCCAGTTCAGCCATCGTCTAATCCGGATACACTTCCAATGCCACCGAATTAATTGACGAATACAGACAAAAGTATCCAATGTCCAGAACTCAATAAACAATGGTAATTGTAGTAGAGGGCTGAAAGAACAAATCCGATAGAACCAAGAAGACTCTGGGCCTCTAATGTTCTTGTTCAACAATGTGGTTAGTCCATTGAACATAGAGAAATAGAGATTAACGAGATCACTGAAGTAGAGGGAGGCACGAGAATCAATATCATCGAGAAATTTCAGGGTTTGCACAACTTCAATAGCGGAGACCAGAAAAACCTAAGATCTGAACACTATAGGTGCCCCGTTGAATAGTATAGCCACCACACCGAGAAAGCATCGTCGGAGAGGGAGTTCGTGCGTGACTAACGTGAGATACCAAATCATACATCATACACCCACACGTAGAAGAACAATGATGAGAGTATATCACAACCAGTGTGAAAGAAAGTATGGCGGCAATGGACTTCGGACGCTGGATCTGAAGGGATTCGTGAACTGAATCACGAAGTCCGTTTGCCAAGATCGATAACAAGAATATCAAAATTAAATTCTATGCCTATGATTATTCCTAGCATGCTCCTATTGATTATGCATAAGGGGGTTTATGCGAAATACCTGGATTGTAGAAACCTGGAGAATGAGTGCGTAGAGATTTGATCCTTGATCCTTTTTCCCACGCACCAAAATTTATTCCTAACAGATTGAGGAATTAAATCTTAGAAAATTAATATATAATTTTCGAAATAAAAAAGAAGGAGAGAAGAAAGAAGATCCTCTTGATTTGATCTTCTGATCTGTATCCCAACTCCAATCTGAATATCTGGTGAAGATCCCCTTCGGATTCCTTGCCCGGTTGAGAAGCATAATTTTCTCCTCGTTTCTCAGATCTTTAGTCGATCACCATAGCTCCCAAAATATTGTTTTGTTGTGTGCAACATATGGTCTTGTGGTGTGTTGAGATCTAAGGAACTAAGGTCTATTTATAGGAAAGTACTGGACTTCTATTGGGCCTGAGTTTTCATGGGCCAAACCAGGGACCAGAATGCAAATAGCAAATAAAGCATATCAATTAATTAATTCCCATATTCAACCAAAAATATAATTAATTAATTAATATTGATTCATTCCACCAGAGAATCAATAATATCCTACCTATGTGCTACCACGTTTTGAGGTACGGGTTGCATGGGCTCGGTTTATTCCCACATTAAGGTTACAAACATTAGTTAATTAATTTAAGCTCTGACAAGCTATTTAGTTAATTAACATCTTATATTCCTGAGTCAATCCACTCAAACCTTTTCACTTATGCTTCAACTTAATCAGCCTGCAGGACTTTAGAATAACGAACCTTTTGAGCTGCTCAGGGATTGTCACCATCCTATACTGGATGTGGTTACCTAGTTCCAGTAGCAGACAGTCATACACAGAATGCTATCACTCAAGATACAGATATACAGGCTCAACTAGAGCCTTTCACTGCAACTCAAAGTGATACACAATCTGCATATACTTCTGTACCTTCATATAGGCTTAGGATCTCATCAAGCCATAGAGATCTAGATTCTTTTAATGTCAGATAAAAGTATCGATCTCGACTTAGGTCCTTATAAATGTGTGCCCCACACCAGCATACCAAGCTATCCAAGATAAGATGCTTATTAAAGCGTAATGTGCAGCCTACACCGACAGTTTATCCTGGAACTATCTCAGTTGTGATAACTATTTATATCTCACTAGGTCAAACGATCGATACGATCTTCCGTGATCTACTACACACCGTATGATCTCCCTATCGACGAGATAAGAGGATAATTGCGTTTGCGACACATGTTTGTTAATTTAGACAGGAGATGAACATATAATATTTATGATTCCCAGTATATTAACCAATCGACCTTGTACATAATATACCAATCATAATGCTTTCATTATATAAATCAATCAATCTCCCACTTATACTCAAAGCATTATACAGGTGTTTTCCAGAGTATAACGCGTCTAAACTAATCTAGCTATTACATCAATCATTCTACGTAGCTGGCTTTGCCCTAAGCCCAAGGTTACGTACATGCATCTCGTAGACCTTCTGAGGCAGAGCTTTTGTGAATGGATCTGCTAGATTATCTTTTGTATCAATCTTCTCTACTAGCACATCACCCGCTGCTACGATTTCTCGTATAATATGACACTTCCTTTCAATGTGTTTTGTCGCTCTGTGAGTTCATTTCCTTTGAATTAGCCACAACTCCCGAATTATCACAATATACCGTAATAGTCTTGGGCAACTCAAGAATCACGTCCAACTCCAGAAGGAAGTTTCGAAACCATACCGCTTCTTTTGAAGCTTCAAAAGCTGCCACATACTCTGCTTCCATGGTGGACTCAGCAATGCACTTCTGCTTTGCACTCCTCCATGATATAGCCCCACCTCCCAATGTAAAACCATAGCCAGAGGTGGACTTCTTTTTGTCTCGGTCTGCCTCGAAATCTGAATCCGTATAACCCAAAGGGCACAACTCCTCACACTGATAGACGAGACAATAGTCTCTAGTCCTTTTCAGGTATTTGAGTATGTGCTTTACTGCGGTCCAATGTGCCTGTCCAGGGTTAGACTGGTATCTTGCTACCAAGCCTACAGCAAAGCAGATATCTGGTCACGTACATAGCATTGCATACATGAGGCTCCCCACGGTCGATGAATACGGCACGATGCTCATCTCATCTTTCTCCTTTTGTGTCACCGGACACTGATCCTTGGAAAGAGGTATGCCATGTCTGAAGGGTAACAGACCTTTCTTGGCAGTTTGCATGCTGAAACGGGCAATCACAGTATCCACATATGACCCTTGACACAAGGTCAGCATCCTCTTATTGCGCTCCCGCAATACTTTTACCCCTAGGATGTATCCTACCTCCCAATGTTCCTTCATATAAAACTGTTCGGATAACCACCCCTTTATGCCCGACAATACTTCCACATTGTCACCAAATAGGAGAATATCATCTACATAAAGTGCAAGGAACACCACGCTTCTGCTGACACATAGACGGTACACGCAACTGTCGTTTGAACATTGTGAAAATCCATAGGATTTAATCACTTCATCAAAATGTAGATTCCATGACCGTGAAGCTTTCTTAAGTCCATACAGTGACTTCTTATGCTTTCAGACCAGATGTTCTTCGCCCTTCTGCACATAACCTTCTGGCTGTTCCATATAGATGTCCCTACCTTCTTCAAGGTAGCCATTTAGAAACGCGATTTTGACATCCATCTGCCAGATCTCTAGGTCCTTATGTGCTGCTATGGCTAGGAGTATTCAAATGGACTTAAGCATGGCTACCAGTGAGAAGGTCTCGTCATAGTCTACACCTTCTTTCTGACTATAACCCTTCGCCACCAGCCTTGCTTTGAAAGCTGTAATTTCACCATTCGCTCCTTTATTTCTTTTGTATACCCATTTGCACCCTATGGCTCGATAGCCATCTGGCAAATCAGTTTTCTGGTATACATCCATAGCCGTAGTGGATTCTATTTCCGAATCCATGGCGATCAGCCATTTGTCCACATCTTTATCAGATACTGCCTCATCATACATCCAGGGATTGGTATCATCGAGTCCTCTTTCTGGGATCAAGTTAGAAGACTCTTCCAAGAACATATACCTTTCGGGTTGGTGGACAACCCTCCCACTGTGATGAGGCATCTTAGCCGTGTCAGTAGTTGGCATAGTACTCGTTGGTCTCATACCTTGCATTGATGGCAGTGTTGGTATTGCCTCACCTATTACAGGTAGATTTACCACAACATTGGGCTTTCCTGATGGAATCGCTTCCTTATCCTCAAGCTCGTGGATGATAATTTCACTCTTGGATATGTGGTTTCTTACATATTCGTCCTCCATGAATCTTGCGTTGGTATTGACAACCACTTTCTGATTCTCAAGACAATAAAAGTAACCATCTTTCGTTTGCCTGGGATATCCTACAAACAGCATCAGCTTACACCTACTTTCTAACTTATCAGGTTCCTTTGTCAGCACATATGCTGGACAACCCCAAACCCTCACTCTGTTCAAACTTGGCTTTCGCCCGTACCAGAGTTCCAGAGGCATTTTAGGAACTGATTTAGAAGGTACCAGGTTAAGCAAATAGGCCGTTGTTTCCAAGGCATATCCCCAAAACAAAATCGGCAAGCTTGCACTCATCATTGACCTGACCATTTCCAACGAGTCATATTTCTTCTTTCCTCTACACCGTTTTGTTGAGGGGTTCCTGGTGCACTCCACTGGGATGTAATCTCGTTGTCTGACAAGTACTGCAAGAACTCTTTACTCTCCACCACGATATGATCGTAGTGTCTTGATAGTCTTACCTAGCTTCTTTTCTACCTCAGTCCTAAACACTTTGAATTCTGTAAAGCATTCATAATTGTAGCAAAGCAAATAGACATATCCGAATCTTGAGTAATCATCAATGAATGTGGCGAAGTAATCATAACCTCCACGAGCTTGCGTGGACATTGGTCCACATAAGTTAGAGTGGATCAATTCTAATACATCCTCTTCTTGAGACTGACTTGCCTTAAAAGGTCTGGTCGTCATCTTTCCCTCTATACAGGATTCACAGATTTGATGCGGTACCACTTGAAAAGAATCCAAGAGCCCATCGCATGCCAATCTTTTAATCCTCTTTAGATTGAGGTGACTTAGTCTCAAGTGCCAGAGATATGTTTGATCCTCATCGGAAGAAAACTTTCACTTTAAATGATTATTATTATTGGATGAGTTTGCAACATTCACGGAAGATTTATGCATACAACCAATGATATAGAGAGAGTCAATCAGTTTGCCATGACAGATAACACCATTATTCCCAATGATAGAAACTCCACTATAAAAAATAACTGAATATCCATCACTAAACAACTTGGAAACTGAAATTAAGTTCCGCCAGAAAATCGGAACATATAAAACATCTCTCAAAATCAAAACATTGTTTTCAAAGCATAAAGTAAAATCTCCAATGGCTACTGTTGAGACTCGCTCTTCGCTGCCCATTGAGATGGTAATCTCGTCATGCATCAGCTGCCTTGTCGGCCTGAACCCTTGCAAAGTATAACGAACATGATCAGTAGCTCCAGTATCCCCTACCCAAGAATGGGTAGAAACTGATGCTAAACATGTTTCTATTATAAATGCACATGACGTACCTTGTCTACCCGTGCTAGGCACTAGACAATTTACTTCACTTCGCTTGCGTTTGCATGGCCAAGTGATGGCTTTTGCCCTATCTTCTTCATCTAACCTTTTAAGCATTTCCTTTGCTTCAGCAACTGCCTTGTCAAGAGCTGACAAAGTTGGAGCAAACTCGAATGCTATCATGTCAGATTCCTCTCGCAACAGGGCCCTGAGTAACTCATGTAGAGGAAACTCGCGCCTGGCACCGAGAGACTTGATGAAATCATTATAAGAATCAGATACAGAGTGCAGGACAATGTTTATTTCTCCCCGCTTAATGATTCTTCCACCTCTCTTTCTATATTTCTTCATGATTATCATCATACTAACGAAGTGCATAGCCAACGAACTCCCCTCAGTCATTTTCTTGCAAACCAGGTCTATCATAAGATCATAACTGATAGTTTGTCTCACCTTCCCATATACTTTCACAAGTTCCCTCCATATCTCAACAGCACTTTGATATTTTCTGTACTTGGGCCTTAATTCTCTAGAAAGATTGTTCATGATGAGATAGTGGGTAAACTCATCAGAAGCTTTCCATCTTTCATAGAATTCTCGCTCATAGCCAGAACAATTCCAATACTGAGGAGACAGTGGGTCCATGTAAATTACATAGGCATGTTTTGCAGTACAGAGTAGTTCCATCATGCAAAATTCCCATTCAGGAAGATTCGGACCAGTTAAAGGGTAAGATGTCAAGAGGTTAACAATATGAGCAGTAGACATGTCTGAAAACAATAGATTAAAACAGAAATTAAAACATAGTCGCAAAAAATTGAAACAATTAAATATTGAAACCTTATGATAAAACAATATTAATGTTTCCTCCAATTTGCCTAAGTATTACTATTGCAAGCCACACACGTGGACATTTACAACAAAATACTTAACCAGACTGCATCTTTCAATTCCAGTCATTTAATTCCAATCCATGCCCGGGTTCCTTAGACAAATGGAATTAACTTAAGACCATATTATCCTACTGAGCAGGGACATTACAAATGAGTTATACTCTGGACAATATCTAAGCTAGCTTACCACCAAAGCCAACCCTCTCATATAAGGATTTGCTAGGACACACCTTGATCCCTTATAATAAGGCTGTCTCATTTAATTCAATCCCTAGAGAACTTATGAAAACTCAATACGCAAGCTACACATGTAGACGTTTACGCATGAGCTCCCACTTCTCACATGAATTAAATGTTTGTTTTAAGAAATCTAATATATTAGAACTTATGAATAATAAATTATGTAAGCTACACATGTAGACGTTTACCTAATAAATTACCCACTTCCAATAAAGGATCGCTTTGTGGAGGTCTTATTAAATAATCAGCTTAGTAATTTAAATTTATAAGGTTCAATTGCACAGATTATTTTATGTAGTCGTAATTATAACATTGCTAAAATTTTATCATGCAAAGCACGAACCCTGAATTTATAGTTATAATTAATTACACAAAATAAATCACATAGCATGCTTGAAAGCTGTAAATAAAAGCAGTAAACGTGCTCCTATTATCTACAACATGCTTATATGCTGCGCAATTAATTTTAACACATATATCATGCGAAGACAAATAATAAAGCAAATAAAAAATGTCCTCGTGGCCTCATGATACGGAATTAAGAAATAATTCTATCTATTACACTTTGGAATTATTTCACAGATTTTCGAATGGGCTCCCACTACTTGGATTGTGATCTGATTTTATTTTCTGAGAATTAGGCCTCCAAGATTTGATCTATCTGAAATTAGGACAACTGGGCCAAGTACCCAAATCGCGGGCCTGGGCACACATTGCAAGCCCAATAGCCCACGAGAACTCGGACCGACGAGCCCCCACCGGCGAACCACCGCCACCGGTGACCCGCCATTGCCGTGGACTCGCCGGAATTGTCCAGTAGCCATGCACGCACGTTGCATGGTTGCAGCCTGCGAAACCGCCACCACGACCGTTGCCCCACTCGCCTGCAGCCGCCCTGGCCTACACCGACCATCGCCCAAACCACCAGCCACCATAGCTCGTCAGAAACGCGCAGGGAGCGCCGCACGAGAACCGCACACGCAGCACGCAAACCCTAGGGTTTGCGTCGCTGCCGCACGCGTCGCCCCGCTGCCGTGCCGCCCCCAGCCCGCATCCCGTCGCCCCGAGCTGCGCCGCCTGCACCACCACCATTGCCAACCGATGAGCGGGAGAGACGCCGGCGCCAGCGCAGAAATGCCACGCGACATGCATGCGCGAAACCCTAGGGTTTTGCCGCACCTGCGCACGCCGCCGCGCGCGCCTGCCGCGCCTCCCCAGCCCTCGCCGCCGCCTGCCGTGCCGCACTACGCCTCCACGGCCGCACCATCGTGCGGGCTGCTGCCTATTGCGCACCGTCGTGCTTGCTGCGGCCTGCCCAGCCGTCCGCTGCGTGCGCCACCGGCGTGCCCTCGCGGCTTCATGACCGTCGTGCACGTCCCTCATGCCGGCGCTGTCGTGCCCCGCCGCGATGCGTCGCACGATCCTTCGTTCTTCATGTTCTTCGTGTTCTTCGTTCTCCGTTTTATTGATTTAATTTAAAATTGAAAAATTACACGGAAATGCATCCTAATACAATTTGGAATTTTAATCTTACCACGGATTTATCTTGTGGTTGAAAACGAATCCTTATAAAAGGGCGGATTAACCTGAGAACCACGAGGAACAAAAACACAACCATACAATCCTTAAACAATTCATGCATTCATTCAATAATAATTATCATGCAAATCATAGGCAATATTATTTTTCCTGACAGAGCCAATTAATCAACCTGGCTCTGATACCAATTGAAGGGATTCGTGAACTGAATCACGAAGTCTGTTTGCCAAGATCGATAACTGGAATATCAAAAATAAATTCTATGCCTATGATTATTCCTAGCATGCTCCTATTGATTATGCATAAGGGGGTTTATGCGGAATACCTGGATTAAAGAAACCTGGAGAACGAGAGCGTAGAGATTTGATCTTTGACTCTTTTTCCCATGCACCAAGATTTATTCCTAACAGATTGAGGAATTAAATCTAAGAAAATTAATATATAATTTTTGAAAATAAACAAGCGGGAGAGAAGAAAGAAGATCCTCCTGATTTGATCATCTGATCTGTATCCCAACTCCAATCCGAATATCTAGTGAAGATTCCCTTCGGATTCCTTGCCCGGTTGAGAAGCAGAATTTTCTCCTCGTTTCTCAGATCTTTAGTCGATCACCATAGCTCCCAAAAATACTGGTTTGCTGTGTGCAACATATGATCTTGTGGTGTGTTGAGATCTGAGGAACTGAGGCCTATTTATAAGAAAGTACTGGACATCTATTAGGCCTGAGTTTTCACGGGCCAGACCAGGGACCAGAATGCAAATAGTAAATAAGGCCTATCAATTAATTAATTCCCATATTCAACCCAAAATATAATTAATTAATTAATATTGATTCATTCCACCAGAGAATCAATATTGTACTACCTATTTGCTACCTCTTTTTGAGGTACCGGTTGCATGAGCTCAGTTTATCCCCACATTTAAGGTTACAGACATTCGTTAATTAATTTAGGCTCTGACAAGCTATTTAATTAATTAAAATCTTATATTCCTGAGTCAATCCACTCAAACCTTTTCACTTATGCTTGAACTTAATCAGCCTGCAGGACTTTAGCATAACGAACCTTTTGAGCTGCTCAGGGAATGTCACCATCCTATACTGGATGTGGTTACCTAGTTCTAGTACCAGACAATCATACACAAAATGCTATCACCCAAGATATAGATATACAGGCTCAACTAGAGCCTTTCATTGCAACTCAAAGTCATACGCAATCTGCATATACCTGCGTACCTTCATATAGGCTTAGGATCTCATCAAGCCATAGAGATCTAGGTTCTTTTAATGTCAGATAAAAGAATCAATCTCGACTTAGGTCCTTATCAATGTGTGCCCCACACCAGCATACCAAGCTATACAAGACAAGATGCTTATTACCGCGTATGTTGCAGCCTACACCGACAGTTTATCCTGGAACTGTCTCAGCTGTGATAACTATTTATATCTCGCTAGGTCAAACGATCCATACGATCTTCTGTAATCTACTACACACCGTATGATCTCCCTATCGACGAGATAAGAGGATAATTATGTTTGCGACACATGTTTGTTAATTCAGACAGGAGATGAACATACAACATTTATGATTCCCAGTATATTAACCAATCGACCTTGTACATAATATACCAATCATAATGCTTTCAGTATATAAATCCATCAGGATCAAGAGGGAAGAAATATTTCCCAACCGCCGATAAGATTCACCATGGGAAAATCTTCAAGGGCCTTGATTTTCTCAACCACCAAATATTTTTGGATCTAGAGTTTTGTGATTTGAAAATTGGTCCCACAAACAACTGCAAACTCTAGGGTTTACAACTGTTTGCACCAGTCATCAAATCACGAACCACCACCGTAACAGCAGCAGCCATCGGCCGGCCACGCCCGTGCGCAAGCTCGCTCGCACGCTGCCGTGCACCTACCGTCGTCGCACGGCCGCCTACCCGTGCAAGTGTGCCGCTGTTGCCTGTGGCCGCACGTCGTGCGCGGCCACCTGCCACCACTGTCGCTGCTCTGCGGCCGCCTACTGCAGCCATGCATCGCCTTCGCCTCGCCAGTTTTGCCTCGTTCTTCGTCCCGTAAAAATTACAGATTTGAAAATAAAAAATACAAATAGACCTAATCTATTACAATTTTTCATATCAATTCTAATCACGGATTCTCTCTTGATTTTACAAAATAATTTAATACAAACACGGATAAACCACCACAGATTAAATTAAAACGGGTTGCCACGAGGAACAAAAACCAAAAATCATCCATAGAAATAAAAATGCATTCATGCATAAATGGAATAATTATTTATCCAACAGAGCCATGAAACCGAAACCAAGGCTCTGATACCAGTTGTTGGGATTTAATCACGAGGCGAATTGAATCGCCAATTCCAAATAAGCCCGGATCGTTCATGGATATTGTAAACAATTAACAACGATAAAACCCTAAGTATGCTATGAATTTAATGTTGTGGATTCGGATTTACCTAAACTCCGTAGGGTCTGATCCGATCTTTTGCATTTGAAATCCAGTCCCTAGATTCCACCACGCGCACTTAATTACATCTGCGGAATAAAAAATTAGAACCAAATCTCATTTCAAGATTTAATTAAATTAAATAGAAAAAAGAAGAAAGGTTGTTCTCCAGATTAGATCTTCAGATCTGTATCTCAATGTTGTTCAATCCTGCTATTGGTGAGGATTCCACAGGACTGTGATTGTGCAGAACAAAGTCGAATTTCTTCTTCTCCCAAACACACAGGCACCGCCCACCTCTCTCTCTCTCTCTCTCTCTCTCTCTCTCTCTCTCTCTCCTAGGGTTTCTGTGTTTTTCAGCTGAGATATGATTTGAGAGAGAGAGAGAGAGAGCTATCTATTTATAGATCTAGGGTTGAAACCCTAATGGGCTACTGGGCTCCTTTCTGCATATTTAATTGGGCGAGGCCTGAGACATAATGCAAATAATAAAGTGGGCCTATGAATTAATTAATTCACATGTCCACAACCCAGGACACAATTAATTAATTAATATTAATTCTTTTTCACCACAGAATTAATATTGACCTACCCCTTTATTACCACGTTATGAGAACGGGCTGCAATTACTTGAGAATCCCCATATTTAAAGTTACTGGACATTCATTAATTTATTGGAGCTTCTGACAAGCTTTCACAATTAATTAATCTCTTATTTTCCTGAGCAATACCACTCAAACCTTATCACTCGTGCTTGAACTTAATTAGCCTGCAGGACTTTAGCACGATGAATGTTATTGAGCTCCTCAGGGAATGTCCCCATCCTATTACTCGAATATGGTAACCTAACCCCAGTCTCAGACTGTAATACACGAACTGCTGCTACCCAAGATGCGGGTATTAGAGCACGTTACGCAGGCTCTCCACCATGGCAAGTCAAAGCAATAGTCAACCCGTGCATACCCCTGAACCTTCGTTAGGGTTTCGACTCGGTCAAGATCGAGATCTTGTATTCTCTGATGTCAGACATAAGAATACATCTCACTGTAGTCCAATCAATACGCAACCGCACGTACCAGCATATCAAATGATCAAGATAGATCACTTCTTTTCAACTATGTTGTAGCCTATACTGACAGACTTATCCTCAACGATGTCTCGGCTGTTGTAATATTTATATCTCACTAGGTTAACTTATCATACTGTCTTCTGCGATCTACAACACGCAGTATGATCGTCCCTATTGGTGAGATAAGAGGATACCATTGTTGCTCACATGTTAGTTTATTTAACAAATAAGAAATAAAGCTCAATGTATACTCATTGTAATAAATGCTTTCGGTATACAAAACCTAACTATACTTGTTCCTGAAGCCATCATGCTTCACTCGCCTATCAAACTACCACAAACATTCCAAAAGTATGTAACCCTTCTGCATAGGAATCACATCACACAACACCTCATCCTCATACTTCCCTATGCGAAACGACACCTTTACTTGTTTCACTACTTTGATGACTCCGATATCATTCAACCACTGCAGCTTGTATGGTCTAGGGTGCTTCATCACAGGTAACCCTAATTTCTTTACAATTGACTGGCTCGCCACATTGGTACAGCTCCCTCCATCTATGATCATACTGCAGACTTTATCGTTTATGACAACGAGTATGAAAAAATGTTCTCCCTCTGCTCTGCATTCTCTGCTGTAGATTGAACACTCAAAGCACTCCTCATCACAAAACTTTGCATCGCAGACACCTCTATTTCTTCTACATCATTCCAGGATCTTCCAATTCAGGCATATCTCCTCATTAGTCACGACTTCTCCATCAGCGCAAATCACCACCACTCTCCTATTTGGACAATCACTAGCAATATCTCAAAAAAACCTTGACATTTCAAGCACTTACGGTCTTTATTCTTAGTATCAAAAGTAACAAATATACCTTGATTTTGACCCTTAACAAATATTTTAAGAGATTATTTAATTGATCTATATTACACATTGTGTACAATAGACATAATCAAATAATATAATTCACACTTATTTTTCACATGCCATTTGGTCTAAATATTTCATATTCTTAGTTTACTCATGAATTAGAGAAACCATTTATGATAGATATTGGAGATTGGATAAAAACATCCAAATTATGTATGATAAACCTTATTCTTGAAAGATTCCCTCTTTGAGTTGGCTATCTATCAATCGATTTGAAAGAACATTATATGTAATAAATTAATAAAAGTTCTGGGGCTGAAGTGAATGTTTTATTTATTTGATTTGACATTTTTTTAGAAAAATGTATAGTTGTGCCCACCTCCCACTTGTTTTGTATTTGACACGGATAATCTTTAAAGCACATTAAAAAAAATGGAATTGACCACTTAATGTAGCGAAAATTGTACACATGGAATTGATGTAGTTGTGGCTAAACTCTGTAAAAAATAAACACAGATTGCAGGATCTTGAATCCCGAAGCATTCATGGAGCATAACAAAATTGCATGATCCGGTGGTTGCCAGAAAGCTTTCACCGGAGCATCTGTACATGGCTGCAAACATGGTTGATATTTTCGTGGGTTCATTGAATGGTGGTAGTCAATTTGCATTTGGAGATGAAGATGGAGTCTGAGTAGTTGAGACTGCAGAGCTTCAAGAGCTCGGCGGCGCGCTGCTTCAGAATAGGGGCGCAGCCATTCTGTATGACGAGAAGCAGCTTCGGCGCGAGGCCGGCGTACACTGCTACCAAGGGGGATTCCTGCGGTGAGAGCTTGCAGACGCAGCAGAGGATGGAGATTGCATAATCCGTGCAGCACTCCGTGATTCTCATGAGCAGTTTCACCATCGTCGGAATCGTGTCGGAGCAATCGACCAAAGCTCGTCTCCCTTCAGGAACAGAGGAGAGAAGGTCGAGTATGAAGAGGGCAGTCTCCACACACTCCGGATTCAACGCCGGAATCAATCCCAGCAGCTGAGGTATTGCTCCGATGCTCACGATCATACCTCGCACCTCTCTTAAACTGGAGATGGATTTCAGCAGCCCCAGCCCAGCTGCATGAGCATGTCTCTTATCTCTCACCACTCTCATCAACGCCACCAGCAAGCTGTGGCTCGACGCCAGCTCCGCCCGGGAATCCTTCTCCTCCATCAACATCTCAATCAGCTTCACACAATTGATCTTCGTCTCGATTGAACCTTCGTTCATCACATCTACGATTGATGATACCTTTGCAGGCTGCATCAGTGTAATCTTTGACTCAGAGGTAAGACTCAAGTTTGCAAGAATTGCCACAACCTCAGACCCTACTGCGTAGGAGGTAAATGGGCCGAGTAGAGATGAAAGGAGAGAGACACCACCATCTTCCACGAGGGTAGTCCTAGCAGTGGAATGGTTCGCCACAACCATGTGCAGGTGTTTGAGGGTTTGGATTCTTGCCTGCCCCTTCACCTTTTTAAGATTGGCTAGCAGCTCCGATGCTCTTCCCGCGGCATCTTCGGACCTCTTCTTAATTTGGAGATACTTGTGGGAGAACCATGTGAAGATCAAATGATGCAGTGTGGTGTTGGGGGTGAGGGTGTCGTCCCATAGCTCCTGCATTGTGGTGGGGCAAGTGTAATGCCCCATTTTGAGCCATTTGAGAATGTTCCATCTCTCGTAGGTTTGGCCTGTGCAGAGGGTAACAGGATCTTGCAATGGTTCGAGGGAAATGGGGCAGATGAAAACTGATGGAACTTCAGATAGATTTAGCTCATCAATCATCTTTTTCAGATCATCTAACACACGCCCATTTCCGCCGAGAACACCATCTTTCGTACAAGGCTGAAGCATAGGCATTTTGCTCTACTTCCACACCAAGAAGATTGATTGCCCGCCCAATTACTTTATCTCACTGATTGATTGATACAGGTCTTCAAATTTCAAAACATATTACATCAACATAACCTACTACACATGATGTGTGTGAAAAAGGATGAGCAAAAAATTGAAAATTTCCTCAAAGTATCTCACTTTCATTGACATTCACAAGCAATAATGCACCTTTCAAAGTGCACATCTTTTTTTTTTTTTATTACTACCTCCCCTTCGCTCTCTCTCTCTCTCTCTCTCTCTCTCCGCTTTTTCTGATTTTCTCTTTCCCAGTCAAAAGACTCATCACTCAACTCATCATACAGCATTCATGAACAAGACTCTCCCCAGAAATCAATTCGCCTTATCTTCTCATACAAGCCTCTACCAAAACGGGGCTTCAAAGTCGTGGAAACAAATCCAGTAAAAAAAAATCCAATATTTACAACGAAACAACACAAAGTGAAGGAAATAATTCAGACCATTTTGAAAAAAATAAGTGAAGCAATCAGGATTCAAAGGCGCCCAAATGGCAACAGAGAGAGAGAGAAAGGGAATCTTCACCAAAGGCTCCTCGCTTCCTATTTCTTTTTCCCCTTTGTTTTTGGGGCAGTCGCACTTGTTGTTTTGCTCAGAGTCTTGACTGAATCAAATAAATGTTCATTTTAATCAAGAAAAGATAAGAAAAATATCGCAATGCGAATTCCAACACCATATTTCATATAAGAAATTCATGGAAATTCCCATTTTAATAAAATAATAATATTTTTTCTGAGTTAAAATATAATAATCTCGTTTTTTTTAGAAATATAATAAGAGGAAATAATTTTAAGTAGCCAAATTTGAAAACTATATTCACAAAATAGTCACCCTTATGAAAATCTACACAAAATAGTCAAAGTGTATTTTGTCTGTCATATATGTCTTAGTCGACCAATCAATTTTTTCGGTTTCTGTGTAAACCCTAACCGAATTGTTTTTTTATTATTAAAAATTTAGGATTTCATTTAAAAAGTAATAATAAATCAATAAAATACTAAGATATATGTACTCAGCTTGATTTCGGCATTTTCCATATTGATTTCGAAATTTTCATCTTGATTTCGGCATTTTCCATATGGATTTCTGCATTTTCATCTTGATTTCTTCTTTTTCAGCTTGATTTCTGAATTCACTGTGTTTATTTTTAAAAGTATCCTGATTTGGTCATTTTCAATATTTTCAGCTTGAGTTCGATATTCTGGCCGGAATTCACCCTATTTATTTTAAAAATTATGCTTAATTTTTTATTATTCATTAATAATTCACCATGTTATTATTTTATAAACGAAATTATCATTTTAACTAAAGAGATTATTATAATTAATGAAATTAGAGTTTACAAATGGAAGTTGTTTTAATTTTGGCTGGAGTTCGAATATAATAGTATATGGAGGCTGCATTTAAATTGGGATTTAACTCAGAAGGAATTGAGCTAGAATTCTCAAAAAATGAGCTAGCTCTCGGTGAAATGAGGTTGATTTCGACAAAAAATAAAAAAATGCAAATTCGATCTCCTTTTTAGATAATAAATTACAAAACATGTATTGAAAATAAATTCCTCATTTGCGAAGCACAGGTATTTTGAAATGAAATCATGCAAATCACAAGTATTTCGAATTGAAATGAGAAGCACGAGGAAATAAATAAGCATTCAAAATTGAGATTTGTTGTCCACACATATTGCAATACGTGATACAATAAAATTTGTTAAAATGTAACAAATTAATTAGGCGGAATTCTTTCCGGACAAGCACGTTTTGTGTGATCTGTAGACCCACAAATACTACATTTTTTTGGTGCTCGTCGTCTACTAGTCGATGTTTGTCCCGCCTGTGCTCCCGAAGGACGACGACTATTTCTTTATCGACTGGCTTGGCGATTCACGATGGGTGGCAAAACAACACATGCTTGTGCTTCCGGTGATACAATCCACTCATCTCTTGGAGGAAGAGGGTGTACTGTTCCACCGTAAGTTTCTCGCCAGTTTGATGTCTTGTAGTACTTCCAAACATAGTCGTACACACCTAAACCCTTGAAGCTGCGACAATAATAATTAAAAACTTGATCGTTATGAATGAAAGTTTAATTCTATAGAAATATTTTACTAACCGAATTGCAGCAATAGCATGAGAACATGGAATGAGATCCATCTGAAACTCACGGCAGTCGCATAAGCTGTCTTGAAGATCCACCTTCCAAGTTCTATCATTGTCTTTGACTTTGAAATGATATTCAGAAACAGGCGAAACCGTGTACTTGTGTGAAATATTCGATAATGGAGTCATTTCGGCCACGACTTCCTCAGTCAAGTCATCGTCTCTTGCAAACGCCTTATCTCGCCGTTCATCAAACCATTTTTTGACAATGTGTTGATATAGCTCAATAATGGAACAGATCGGCAGACGTCTAGCATCTAACAACCTGGAGTTGAACACTTCTGCTGCATTCGATGTCATGAAGCTATAACGGCGAACCGGACATTTAGACCTAGCCCACTTTTCAGGCCCCACTGCCATGAGTTTGTTGTATGCAGTGGGGGCAATGTTGTTTAATCTGGTCCATTGCCTTCTGATAGACGATAGAACGGTATGCATAGGCTCCCTTGTGGTATAACTTCACGATAGTTGAATTGAAGGTCATCAACTTATTTTGAATATGATAACCACATAAGGCATGCGTCGCCTCTGCATAGACTGAGCTTACTGCCTTGGCAATGCTGATGTGTTGGTCCGAAACGATAAGCAATTGTGGACTACAATCGAAAGCCATTCGCAGTCGTGACATAAACCACGTCCAGCTCTCATCGTTCTCGATCGGTGCAAATCCAATAGCCAGAGGAAAGATTTGTTCGTTGCCGTCTTTGGTAACAGCAACCAATAACACACCTTTATTTCGCCCCTTTAGGTGTGTAGCATCCGCCACAATCACTTGCCTTAAACAAGTCCCGAAAGCCGCACGTGACACACTCAAGGCAACAAAGAAATGGCGTAATCGTTGATCCTCGTCGATATCCATATCTGTAATAGTGTCCGGATTCCATTTTTGGAGAACATCGAGATATTTTGGTAGCAAGTTGAATGATTCTTCTAAGCCACCATAAATCATCGATGTGGCTCCATTTCTAGCGCGCAATGCATTGTTGTAACTGACCTTAATACCAAAACTCTGTTGTAGTTCAGCCATTATATCGCGCAGCTTGATGATAGATCCTTGTCTTCGCATCCTCCGAGCAAAGTAAGCTGAGATCGCCTTTGATCGTATAGTTCTACTTCGGATGTTGTTTAGACTTATAGTACAACTATGAGTTGGAATGAATTTGCAGACTACCCAACATCCCGCTGAATTGGAGGCACGTAGAATGAATGTACAGTTAGGATTGCGGCTGCAATTGTACACCACCCGAATTGTAGAAGAACGCGTCACTTTGAATTCAACATGATGCTCCATGTGCCAAAGTCTGACAGCCACGTACAAGTCCTCTTTCTCCAAAACATTTTGCCCTTTTCCAGTTCCCCTTCCAATACTGCTTGTAGATCTGGCAATATAGGTGAGTCGGACGTATCTACCGGAATAATTGGAAGTAACCAATTATTCATTTGACCGCTTAGGTCTTCAACTGTTTCTGCCGGTAATGGGTTAGCCGGAAGTAGGCTTGATACAATGGCACCCATACCACCTTGTTCTCTGACCCAAGCGGTGAAATCTTCAATTGTACAATTGAACAATGAAGCATTGTAATTTTGGCGTTCATCACCATCTGATGAGTCTGTATCGAATTCAGCTTCGTTGTCATCAGGCTCGATAACTGTATTCGGACTTTGTTGGTGCACAACGTATTCAGCATCATCATCACTATCATCATCTGGAGCACTATTGTTTAAATCTGGGACTGGAGAACTTCGACCTCCACTGCTTCCTCCTCCAAACATCATCGATGATGAAAAACGATGTAGTTCTTTTGGTATTGGACTATAAGGGTTGTGTGGTTGTGGGCTCAACGAAGCCATGTGTGGCCTGTACGGAGATGGTTGTCGCCGAGAGCTTCCAGCACCCCCATCGGATTGTATGTTCATCACTAAATAAACCTTCGGCTCCCAGAAAATATTACAAAGCCGTTGAAGGTGCGTATCCGTTGCGAGCACCGAAGGTACCTTCCTTCCACTTCTTGTTTCAGCAAGATAATATAGGGTGTAAGAACCCACCATGGCATGAGAATCGAGAATGTATTGAACATTTCTTCGCAATTCTTCTATCGTGATATCATGAGAGGGTATCATGACAACTCTTTCATCTTCGCCGATGTAGTTGTATAGATTGTCCCATTGACCGTTGTAATGCAAAATGATAGAACGGAAATCCATTTTTTTTAATTTAGAGAGAGTTTTTGGAGATTGAGTGTTTGAGTTAGAGATAGTTTTCAGAGAATGGGAGTGTTTTGGAATTAGTGTTTTTTTATCTCTTTTTTGAGAAAAATTGAATTGTAATTCAATCCCCGAATGGTCCAAAATTGTTTCTGTAGAGTATAGTACATATATTGAATTATTTTTGCATCTTTGCAGGTGAATTCTTTCTGAAAAATTGCAGTGTAGTATAAAGTGAATTGGTCAAAAATTATAGTTGTATTGTGTAGTACATATTGAATAGTCCAACTTGAATTATTTGAGCATCTTTGCAGTAAAAAATTGACCATATTAATTATCACTTTGAATTCAATGTATTGGCATGCATGTGTTTTGTACGATGCATGCAAAAGTGAATTGAGTGTCATTCACGTGAAACAAAACCTGATTGATAATTAATTTTTAATTAAAAATCGAAATATATCTCAATTTGCCAAAATCCATCTCAATTTAGCGAAATATATCCCAAATTTGGAAGTATTTACCCGTGAATTTTTTAATTTTTTTTAAATAAAAACCAAAATATATCTCAAAATGCCGAAATCCATCTCAATTTCGCGAAATATATCCCGTGAAATATATCCCAATTTTGGAAGTATTTATCATCGGATTTTTGTATATTTTTTTAAATAAAATACGAAATATATCTCATTTTGCCGAAATCCATCTCAATTTAGCGAAATATATCCCCTGTAATATATCCCAATTTTGGAAGTATATATCATCGAATTTCTATTT
>JAPKLW010000204.1:29110-92979 GCA_026898455.1 Plectranthus barbatus
TTTTTTTAATCGAAAAAATCGAAGTATATCTCAAATGCCGAAATCCATCTCAATTTAGCGAAATATATCCCATCAAATATATCCCGATTTTGAATGATTTTATCATCCAATTTTTATTATTTTTTTTAATCGAAAAAATCGAAGTATATATCAAATGCCGAAATCCATCTCAATTTAGCGAAATATATCCCAATTTTGAAGCGTTTTATCATCCAATTTTTTTTAAATTTATTTTTAATCGAAACATGAACCATTTCAACATATTTAGCATTAAACAATATAAAAAGAAATGCAGTCTGAAATCAAATTTAATTCAAACATAAACATCATTAAACAATATCCAAAATATCCTAATTACAAAAACCATAAAATTCACAAAGCAAATTGTCAATATGCTACACTAACATTAATTATCATCGAATGACAAATCAAAAATCGACAATGCCATAAACATTCTATATTTTTCTTCCACATCTTCCCTTTGAACCCAGTATTGATTCGGTCTCCCACATATCAACTGGTCCATGAGAATGCAAGCATAAACAACTTCATTCGACTCCTCATAAGCACTGAAATTTTTAGTAAAATCGAGAGCCAATGGCCGATCAATTTCTACCAAACCTATTTTGTTAAGTTCAAAATAATTGTCGGCGCGTAAAAACTTGTAGAATTGATCGGTCATGTGCCTTACAATATCCGCTTTATACCGTTGCATCTGTGGAGTTAGACTGTTCAAGTCGGCATCATACATATGACAACTCCAAGTGGCCAAGTCAATCCTCAGACACAACCAATGATCTCCAGCTTGATATGGCATGAGTAACTTTTAAAAAATAAAAGATGATTAAAATGATTTCAATGGATTAAAATGATTTAAAATTCAAATTCAAATGATTAAAATACTTACAACTGAAGCCGTGTACCAATTTCGAGAACTTGGACTATCTTCTCCTTAATGAAATCCAGTAATTCTTGGGAAACAGTAGGGGCTTTACTTCGAGGAGCAACACTTGAAGGATAGGACTTGAAGAACAGAGACTGTAAAATAACATAACCAAAAAAAAAATTTAAAATCGAAACAATTAAAATTAAAAATAAAAAAGCTTAATTTAAATAAATTATATCGAACCTGGAATCTCGGGCTTACAACACGAACCCAATCTGGATTACAAGTACGTGAAACGTACTTATTCTTCGTAATCAACTTCATGTTGAGGGCCTCAACATAAAGCTCCACATGGGCCTGAGAGATTTTTGAGTTGAGGTCTTCAAGTTTTTCAAAGAATAATTGGCTCAACTTAACTCCATTTGTATGTGAAACCCGGTGTTGATTTTCGCCAGACTCTCTATATTGACGATAATTTTTCACGACATCCTTTTTCACGCCTACAGGTCCACACTTTTTGAACTTTTGCTCAATCTCGTCATCACCACCAGAAGACTGCAATTTTATAAAAAAATATCAACATAAAGAGAACATCAAATACTACAAAAAATTAATTTAAATTATACCTCTTCACTTCGAGATTGAAGTTGAGGTTGAGGCTGAGAACTAGAAGCATCAGTTTGCCAACATGCATGAATAGCTTCATTAACAAACTCCTTAATTCTTGCATTGAAGCCAGGTACCACCTCATCAAAAATGAATTGCTTCACTCGAGCAAAAAGCTTATCATCTCTCTCTCGTCTCCGAGATTCCCCTCCAGAAGATGAATCCGAGGACTGCCTACTAGTCCTCTTCCTCCTCCTCCTCGCTAGTTGTGTCTGTGGCTCGAACTCAGGGTGCTCAGTCTCAAGCTCATGTTGCTCGCTCTCAAACTGAGGCTCCTCTTCCTCATTCACCTCCACATTTACCAAATACCCGCCTCCATGCCATGCCTCATCGTGGATGACATTCTCAATGTTATGCTCATTGTGGGCTTCATCATCAGGCTCAACTAATATCTCTACCCTCTCAGTGTGTGTTGATGTTTCATGTGCTTCATCGTGCACATCATGCACATCATGCTCTATGAAGGGGCCTTGATTGTGGAATATGCGTTGTGTCGATATTGGGGCCACATAATTCACACCCAATGTGCCCGATCCTTGTGATGATCGCTAGTACAGTGTACTCGTTTCCGATGGCGAAGGAGGTAGGGCAGTTAAAACAATTAGCTGCAAGTTTAATTTAAGAGTTAAATAAGATAAGATAAAATAAAATAATATTATGATTTTAAAACAAAAATACACACTCACAAATAAATAGATTACCTATTGAGAAAAGAAAGCTACCAAATCTTTGATACTAGCGCGTTTAAAACGCCATTTCAACATCCGTGGCTGGGCATTACGGTCTACTATCTTTCCACACGCCTGCCCCAATTGAGGAATAACCACATATGCCCAAACCTAACAAAATAATTAAACAAAAAATTAAAGATTATATTTGAATAATTTAGTAATTTATGAAATGGTGAAGAGTTGGATTTTAATATCTATAGTATCCAAAATGGTCCAGGAAGATGATAGCCTTTCTCAGCGCCATTCCTACTAGTAGGTACATGCGTACTATAATACAAAAGTGCTTTGTATGTGTATGCACCCCAGGGAAATTCGTTCCATGCATCTAAATCTTCACTAAGGACATAGATCCAATTTTCTATTTTTCTTTTATCAGTGTATCCCAACTCAACAAACCAAAATGCTAAAATGTTAGCAACCCTAAGGTACAAATGCCTATTGGTACTGTCAACATTTTTGCATTCAAATCGCTCCAAGAGCTGTTTACCACTAAGTTGTTCTCCCCAACAAAAGACTCGGAAAACAGTACTAACATCTAAAGAATGCTTAGCAGTAGGATTAAAACGAGAAGTACCAAATCGAAAATCACTAATAAGAGAAAATTCACTCGGTGAAAAAATGAGATCCTGCCTACCCACTCGGAACGTTAACACTTCATCATTATTTGATTGAATTTGATGAGTAAAAAGTTCAAATAAAGACTGAGAAGAACTAAGACCATTATCAAACCAAACCAATAAATGACCGAAAACCCCGTTCGTAAACTCATCTACTAAGCCTTGTTCTCCAATAGAAAATAATGTCCTCTTAATTGTATCTAGGACTTTACATTTATAGAACAAATTAGTCTTGGCCTTGCATCCGTGAAGATCATATCTTATCCACTGTGGCTGCAAATTTTACAAAATTGGCTCATGATTACGTGTTTTTCTCTAATTCTAAAAACAAATGAACAATATACACAAAACCAAACATAACCATATATTCAGCCGCACATTCACATTACCAAGCTAAAACATATAAACATGAATTCATGCATGTGTATTATTGCCGATAATTTTTTTAAAAAAATTCTACCATATATTCAACGTCGAATGACTATGAAAACGAAGAATATATCTCAAAAAAGCAGCAAATAATTAAAAAAAACCAGCATTCACGGCGCACATAAAATCAAATAAGAGGCCGGAAATACTAACCTGCGCCGTCGACATGGTCGGCCGGATAATTGCTGCGTGGGTTTGAGTTTGTTGTGTTCGAAGGTGGTATTCCAGCCGAAAGTCTCTGTTATTCACGCCCAATTTTGTTTTTTTAGGTTTTGAATTGATTAAGTGGGTGGGGTTGTTGTACAAATTCATCTGGATATAATACCGAGTTCCAGCTGAATTTTAAAGCAACCGAAATTCATCTCAATTAGGTAGGAAATCAAGCCGAATTGAAGCCCGAAATATATCTGAAATTATTCAAATATATCCAGGTCGATTTATATTTAATTTAAAATAAAAATTCCAAATATATCTGGATTTAATACCGAAATCCAGCTGGATTTAAAAACCACCGAAATCCATCTCAATTCGGTAGAAATTCAAGCCGAATTGCATACCGAAATAAAGCTGGATTTATTCCAGCCCAGATTAAATAAAATATCAATTTATTTTTTTAAAAAATCAAAATATAGCTCACTTGGCCAAGAGATATATCATTTGACAGAAATCTTGCCCAATTAGAGACTTATTTATCATTTATTTAATTACATTTTAATTTTTTAAATTAAAAGATTCGAATTATATTTTTTTTAAAACAAAATAAGAAAAAAATCTCACTAGGCCAAGATATATCTCCATTGACCGAAATTGCTCAATTGGGACATATTTATTTTATTTTTTTAAAATTAAAAAACTAGAATCATATTTTTTAAAATATTAAAAATTCGAAATATATCTCACTTGTCAATATATATCTCAATTGACCAAAATATTGCCCAATTGAGACATATTTATTATTTATTTTATTTAATTTTATTTTTTTAATTAAATTAAATAAATTTCATTTTTTAAAATAAACCCACTTGGACTTGACGAAATATATCTCACTTAGACGAGATATATTTCAAAAGGCCGAAATCTTGCCAGATTGTTTTCAAAGAAAGTATTATATTTTAATACAGAACAACTCTAAAAATTATTAAAAAATAAGGTTGTGTTATACTATATTAGTAAAAAAGTAAACCGTTAAATATTTCACACAATTCAAAATATTTGATTGCCTGATTTAGACATTTTAACCTAAAAATCTGTACTTTGGCTATTTTTTGAAATTTTTCATAAGGGTGGCTATTTTGTGAATGTAATTTTCAAATTTGACAATTCAAGATTTCCCCTCATATAATAATAATCTCGTTTTTTTTTTTTTTTTGAGTTAAATATAGTAATAATCTCGTTGGATTTGGGAATAAATAGAAAAGTGAGTGCAAAGGAACTCGACCGCCTGCTACCCGTGTGCGGTGTGCCTCTGACTGCTTTTGGCCACTCCCAATCATATCACACTATGTCAAATGCACGGTAATAAATTATTAATCATAGAAGTAGCCTTTATTATAAAATGTTTAATTGATATAATTATTAGATGAAATAATTTTAAATAGTCAATAATTATTACTCATCCACAAAATAACACATTTTATGTTATCAAGAATATCTGTCAAATAAAAAACAATCATAAGTTTTAATTTTGGTGATAAGTACAACTGCTTAAGTATTATATTAATTTTCCTTCATAATTGAATAAAATATAATATCTTAAATTAACCAATTGGAATTGGAATTGCAATAATTTATTTTAATGAAATTCACTAAATTAAGTTCATGTAATTAGAATCGGAATTAATTTTTGGAAAGAAAATGAATTAAATTAAATTTCATTTTACAAATTTATTCAATTCGTGAAATCAATCCATCCAATTTCACGAATTTATTAAATTCTTGGAGTTGGAATTGCATTAATTCTTGAATTTAATTAATTGATTTCAAGAATTCAAATTAATTCATGAAATTGAATTCATATTAAATTGACAAATAGCAATATATAATTAACGTAACCTCAATTAATTGATTTTACGAATTGAATTTATTTCGTGAAGTCAAATTTGATTAAATTGAGTAATTCCAAGTTTAAGTTGATTAACAACTGAATTCCAATTCCAACCCTTTGGTTTTTCTTGATTTCGATGATTGAAATCATAAAATTCTTGAATTCTGTAGGATTGGGTGGCCATGTTTCTCGGGCTTCTTAATAGCTTGGCCCATTCCTCTTTTATTCCGAGCCCATCTCTCTCGATTGCGTTTATGAATCGGTTTCCGGGTTGGATTTAGGCTCAGGTTGAGCGGTTATCCGGGGAGGTTATTCTAACCTACTATATAAGTGGCGAGACCTGCTTTGACCCGGAGTGTGTGTGAAACCCTAATCTAGATGTGTCGTTCTCTCTCTCTCTTCTCTGTAATTCTCTCCTCCTTCTCTCTTCGATCTTGAGTCATTCTGAGTGTGGTTCGTGGTGAGATTGAGTGTTTTTGAGTGTCCTTGGCGTGTTCAACCAATCCGGCAACTCCCTTGGCCGGTGGAAGGTGTGGGGTGCTCAGGCGGTAAGGTCTGAGCCAACAGTCTCGTCCCTAAATCGTGTGGGTGGCTGATGTGCATAGATCGGAGGTGCTTGGAGCGTCCAACGGTGCGAAGAAGCCAAAGCTTGAAGGTCGGACTTAGTCCGATAAAGGAACCCTAGCCCAATTAGGGCTAGGTCGGAGTCCGGGCAATGTAACAGGCCGGTAACAGACGCGCAGGGCCTGATACCCAACAGTGGTATCAGAGCCAGATTACCTGCAAGTCTGCAAGCCTGCTTCCCCCGTTGAACTCACGTCGTCAGTGCCCCATGGCACAAAAGGTAATACGGGTGCTCCCTCTCCTAGGGCCCCGCTCAGGTATAGGGCTCTCTCTCCCTGACCCTCCCTTCGTCGAGTCTGTCTAGATCTAGGGTTCTTGAATATTTTCTTACTTGGGTCCTGGTTGAACCTAGGGATTTCTTATGGTCCAGTAGTTCGGTCCGAATAACCGCGACCTACTGGACATCTTTCTTGCTGGTCGGATAATCAAAGCAAGTTAGGATCCTGTCATTTTTGTGTTTACTGAGTGCTTATATGCGCACTAGGGTTAGTACTTTGTGTGTTCTGTTTTGTCTTCCGCTGCAATCTCTGCTTCTGTGCTTTGATTACTCACTTCTTGTTGAATCCTGAATTACCTGCTTTGTTTTCTACTCCTTGGGTTGTTTCTTGGAGCCTGTTCCCTCTAAAATTGGTAAAACCTTTAGTATTTCTATCTGCTTCCCTTTGTACATTCTGATTCCCAAGGTTCCTATCAAATCTGTGTATATACTTTGCCTGAATTTGCCAAAGTTTTTTAAATATGACTTCTGGCATGTCTTCTAATGGTTTGACACCCTTTAATGGTAAAATAGATTTTACTATATGGAAGCAAAAAATTGAATGTCTTATGATTCAACAAAAGGTCTTAACGGCCTTAACTGCTGAGTTTTTAGATAGTGACATGATGCGGCTAAAAGTTCAATCAAATTAAACTCCTAGCTGCACAAGAATAAAATTTGTCAAATCCAGGTCCTTCTTCCCTTCGCCCGCTAGATTACCGAGATACTATAGCAAAGTCTTATAGCTAGGCAAAATAGAATCGTTGAGTAGTTTCTATCAACTAGGCAATCAATTTAAACCTATGCTAACAACATATAACAAACTATGAATTAAACCAACAAACAACATTCAAACAATTCTCTTCACACCTTGGTAAACTAAGACAAGCAAATACTCAAATGAGGTAGATAGGATGTTGAAATAAACGTAGATTTAATCCAATTAGGTTAATCATTGATGTAAACACATTTTAATCCCTAGGAGATTGAGCAATCGACCCTACACTCGTTAACCCCTTATCACGGCAAGCTAACGGTTGATGATGCTAAGACTTGCAAACAACTACATTATTAAGCCCTAGACCACTCCAAATAGAACGTCAATTATTGCCCTACGACCTAGCACCGCACAGGGATTGGAACTAAAATCGTATGAATCTACACTATTCACGACGATTCCGCCCGCGTGTTGGCTGCAGCGTTTACGTCAACTACCTCCTAAGTTGGCTATTACCTACACCTAAGTGGTAAGGAACAAGTTCTAGTGCAATTCAAGCTCTCAAAGGAAAGTAAACAAACAATTATCAAACTTAATCTTCATGCATCCTTGTTCAAATCAACATCCAAATTGAATTAGAGCAACATACCTCTCAATTGTAACAATACAAAGTTGAAATCAAATACATCCATTACAATTGATAAGTAGAAAGTGAAATCTTCCCCAATTGGATTTGTTAGGTCTTGATCTACCCCCTTGGATCTTCACTCCTTCTCCAAGGATTGATGAATTAGCTCCTTGATACCCTTGGTGGAGGTTTGGAAGGGATGGAAATGGAAATCGAAGAGAGAATTTAGGTAATTTTCCTTTGGATCTTACAAAAAACTAACATAATAACCGTTTTTCCCCCCTTTTATAATGAGCAAACAGGGCATCGGATCGCCCGAGCCAAAGCTGGCTCGCCCGGGCGAGCTCAAAACTTAAAAATTGCCAAAACCGCTCTGGCTCGCCCGAGCCACCTGTCTGAAGTGCATGGCTCGACCGAGCCAAAGGTGGCTCGACCGAGCCACCTCTCTGAAGCCCTCAAACATCATTTTTTCTCCGCTCGGTCGATCTTGCTTCCCTTTGACTCCTAGCTCGGGCGATTTTCATCCAAAACTCATCCAAAAGTGTTGTTTTATGCTCAAAACACAACCTACACCATTCCAAACACAAAAACACGAAAACACAACCAAAGAACAACAAAAACATATGATTTGGGAGTAAAATGGACACAAACATGCAAGTTCACACATCGAAAAATAGGTCATTTTACGCACATATCATAATCCCCCAAACTTGAACCTTTGATTGTCCTCAATCAAAACAAAGTAAAGCCGTTAATCTACCTCGTGCAATACCTCATAGCTCATCAAGATCATCTTAGCATGTTCAAGTAAAACGAGATTATCACCTAACTTTGTGACAAGGTTAATGCTAAGGACATGAACCACTCATCAAAAATGGATACAAGAAACGAAAGCACTCCCTCACGTGTTTAGGGACGATGAGATTTACTCCATCACAAGATATCGATCTCGATTTCCATAGGCTTGCATCCATTCTCACCACTATACTACAACGAGTTAGTTTCTAGAATCAAAAAGGTCTTTTCACGGGTTGTAATGTGGCTAACTAAAAGGTGGGTGGTTTTGGGCCAAAGTGACTAAACTTCTCAATTTACCAAAACTCCTTAACTTGTTCTTTTCGAACCACTACAAACCCCCGAGGCTTTTCATTTTACAACACACTTTTTTTTCTTTTTTTTTAATTTTTTTTCTTTTCTTTTTCATCATTTTTCAAATGCACCATCATTCGTTCATTTTGTCGGTGCCTCTTTTCCCAAACACTTGCACCAAAATTTTGTAAGTGCTCATTTTTATAGGATTCAAACCAATCCTTTATTCCAAATCTTTCATGCCTCAACATTTTCCATCAATACAAATTCAATCAATTCCCAACCCAACTCTCATCACCGTATTCACCCTCATACGCTCTTTCCCCCCAACTTGGTCCTAATCATATCAAAGAAGATTCACCAATAAAGCTCAATCACGGGGGTCAAAGATACGAAAGGCAAATTAATGATAACAACCACCTTATACTCCCGGTGTGAAAGGTAGGACTAAGAATCGATGGACTAAGATCATTTTCTAGTTACACACTCATGCCAATAGATAGAGAACGGATGCAAGTTCTAGATCTCGTACTCTCAATCTTGCCACTCACAAACAATATAGATATGACAATATCATGGCTCAAACCTCACAGCTTTTTGTCAAGTCCTATGCATTAACCACATACAAAACTCGGAAATTTAAAAGTTAAACTTAAATCATGCTTCGAAAACAAGATTCCGCCCTATCATTGGTTGAGGTAAACATCAAACTCCACTAAGTAAATCATGATTAAATCTCAAGCCTCATTTGAGTTCATCACGCACACACAAGCACACAACAATCCTAACAACAATCTACATGCCATAAAACAATGTAATGAATCTAATTGGTAGAAGGAACGTTAGAAAGCGTTACCCATCGGCACACACGATCAAACCGCTCTCCAAGACCTTATTTGTACCTACTAGATCAACACAAACACCACCAAACACTTGAGCATAAAACAAACCAATAAAGCTCTCATATCCACCAAACTATCCACAAACCAAATATCAACAATGATAAGATCATATCCAATAGTTCCACCATTCAAACCAAACCAATAATCCAAACCAGAAACCATGCGTAATAGGAAGTATTCAATCATGTCAACTCATTAATAATTCCATCCACAATCACAATCAAACAATCATCAACCATATTCATTTCCAAAACCTCTTTCCATCATCATTCCACTATCCAAAAATCTATACAAATAAATCATTTTCCACTAGCTCCACCAAACATACCATCAAAACCAATGTTCAACAATCAAATCCATTCAACAAACTCAAACTCATGAGAATATCCATACAAATCATCAAGATGAGCATAATCCAAAACATTCATCCAAGGTAGAACATCAATATAGATACAACTAAATCGAATCAAATCCAATAAAGGGACAATATCCAACAACTAAACTAATTGCAAGATAAGGGATAGGAGATAGAGAAGAATAAACCGAGGCACCAGCTACCGGCACATCCCCCCAAACTTAGTCAAGTGAGACTAAGTTTGCAAAAATGGTGGACGGTGCATCGTCACTCCTCTCGATCTTGTAGCTCCTCCTACAAACACAAAAACAAACAAACTAGAAATTTATTCAAAATCAAAGCAACTAAAAGCAATTAAACAAAAGAAAGAAAATTGGTTGGGTTGCCTCCCAACAAGCGCGTCCTTAACGTCGGTAGCTAGACGACCTTACCACATTATCCATTATCAAAAATCTTATGGGTTTTTAGTACACCTTTCTCCCTTAATCTGCATTTACTTGGGAACAATTTGTCCAAGGCAATCTTTCTTTCACCCCTATCATCTCTCCAAGGAAGATTGATTATCTTAAAAATCTCGAATGTCCAAGGTGGTGATTCCTTCTTTGATTTGATCTCCAAAGCATCATCTAACGGAATCCAAATTATATACGTCTCGACTTCTCCCTCATTTGGATTAATCAACAACTTCTCATCACCTCCTTTTCCGATCAAAACATCCAATTCATACACTTTGTCTCCTAGGATCACCTCCTTCTCCTTCTTATCTATCACTAATGAAGGAAAGACAAGCACCATATCACCACTTGGACCCCCCGACATATTTTCCTCATCATTTTTCTCTTCCTCATCTTGTTGTACCAAGGTCGGGACTTTTTGCAACTCCTCAAGTGAGATTATCTCAAGAGCACCATTCTTTTCACTTTCTATGACTAGCATCTCTTCCTTGGCGTCTTTATCCTCTTCATCTTCTTGGAGTAAGACTTCCCTTTCCTTCTTTGGTTCCTTTCCTTGAATCTCCACTATTTCCGTCTCTTGAAATCTTACTTCCTTAAGTACCATTACCTTATCCTCACATTCATCTTCCAAAATTTCATCAATCTCCTCACAACTTCCTTCGAGACCTATTTCCTTGTCAATTGGATGCTCTTCCATGTGAGGCTTCTCACTCACCTGCTTCAAGAGTTCGGATAATTGCATTTTTAATTCCAAAAGGTTTCCCGTGAGCTTATCCTGTCTCCTCTTCAAAGCTTCCCGAGACGATCTCACTTCACTAACTCTTTCATGATCACGGCTACCCCATTCATCACAATGAACTCTTGTCATGGATGGATTCCAAGTTTGGTTCTCATCAAGTCACATGGAGAGTAGCCATTAGATGGGGGATAGTTCATGTTGTTCCGGAGGTCACAATTCCCCCACTTATCTCCATATCTTTCATCTCTTAGCTCCACATCTTCATATCCCCAACTAGACTTCACAGTGTGGTCATGTCTCCTCTCTTCCATCCATGGGTAGCTACTATTCGACATTTCTTCAAATACCGACCGGAGTGGTCTCCGTGGTTGTTGTCTCTCCAACATCTTTAATCTCATCTCATCCAATTACCTTTGGAGATTGTTAAGCCTCTCTGAGTGAATTCCTCGATGGTCTCCATTTGACACCTACAATAGTCCAACAACCTCAAAGTAACACAACAAAAACAAATTTTAAACAACAAATTATTCACACAAACAAAAACACAAACACCTAGCCTACAAGCTTCACTTTTTCCCCCAATATCTAGCATCCTACTAAATGAAGTCCCCGGCAACGGCGCCAAAACTTGATGCGGCTAAAAGTTCAATCAAATTAAACTTCTAGCTACACAAGAATAAAATTTGTCAAATCCAGGTCCTTCTTCCCTTCGCCCGCTAGATTACCGAGATACTATAGCAAAGTCTTATAGCTAGGCAAAATAGAATCGTTGAGTAGTTTCTATCAACTAGGCAATCAATTTAAACCTATGCTAACAACATATAACAAACTATGAATTAAACCAACAAACAACATTCAAACAATTCTCTTCACACCTTGGTAAACCAAGACAAGCAAATACTCAAATGAGGTTGATAGGATGTTGAAATAAACGTAGATTTAATCCAATTAGGTTAATCATTGATGTAAACACATTTTAATCCCTAGGAGATTGAGCAATCGACCCTACACTCGTTAACCCCTTGTCATGGCGAGCTAACGGTTGATGATGCTAAGACTTGCAAACAACTACATTATTAAGCCCTAGACCACTCCAAATAGAACGTCAATTATTGCCCTACGACCTAGCACCGCACAGGGATTGGAACTAAAATCGTATGAATCTACACTATTCACGACGATTCCGCCCGCGTGTTGGCTGCAGCGTTCACGTCAACTACTTCCTTAGTTGGCTATTACCTACACCTAAGAGGTAAGGAACAAGTTCTAGTGCAATTCAAGCTCTCAAAGGAAAGTAAACAAACAATTATCAAACTTAATCTTCATGCATCCTTGTTCAAATCAACATCCAAATTGAATTAGAGCAACATACCTCTCAATTGTAACAATACAAAGTTGAAATCAAATACATCAATTACAATTGATAAGTAGAAAGTGAAATCTTCCGCAATTGGATTTGTTAGGTCTTGATCTACCCCCTTGGATCTTCACTCCTTCTCCAAGGATTGATGAATTAGCTCCTTGATACCCTTGGTGGAGGTTTGGAAGGGATGAAAATGGAAATCGAAGAGAGAATTTAGGTAATTTTCCTTTGGATCTTACAAAAAACTAACATAATAACCGTTTTCCCCCTTTTATAATGAGCAAACAGGGCCTCGGATCGCCCGAACCAAAGCTGGCTCGCCCGGGCGAGCTCAAAACTTAAAAATCGCCAAAACCGCTCTGGCTCGCCCGAGCCAGGGTGACTCGGCCGAGCCACCTCTCTGAAGTGCATGGCTCGACCGAGCCAAAGGTCGAGCCACCTCTCTGAAGCCCTCAAACATTATTTTTTCTCCGCTCGGTCGATCTTGCTTCCCTTTGACTCCTAGCTCGGGCAATTTTCATCCAAAACTCATCCAAAAGTGTTGTTTTATGCTCAAAACACAACCTACACCATTCCAAACACAAAAACACGAAAACACAACCAAAGAACAACAAAAACATATGATATGTGAGTAAAATAGACACAAACATGCAAGTTCACACATCGAAAAATAGGTCATTTTACGCACATATCATGACACCCCTGAAAAATGAACTGAGATTGATGAATTAGCTTGCTCTATTATCATTCTGAATCTGTCTGACTCTGTGCTTAGAAAGATATGCAAGATTAAAATGGCTAAGGAGATATGGGATAAGTTAGAGTCATTATACGTTGAAACCTCCTTACCCAGTAAGATGTATCTGCTAGAAACCTTTTTTAGGTTTAAGCTAGACCTTAATAAAGACATAGATGAGAATTTAGATGTCTTTAACGAACTAATTCAGGATATTAAGCTCACATGAGATGACCATATAGATGAATACGCTCCCATATCCTTATTAAATGCTATTCCTGACTCTTATAATGATGTGAAATCATCCATTAAGTATGGCAGGGATACTGTTAACCTAGAAACATCTATGAGTGGTCTGAGGAGCAGGACCTTAAACGTGGTAGAGCTAGAAATAGAAGTAATAATAATGAGATTCTGAATGTAAGGGGTAGGTCTAAGACTAGGAATGAAAAGAATGGGAATGATGACTCCTATAACACAAGGGAAGGAAAGAAACCCAGACTGAATATAGAAGCAGATCTAAGTCTAGGTCTAGAGGTAGGAAATGTTATAACTGTGGGGAATATGGACATTATATTAGACAATGTCATAAAACTAAGAAAGAAAGAGGTGAAAGTAGTGGTTCCAATGTAAATTTTGTTAAAGAGAGAACCTAGGTGATGTGTACATGATTTCTGATTCTGATTTTTTGAATTCTTTACCCTCAGCCTATGCTTGTACTGATAAGTTTTGTGCTACTGAGTGGATTGTGGATTTTGGTTGTACTTATCACATTACTCCTCATAAACAACATTTCTCTAGTTTAAAACCTATTGACAAAGGATATATTCTGCTTGCTAATGAGAAAAAGTGTAGGGTAGAAGGGATAGGTGATGTAAAGCTAAAATTTGTTGATGGCTGCACTTACACTCCAAGAAATGTTAGATATGTCCCTGATGTATGTTTTAATTTGTTATCCTGTTCTGCATTAGAAGAAGACGGGTTAGAGGGCAGGTGGGGAAGAGGGATCATGAAAATTATGTAGGGATCTCTGGTTATTTTCAAAGCTAAAAAAACAATTTATATGTGTGCTGCACTGAATTTGACCCTTATGTGAATTCTGTGAACATTTCTGAAAAAGATGTTTCTGTCCTTTGGCATAGGATACTTGGCATAGGATACTTGGCCACATGAGTAATAAGGGTCTAGAAATTTTAAAGAAAGAAGGTGTGTTTGGCACATATAATGTTACTGCTTTACCCTTTTGTCAACATTGTATACTTGGTAAGCAAAGCAGAGTGTCCTTTCCTGCACACACCCCACCTAATTCCCCCCCAAAGCTCCTCCATATTAGAGTATCTTCATGCAGATGTGTGGGGGCCATCTAGTGAGCCCACTAGGGGAGGAAAGAGGTACTTCTTATCTGTTATTGATGGTTTCTCTAGGAAAGTCTGGATTTTCCTAATGAATCACAAATCTGATGTGTTCTTTGTGTTTAAAACTTGGAAAACTCAGATAGAAAACCAAACAGGAAAGAAGGTTAAAACCCTTAGGACAGACAATGGATTATAATTTTGTAATAATCAGATGGATGATTTTTGTGAGGTTAATGGAATTAGAAGGCATAGATCCGTTCCTTACTCACCCCAACAAAATGGGGTTGCAGAAAGGATGAATAGAACTATATTGGAGAGGGTTAGATGTATGATGTCTAATAAGTGGTCTAGATAAAACCTTTTGGGGGGAAGCTGTAATGACTGCCACTTATCTCATCAATAGATCCCCTTCTGTGCCCTTAAAAGGCAGATGTCCTAAATCTGTTTTCTTTAACAAACCTCTAGACTTGTCCCATCTTAGAGTGTTTGGCTGTGCAGCCTACATTCATAAAAAAAGGTGACAAACTAGATCCAAGGGCTAGGAAGTGTGTCTTTCTAGGTTACCCTGAAGGTACCAAAGGTTATAGGGTTTGGGATATTAGTGATTTGGACTATAAGGTCATCATTGGTAGAGACATAACCTTCAATGAGATTGAATTTCCTTGCTCTTCTAGTATTCAACCTCCTACTTTGCATGAAGGTACTTCTAGTGAGGTGGAGCCTCCTAAGTTAGACAATAATGTCATTCAAGGGGAAGGAAATGAATCAAATCAACATACTATGGCTAATGAAACTGAGTGTCCTTCTGAAAATATTGATAATAATGACTGCCATGATTGTACTAACCAAGATGGAGCCTCCAACCCTAATTCTGAAACCTTACATGATTTACATGACAATCTAACTGACTACACGCTTGTTAGAGATATACCTAGGAGGCAGGTCACTGTTAATAGAAAGTTTGATGAGTATGACTTAACTATGCATGCCTTAAATGTTTTTGAAGAACATGATGGTGATGAACCTAAGACATTTAAATAGGCTATGCAATCTAATAACTCAAAGATGTGGCAGGCTGCTATGAAAGATGAAATTAATAGCCTTTATGAGAATAAAACTTGGACCTTAGTTTCCAGATGTCCTAGCTGCTCTGTGGTGGACTGTAAGTGGCTATACAATATAAAACATGATGGAAAAAATGTAAGGTATAAGGCTAGGTTAGTAGCTAAAGGCTTCTCCCAAAAAGAAGGCATTGACTATTCAGAAATCTTTGCTCCTGTAGTCAAGTTTACCACCATTAGGATAATGCTTGCATTAGTTGCATATTTTGATTGGGAACTTGTTCAAATGGATGTTACAACTGCCTTCTTATATGGTGATCTTGATGTGTGCATATATATGAATCAACCTGAAGGCTTCTCTGATCCTAACCATCCTGATTATGTGTGTCTTTTAAATAAAACATTGTATGGTTTAAAACAATCTCCTAGACAGTGAAACCTTAAGTTTGACTCTGTCATGAAAATGTTGAAATTTAAAAGGAGTGTCCATGATCATTGCTTGTATTTCAAGTCTGAAAACAACTTGCCCACTTTATTGCTTCTTTATGTGGATGATATGCTCATCATTAGTCCTAGCATGAAATCTGTGAAGCATGTGCAAGATCATTTATGCAAGCATTTTAAAATGAAGGACTTAGGCAATGCTAGTAGGATACTTGGCATGGATATTATCAGAGATAGGTCTAAGTTGAGTTTAGTTCTTAATCAATTTGCATACATATATAAGATTCTTTCTAAGTTCTCTATGGAATCTGCCAAGCCTATCAACGTGCCACTCCATCTCATTTTCTTTTAAGCAACGATCAATGTCCTAAATCTGAATCTGAAATAAATGAAATGAATAGCATCCCTTATACAAATGTTGTTGGTTCTGTGATGTACCTTATGGCCAGTACTAGACCATATATTGCTTACTGTGTCAGCTTATTAAGCAGATACATGTCAAACCCAGGTAAGCCTCACCGGGAAGCTCTTAAGTGGCTGCTTAGATACTTAAAGCACACACAAAGCACTGCATTAAGATTCTCTAAATGCTCTAAATCTATTAAACTGATTGGATATGTTGATTCTAATTATGCCAATGACATAGACAATAGAAAGTCAACAACATCCTATGTGTTTACTTTATGTGATGCATGTATAAGTTAGAACTCTCAATTACAGTCAGTTGTTTCTTTGTCTACCACTGAGTCTGAGTATATTTCCATGACTGATGCTTTCAAAGAAGCTATTTGTCTTAAAAGCTTGTTATCTGAGATTAATTTTCTGAGTGATAATCCTGTTATTTACTCTGACTCACAATCTGCTATACAACTGTGTAAGAATCCAGTATTTCATGACCGTACCAAGCATATTGATGTTAGATATCATTTCATTATAGATATAGTGGACAAAGGAATAATTTCCTTGAAAAAGATTGCTTCTGAGTTTAATCCCGCAGACATGGGAACTAAGTGTCTTCCAAATGAAAAATTCATGTCTTGCCAGGATAATTTAAATATTGAGCATGCTTAATTCAACTTAGTGTTAGTTCGTGCTATTACATTTTTGTTTTTTTTTTTGCAATCTATTGCTTAGTTTACTTAGTGTAGCCAGCTCACTTACTTCAATATAAGTATAATGTGTTTAACTTGGGTGTCTCTGTTACTTACATTAACTTCTGTGTCTAAGTGACTTGAACAATCTGTGGTGGTGTGTAATTTTGTGTTACTTCCATTACTCACTTGGGTATTGTCTAAATATGCAGGTACTTCTCCTATGTGAATGCGTACCATAGCCATACCCACACATTAAAAGTCCTAGTACAAGAATAGTTAGGCAACCGGCGATGATGTCAACCAATAAGAGCAAGCCCCACGCAACCATGTCCAAGAAGGACAATGTAGGATTGGGTGGCCATGTTTCTTGGGCTTCTTAATAGCTTGGCCCATCCCTCTTTTATTCCGAGCCCATCTCTCTCGATTGTGTTTATGGATTGGTTTCCGGGTTGGGTTTAGGCTCGGGTTGAGCGGTTATCCGAGGCGGTTATTCTAACCTACTATATAAGTGGCGAGACCCGCTTTCACTCGGAGTGTGTGTGAAACCCTAATCTAGATGCGCCGTTCTCTCTCTCTCTTCTCTATAATTCTCACCTCCTTCTCTCTTCGATATTGAGTGATTCTGAGTGTGGTTCATGGTGAGAGTGTCCTTGGTGTGTTCATCCATTCTGAAAACTCCCTTGGCCGGTGGAAGGTGTGGGGTGCTCAGGTGGTAAGGTCTGAGCCAACAGTCTCGTCCCTAAATCGTGTGGGTGGCTGAGGTGCGTAGATTGGAGGTGCTTGGGTCATCCAACGGTGCGAAGAAGCCAAAGCTTGAAGGTCGGACTTAGTCCGACAGAGAACCCTAGCTCAATCAGGGCTAGGTCGGAGTCCGGGCGAAGTATCAGGCCAGTAACAGATGCGCAGGGCCTGATACCCAACAAATTCAATCATACAATTCACGAATTTAATCCAATCATAACATTGAAATTAATTAAATTATACGATTCACTGATTGAAATCAATTTAATCCTATGATGAAAGATTGAGTCTAAACCCTAACGAAGGTTCAGGGGTACGCACGAGTTGACTGTTGCTTTGACTTGCCATGGTGGAGAGCCTGAGTAACGTGCTCGTATACCCACATCTTGAGTTACAGCAGTTTGTGTATTACAGTCTGAGACTGGAGTTAGGTTACCATATCCGAGTAATAGGATGGGGACATTCCCTGAGGAGCTCAATAACAATCATCATGTTAAAGTCTTGCAGACTGATTAAGTTCAAGCATAAGTGATAAGGTTTGAGTGGTACTGCTCAGGAAAATAAGAGATTAATTAATTGTGGAAACTTGTCAGAAGCTCCAATAAATTAATGAATGTCTAGTAACCTTAAATATGGGGATCCTCAAGTAAATGCAGCTCGTTCTCATAACGTGGTAATAAAGGGGTAGGTCAGTATTAATTCTATGGTGAAAAAGAATTAATATTAATTGATTAATTGTGTCCTGGGTTGTGGACATGGGAATTAAGTAATTCATAGGTCCACTTTATTATTTGCATTAGGTCCCGGGTTTGGCCCAAATTAAATATGCTGAAAGGAGCCCAGTAGCCCATTGGGGTTTGCAACCCTAGGTCTAGAAATAGACTGTTCTCTTTCACAATTCATATCAGAATTCAAATCAGTTGAAACCCTATGAGAGAGAGAGAGAGAGAGAGAGTGGGGCGGCGCCGGTGTGTTTGGGAGGAGAAGGATTTCGATTCTGGCCTACACATTCACAGTCCAGTGGAATCCTCACCAGTAGCAGGATTGAACAGCATTGGGATATAGACCTGATGATCTAATCTGCAGAACAAATTTCTTCTCTTCTATTTTCTTTATATTAATTCTTGAAATTAGATTTGGTTCTAATTTATGTTTCCGCAGTTTTAATCAAATCGCATGGTTGAATCGAGGGATTAAATTTCAAACGCGAAAGATCGGATCAAACCCCACAAAGCTAGCTGAGATATTTTTTCCTGGAACGGAGAGATCTCCCAAAGAATCCAAGAGCATATTCAAATGGATCTCAAAGAAAAGTATGATGACATATTTGATCATTCTAGGTCAGTGTTAGGAGTAGAGTATATCGAGAAATTACTGATCTTGCTCACGTTGCTCCTGCATCATCAGTCTACTCTAAAACGAGTTTATTCGTTAGAGGAAATTTGGCATCATTCAGCATGAGCTGAATTTTGAATATTGAGCTATCATGGAGGCAAGGCTAGGCCTCACATTTCTGCGAAGTGAGGAGGAATAGGTTGACACTTGAATAGCTCGGCCTCACAGAAGGTAACTCATAGTTGGAGAGGTGAGGGAGAGGATACTGTGAATCCTCAAATTTAGGCTGAAGATAGGGAATGATGGAGTGCCACCAGATGTCCGAATGACCACTTCTCTCTCAAGGTATTCGCTTATTCGTGAAGGTCCCTCATCTACTAAAAACATTGTTCGTTTGGATGATGAAGATGATGAGGAGGGATAATGAAAGATGAAGATGAATTAGTAAAAGCACAATGGCGAAGAGATGTTATCTGGGGGAAGTTTTTGTGGAAGGAAGGGCAACATCAGAAGAAGTTGACTGTTTTCTTGTCTGAAAAGAGGTAATGAATTTCAATGGAATATGGTTTTCATAATACAAACTGTTTTCTTGTCTGAAAAGAGGGAATCAATTGTAGGAATAAATTTGTAGGTCTAATTGGAGTTAATTATATTTTCTCGAGAATGAAAAGGTAGAGTAAATTAATTGATCAACTTTGTGAATTGTCCTCACCCGAAATTCATAATATTTCTCCGATGTTCCACTACGAAGAAGAATGAAAATTGGTAATTAATTGATTCATAGTTACATATGTATGGCATAATAGGTAGAAAGCCCTAGGATCTATGTTTTTCATATTTGAACTTTAAAAATCTTTCACAATTTACTGCTTTATTTCAAATTTAGATTTCAACCACCAAAACTCGGCATTCTATTTTCCTAACCAATATTCCAAAAACTATTGATTTAGTACTTAGGGTTTCTTCGTTACTTCACTCCTCTGGGATTCGATAATTTTATTTGCCGCTGTATTATTAGCTTTGCTAAGTCGCTAGTGAAATAATTTTAGCGATCAGGTGGTGCAAGTAAAGAAAGACAAGATACTCTACGAGCTGTTGTTCAGGAAGCACTATTGTGACAATCTAATAGGCAAAATCGACCGCGAAAATCTTTTGAAGTATTTTTTTGTGGAACCTATAAAATTCCAGCCATATATAGTTGCAGAATTCTTTGCTCGCGCATTAGTTGATGAGAGTGAAAAGTTTTTACTACAAGTGTTTTGGGCACGAAGATTGTTGTGAGCCCACACATATTAGCATAAAAGTACGGACTGCGAGCAGACGGAGAGGATGTAGCTAACTACAAGTTTAATGATGAAGCCGAAATGTAGAAGCAATGGCTAAGGTGGAAAACTAACACCTTCAAAGATCCATGGAAGGTGGCTGCACCCTTGAGATCACTTGAAGAACCAATGAAGAGCCTAGCAAAGATTGTGATAAGGATGCTCGTAGGCGAGGTTGGTTCACTTTCAGAACTCAATGCGAAGAAGTTTGCTATTTTGATGGCGATTGAAGATCAAGTCCGAGGGAATTGGGCAAAGTTCATCTACACCAAGTGGCTAGCACATGTGTACAAGAACAAGAACATCAAGACAGATCATAGGTTCACCCAGGGTGTCGGATTCGGGCTCAAGATCAGCCATTTTCTTGAGGGAATCATACCTTAGGGTAAGCATTGCCGTGGTGAAGATCTTCTGCACTCCGACTACATACCGCCAACCAAAAAACAGCAACTGCCGAAGAATTACAAGGAACCACTGATTCCAAAAGGAAAGAGCAATCTCAATTCCAAAGAACCAGTTTCTGACGAAGAGGAACCCTACCAAGGACATGCTATCTTGCCAACTGCAGTTCCACTCACTACAGAGGAAATTGAGGAGGAGAGAAGGAAAGCAGAACAGGATGCCCTGTTTAAGGAATATGAAAGCTTAGTCGACATCACACAACTGGAATTCGGTCAACCCTGTGCTAACTATTGCAAAGAAGAGGCGCTTGCAGAGAAGTCCTCAGCAGAAAGGAGCAAGCCAGCCAGTGATGAGAAGCAAGCCAAAAAGAAAGGCAAGCACGATCGATTTCAAGGATCAACCATAAAACTCACAGTGCCAGTGGTAGACACATCTCTACCAGTTCCCGATGTCATCAAGGAGAGTGAGGCAGAGCCCATTGAGCCAGCCTCCAAGGATGCAAAGAAGGCTTGAATTCTCCGATAAGGAGGAGTCGCGGAAGAAGAGGCGACAGGAGAAAGTGCTGAAAAGGGCACGCGAACAGAAGGAATTTGATAAAGCCAAGCTGCAGATGACTCTTGAGCAAAGGGATGCTCAGTACGAGCAAGTCATGGCTAGCTATGTCGAGCACAATGCCAAGATTCAATCTAGTGAGAAATCTGAACGCATCACCAAAAGGGACGTCGACAAGGCACAACCGCTAAAGGAAAAACCAAGGTTAGATTTGTTGAAGAAAGGATTGTGAATCCAGATGCCATGTCCGATGCAGAATTTTAAAAATGGCAAAGGAGAGAAGCACTTAAAGTATAGAGGAAGACGCAGACTCCTGCCCAAAGGTAAAGGAGTTCTTCTACCTTGACCTTTCAGCCCGCCACCACTCAAGGGGGAAGCGTAAGTGCTGATGTCAATGTTGAAAAAGTCATGTTATAGACTGTTGCGCAAAGAGGAAGCAATTCAGTTGTTGAAAAAGGTACTGAGGAAACACAACTAGCTGCGCATGGAGAAAGCCAGGTTGTTACAATTTTGGCAGAGTACGATTTGGTGAAGGAAGGAAACGAAATCCCGATTGCTGAAAAGGAAGACAAGGCAGCAAATGAGGAGAATGATGGCCTTAAGATAACATAAGATGAGGGTACAATAAAACTCGAGGTAGCTATACAAGAAGGTATTCAACAAGCCATCACTACTGCAGAAATGATAGAGGATGATGAGAGCATTGCTGAAGAGACACCAATGGAAGAAGAATCCACTACCTCCTTGGATGCTGAAGCCCGCGCAAGATTGCAAGCGTGCGAGCACAAAATGAACAGTATCAACGCACATTGGGAATGGATCCATCTACCGTTCCAGGATGGAATTTAGAAGCAGATACTACCTCCGTGCTTGAAAGCACCATTGAGTCACTTTGGTAGAGACACATTCCAATTCCTACCTCTCCTGAAGTGTCAGGTATATCGTTCAGTGACATCCCTAGTTTTAATGATGAGGAGAATGCAGGAAACTCTGGAGCTGCCAAAGGGAGTGTGCTGCTTGCAGATGGTGAATCCATGTTTTGAGGAGAGACACTGAGAGTGCCCATGGAAGGACTACCTGATAGGAAACTCAAAGCAAAGAGGATTGTTAAGTGGTGTCCTCCTGTCACCGTGAGAGATGAGAAGAATGATGATCTCATCTCATGGGCAAAAGATATGTGTGTCTTTATTGAAGCTCAAGTTTCCGTCGAGGTTGAGAACATATATCATGCGGAATTACTGGGTGAGTCTTCTGATCTTGAAATGAGAATAGAGTTCAAGAGATGGAGGTTTTTTAACTATGCCGCTCACGAACTGCACTACAAAGACCGCGTGATTATGATGCCAGGATGGGTCTCAACTACTGGCAAAGTGAAGAGGAATAGGCAGACGACTGGATGGATCAGACATCCAAGAGACAATACACGGGGAAGCAGGTTGCAGCTAGACTGCGGAAAATTAAGGCAAACAGAGCATTCACAGGAGATCGCTCAATGCCACCATCCGAATATGCTACTGAAGATTCTCCACCATTCACTCGGCACTTCAAATCCCCAACAACAAGAAGACAGATGGCCGCAGCTGTTGAGCTGAAAGCCAAGTTAGCAGAAGAAGAAGCCACACGAAAGAGAGAAGGGGATTGGAATAATATGTTGGAGGTCAAGGCACAGATTATTACTCAACTGGCAAATAAGTCATCAAGAATAAATAGTTTTAGGCCTCCTTCTACCATCACTGCTGAAGAAGAAAGAGTTAGGGAGACTGAACCTACCACAACAGTTCAAGTTGATCTACCATCCACTTCGTCTCAAGCACTGACCACCATTGCCACCATGCCTACTACCCAGAATCAAATTGTGTTATGGGAGGAACCCCATGTCATGACAATTGAGCCCTTGAGCTCTAGCACTTATCAGAGGGACCTCGAGCAATTCATACATATGATGGTAGGAAGGAGCATTGGAGAGCAAATTGTGCCGATCGTGCAAACGACAGTAACAAATCAGGTGATAGAGGCAAATGAAGAACTGCACACTACTCTGTATGACAACTTTGAGACCTTCTCCACGGGCCTTTTTGCTGCGATCAAAGAGGGGGAAGATAAGAGATTAGCAAATGAGGCAGAGAGACTGAAGGAACAAGAAGACAGGTTTTGGCGCCTCGAAGCCAGAAGAAAACTGGAAGAAGACTTGAGAAGACAACAAGAAGAAGAAGAGAGAGAAGAACAAAGAAAGATCGAAGAGAATGAGAGAATCAGAAGAAAAGAGAGAGAAACCGTAGTGGACAACTTCATGAAGGTAATGCTCGAGACTCTCAAGAATGTGAAGAAGACCACCGCCGGTTCCTCAAATGACAAGAATGCTGCTGATTCAGACTCCTCGACGACCAAGAAGTAATCTCTCTTACCCTTATAAGTCTTCTAGTCCAAAAAACAAAATGCTTTTGATTTGGGTATGTGTTTCTTGTACATCATGGCATGATATCTTTAATGGAAACAAACCCAGGTTGAAGACAACATCTTATTGTCCAACGCTGATTTAATTAAACTAGTTGAAATTACACACTTAGAGTAATCAGCAAACTGCGTGGATTAATGATGTGTGTGATATGTTCCTGTATGATTGCTTGATATTTGTATGTGAATGTGCTACGTGCTTATCTGATGAATGATGTGGAAGTCATTTACTCGAAGAAAAAATATATAATTGAGCAATACCCTTGATATTTTGAGGGGGGATATTTAGGAACCATACTGAGTCTATGGGAGTTGAGATGCTGAGAATAGATTAGATAGGAAAACCTTGAAATCTCAGTAATCAGCTTTCCCATAACCAGTAAGTAATAAAGCTCAGGACTGAGGCTTTGATCGCACCAAAAAGGGAGAAATTGTCAGGAATATTGTTAGAAATATTAAAACCCCTTGGTTGTCAATGTATGTTTATTATGTTTTGGTGCATCAAAGCTCAAGCCGATCTAGTGTCTAGCAAATTAGTATCGAGTCAAAATGTAAAAGTCTTGTATAGGTCATATATACTAGATTTGTAATAGAACTAGAAAAGAAGAATCAAGAATGCTTAAGGAATCAACAAACTTGAAGATCACTGAAGATTGCTGAAGAAGCCAGTAAAGGCTAGCGAACACAGAGGAATGTTGAACGCACTCGAGAGAATGCTGAAGAGGTAATGCCAGCATGTTGAGAGATCTTAGCGAGCCTGTTGAGATGAAAGTTGTATGCCAATCGCCAGCAAACACTCAACAACAATCAAGAGAAAAATACAAGTCGTAAATAAGAAGGATCTAGGTCACAAGGAAACCTAACGAATCAGAGAATATAACAATCAACAGACACACGGAGGTTTCAAGTTCAAACTAACAGATCCGTTCTAATAAAGACGGCTACAAACAGGAGCTACGGCAATCAGAGACGAAAGAGACTTGAAGAGTCTCTGTGCGCTGTAGAAAAAGGAAGAACAGAGATTGGCGAGCAATCCCTTTGATTCTAACGGATAAGATTCAACTAGCCGTTTGAATCTTCACCTATAAATAGGTGTCATCCAAAAATGATTCAAGGGTTCGTGAAATTCTATTCACAGAGAAAACAAGAGAAGATCCAAACACTCTCAACATTACGCGAACTTATCCAAGCTAGTACGTGATTGAAGCTTTTTTACAAGGTATCATACTTGAAGCTTGAGACATGTGAAGTTTAACTTCTAAAGTTAATATTAGGATTCTTTCTATCCTAGAAAGAATCTAGCAGTCACCTTGCTGTGCAAACATGATTATTACGGGCAATCGCCAACACAAGGATAGATTCTGGGAAGAACTATAAAACTCCCAACAATCGACGTTCAAGGAGAAGGGAGGTTTGTCCTCACTCTACGGAGCGACAAGGTGAAGATTGAAGATCGAGGTTCTTGAAGGTGCGCGCTGACCAGACGGAGGAGCTGCTCAATGTTAGAGATCAGACCTGACCTTGTATTCAATCGATTATTTAATTTTCAGTCGGAGGACTGAAGAGTGGACGTAGAACATTTGTTCGAACCACTATAAATCCTTGTCTCCTTACTGCTTTATTTTGTTATTGTGCATGCGCATATTTAAAACTCAACACACCAAGTATTGTAGTATAATCTGCAATTAATCTAATGAATATTGGAGCGTAAACACATTTGATAAACACTTGCTAAGTCGAGACCTTAGCAAGATAAGTGCAAGACATTATTAATACTTCCGCTGCATATATAAACACTCTGATCGGGGACCAACACAGGTTCCTTTTGTCTAAGAACGGCTCCAGATTCAAACCTCTCCAGATTCGTCGATAAATAGAAAAGTCATTCAAGTGGAGAAAAAATAATTGATCATTCAAGTACTTGACATTTTTTAGAAAGAGAATATACTCTACAAATTTACAACTCAAAACGCTCAACACTCAAGTTGTTCTACTAGCTCACCGTGTGCCACCTTTGAACACGAGGCTCTTTGCATCTAGCAAGAGCTATCTGCTTAGTTTTCTTACTTTTTAATTATGAAAGCATCTTGGAGTTGTCACTTCCCTAGTGGTAGCTATTATGGGTGTTAACCGAAAACCATCACGTTTCAGGGAAGAACTCAAAGTCCCACTACCAGTTGGAGGCTGACTGGTGTGCCCACACTCCAGATCTGAAGAAGTGAAGGCAAGCAAGGATTAGGTGACACTTTGTAATAGATCGTGCTACACTTTGTAAACCAACACTTAGTGATTTCCAGACTGTGAGTCTGAAGAGATGACACAAAACGGTTCAGTCCGAACCTCTATAAGTTCTTTGTTCCTTGAATTTCTAATGTGACACTCGTTTTTTATAACCCAACGTCACTTCTATTAGGTAATATTTATAAATGGGGAAAAATGTTAAAATATCAAAATATTGGACTTATAATATCGAAAAAGATATCGAAATTATCGAAATTTTGGTATACCGTATTTTTGGTGAGTTATCATGTCGTACCAAATTTTGCTACGGTAATGGTATGACCATCCTAATATTTACGATATATTGATACATACTATACCAAAAATATAATAATATTTTTATTTTTTATTTTAAAATAATAAATTAAAAATAAAATCATTTAGATTAAAAATAAAATCATATTTTCTCTCTTCACCTAATAATATTATTGATATAAATATATTTCTTGAAACTATATTATCAGCAACCAGCTCAACTACCCAACCTTTTTAATATTTCATTAATATCTCTCACTTGCACACCGTCAATTATCATTCCAACTCAACCACAATATTTTTGCAAAGTTTATCCATGACCACTCAACCACACTATATATAAAATCCTCTTATTTGGTTTTATTTAATTTTATTTTTAAAGTAAAAATACAACCTGTAATTTAATTTAAAAATATATAAATTATAAAGCGACTAGTAAAATAAAATTGACATAGAATACATAAGAAATATAACTACTATGAAATAAAATTATATTACATAAAGTATTTGTAGATCAACACATCAAAGATTGGTACATTACATGACGATACAAAATAGGGGTATGTATTAGTTAAATATTTGATAGAAGATTTAGATTGAAACCATCATGAAACTAAAATACAAGTATCCCTTTTGAAACCAATTAAAAATTTAGATCCAATTTAATATATATAATTAATATATTTTAATATCCTCTTAAAAATTAACTTATTTTAAATTATGTAAATATAAAATATAAAAATAAAGAATATATGTATCTAAATTAGTCTCTATTTGTAGAAAATAAAAATTTATGAATTTGGTATAATTTTTATTTACTTTTATGTAATTATATAAAAGATATTTTAATTTTATTGTTATATTTATATAAAATTAATAAACTTATTGAAGAATGACAAATGTCACTAACTTATTGACTAATAAATAAAGAATTGAAAAATAAATGAAGGTGGACCCGCAACCTTTGGTGGTTGTTGTGGTTGTGGTCACCGGGGAAGGAGAAGGGAAGACAATTTTTTGATTTGTTTATTTTTCAAATTGCTGATGTGGCAGGCGACCACAATTATTGTGGTCGCTAATAAAATTAGTCTAAATAAATATCAACAAAAAAAAATTGTAAAAATAAAATTATATCGATAACTTTCGGTATGTTACTGTATATCGAAAGAATGAGAAGATAAATGATATATAAACTATGTCATACCACAACTATGTTGAAATCATTCTAAAAATTGGATATACCAAAATAATGGAATATAAATGATCCCATGCTAAAACTATACAACTCATACCAAAAAATCGATATGCCGAACTAAGGTGTACGGAAAACTTCGGTACAATAAGGATATGGATTTTTTTCTTATTGTAAATTTCAGTAAGGTATAAGGTATGAAGGAAAAAGTTCAGTATACCGTACCTAACTATCCCTAATAATATTAGCATAATTTAACCGTAATTCCATGAAATGTTAATTTTACTCAAATGTTTGAATTATGTCTGTTTAGTTTAAAGTAGGGCTGACAATTTCTGTCACGACTCAAATTCACACCATAATAATGAGGTTAAACACGACACAAACATGAATTTTTACCTTTTAAGAAAATGATTATTAACCAGAGTATGATACAAACATAAGAATGTTTTTATAAAGACATAGTAGGTAACGCGAACATGATATATTATTGGATAATATTATATATTTTTGGATAATGCGATATAACCTGACACAAATACAATACGAACATAATACGAAACCTTTTATTCTTATAGAGTTGACGTGATAATAACTCAACATGCGAATTGTTACTCTAGGTAAAAAGATCGTAATAAAATGGTATTCCTTTTATTAATTTATAACCCACCACACAATTAAAAAAATATAAAAATTAATTAGTCACGTAGCATTTGTGCTTTCGAATGTACAAATAGGAATTTTACATTGACAAATCTGCCCTTCTACACATTTTTCGTGAATTATTTCACTTAGGGGTGTTTGTGGTCCGGTTTGGAAGCAAAATCTCGGTCAAATCAATAGGTACGGTTTAAAAATTTTCAAACCAAATCAGCCAAATAATTTATCAAAACCAAACCGGCCAAACCATATAAAAACGGTTTGGTCCGGCCGGTTTGACGGTTTGAAACGAAATATGTTTCAACTTTCAACAATCTATTATAATTTGTTGAAAACTAGGGCCTAAATGCAAATTAGTTTATTTCCATTATTTATTATTACTTACTTTAATGTAATTTTAATTTTTAAAATCTTATATTCATAATTTAATGTAAAACCGAAATAAACACATGAGTCAATTGTATTAAATTTTAATCTTAAAATTCAAATATAATATTAAAAGAGACATGTAAAATTATTTTAACGAATTACCAATTTTAATACTTAATTTACCATAAAGAATTTATACGAAATAATAATATATAACGTTAATACTTACAAGTTGATTTTTGATTTAAAAAAATGAAATTAAAACTAGATTGTGTTGACCAAGATATTTAAACATGGGTTAATTGTATAAAAAATTTGAAACTTATCAAATGAACCACAATTTATATTTATTAATTAAATATAATATATATATGAAAATTCAAAATACCCATTTAGCCTAATACACATATCAAAAATACCCAAAAGTACACTTTTCAGTTAAAGTCACGTGTCAGTGTACTTTTTTTCAAACAACAATGATTTTTTATTTAAATTTTATTAGCTTTATAATTTAAAATACTGGAAATATTCGGACTTTTTAAAAAAAATAGAATTATAAGTTATTTGAAAAATTAGATTTCGTAAAAAATATAAAAATAAAAAGTGGATCAGACCCGGATCAGACTCGAATCAGACCCGAATCAGACCACGAATTGACCCGGATCAGACCATTTTCGGGTCGGGACGATTTCGTTCATAATGAAACCGACACGAGTCAGATTAGACCCGAATCAGACTGGACCCGCGTTAAAACCCGAAACCGACCCGGGTACCGACCCATTCAAATTTTTGAAAAAAAAATATTTGAACACGAAAAAACCTTTTTTATCCCCATTCTGCGTCGGTTTCTCACGAAAGAAAAACTGGGTCTGGTCCCCTTCACGAAGTCGACAGCTCAATCCTTCCCAACCACCAATTCCAATTGTTTAATTGACATGGCCGACCAAGAAGTAAGTTTGTAAATCCCACTCCTCCAATTTTGTTTCGTTTTTTACGGTTTATATTCGAAAAAAAATAAGATTTTTTATCTTGAAATTTTATAGATTTTAATGGTTTTATGCATAGATTGGAATGGGTATATGTTAAATTTGAATATTTACATGTTTGGAATGCAGAATGCCGAATTATTTGGTTGAATTTGTCGAATTATTTACATGGATGTCGTGTGTAATTGGGTTGATTTTTTGGTAATTTGTTGAATTATTTTATTTTCAATTTGGTGAATTAATTCGAATGAAATTAGTGGAATTTGTTGAATTATTTTATCTTGCAATTGTTGAAGTAATTCGCCTAGAATTTGTTGAATAATTTTTGTTGCAATTATCTTGAATTATGCATTTGGTTGAATTTGTTGAATTATGCATATTGTTGAATTAAATTACATGTTAAATTGGCGAATCTTTCATAATTGTTGCATTTTGTGTTTGATTTTTGCAGCCACAGTGGATTAGGCCCTCTTTTCGTGGTCTAATTACTAAAGTGAACTTATACACTAAAGTGACCACTTTAGAGACTATTAATGATATATTATATTCGATAGGGGGTGATGGGTTGCTTAATCAATTTATTAATGGGCCGTTCGGTAACTTATTAATTTGGAAGAAAAATGGTCCTAGTGCATCGCAACCATTAATAGAGCTATTAGGCTTTCAAATTACTAGTGAATCCCCTAATGCTTTATGGTTTTGTATTAATGGGCAGATTATAGAATTTGGAGTGCCCGAATTTGCATTAGTTACGGGATTTGTTTTTGGTTCTAGTGCTTTTGATCCCTCTGCCGATCACGATCTTTCTAGCACTTCAGTTTTTCGTACAGTTTGTGGGGGTAAGAGTCTTAGCGCTAGAGAATTATTGATGATTTTTAGGGATAAAAAAATAGAACGCACTAATCATGGTTTGTACTTGAGGGTGGCTAATATATTAGCAGCTTGGAATTTTGCTTTAGGACTTTCCGAAAAAAGAAAGATTGAGAGTTGGGTATATGTTCTGGTTGAGGATTTGGGTAGGAATGGTTCATTTCCATGGGGGGCATATGCTTTTTAGTGTTTATTGTTATTATTTGGACCTTGCCCCTACCACAACAGATCAAATCAGTGATGCGAGCTTTATTTTAGGCGGACCCATTTGGGCATTACAGGTATAATTTAATTTTGTTAATTAATTAATTCTTACACCTACAAGAGTGAAATATTTTATGTTATTTTTTGTAGGTGTGGGCCTATGAGGCCATTCCTAAGTTGGGTCGTGCCTGCGCTATTCTGCGAAGGCCTGATGCACTCCCTCGATTTATGAAATGGGAGTTTCGAGGCCGGATACGATTGATTGGGGGGCAATTCTTCGTTCAAGATGAGATATGTAATTTGTTGGCTATCTAGATTATCCGTTAATATTTTTCTAATTGTAAGTACTTTAATTCACAGCTTGAAGTGAGTTCTAATTTGGAGGCTTCTCCTGCCGAGAAGGAGATGTTATATTTTACTTCTGCGGAGATGGACAATCCGATTGGGGTACAGTTCCGACTGCCAGAAAATCCAGTACTGGGTGCAGGACGGGGTGTAGGATGGGGTGCGGGTCGGGGTGCAGAAGAGGGTGCTGGACGGGGTGCAGGTGAAGGACGGGTTGGGAGAGGAGCTGGTGGGGAGTTAGAGGGAGGATCACCGTCGGAGACCGCTACTCCGTCACTTAGACGCACTCGGGCGAGGCATCATGCACATTCTTCCAATGGGGATTCCCGGGATACTAGGAGACATCGTCCATCTGGGAGTATATTGGATAGTATCCGGACCGTTATTCATGAGGCACTGACAGAAAGGGTGATCCCCCTAGTTACAGACTTATTCTGTGCATCTAGATGCCGTCATTGCACAGATGTAGATGGTGCAGCCTTCAGAGAGGTCTTGGCTCGTGATTGGAGTCGTAGAGGAGACGGAGAGGAGGACGACGAGTGTACCTGGTGGTGAGACCACTAGGAGGGCGGAGGAGGCGGAGAGGATGAGGATGATTGTATCTGGTGGTGAGACCAGTAGGAGGCCGGAGGAGGCGGAGAGGAGGAGGATGAGTGTATCTGGTGGTGAGACCAGTAGGAGGGCGGAGGAGGCGAAGAGGAGGAGGATGAGTGTATCTGGTGGTGAGACCAGACAGAGGCTGGAGGAGATGGAGGGGCAGAGGAGGGATACGAATCTTGAGAGGGGTAAGAGACTTGTAATCCCTGATGATGATTGTCAGAGTGTTTCTGGTGGATGGGATCAGGTACCCCTAGTTTTCTCATACAGTTCTGATGCTGACGTTGCTACCTCGCACCCACGGGGTCCTGGAGAGACCAGTAGTCAGCCGAGGAGGACGACTAATCATTTTGTATCCTTATTAGCATATGATATTGCAGATCTGGTAAGTATTATTATTTAATTTCATCTATGAATTTCTTTACTTATCTTATTTATGTTGTCAATTTTTCTTATGCAGCCGAATGATGACGACCATGGGGGATTGGGATAGATGTGCATTTGAATTGTAATGAGTGGAGAGATGGTGATCCCGAGGCAGTCAGAGCCCAAATATGGGGACCGTGGCAATTCCCGCAGAGTTATTTTAGCTTTTTGGAGAATCTGACCAACGATTTGGGCGGAGATATTCTAGAGGCGTATATTCCAGTCCTGCAGAGGAGGTTCTATATGACTGCAGAGACGACTGTTCGGATTATCCTACCAAAATTCTTTGTAAGTGAAGTATTCAACCACAAATTATTTTATATATTATTTAGTAATAAGTATTTAACACTGATGTTCTATATTGTTTAAGATGTTGATGAGGCATCATTATCATGGAGATAGAGCACCTCGCCTGGAGCCAGATGACCTCTTGGATTTCGGTAAAGGCAAAGACACTCCAGTGTCAAGAGATTGGAAAGGTGCAGATACAGTAAGTACTTTAATATATTACAATTTAATGCAAAAGAATATTATTTTCTATGGTTAACACTTGTTTATGAATTTTTTTCTTTTGTAGATTGTGTTACCAGTATTCCTGCTTACTCACTGGGTTGCTGTCAAATTCAGTATTCAAAATCATACGGTGCACATATATGATGCCTATTTGGCGGATATAAGTCTTCAAGAGCGTACCAGATTGGGCAAAGAACTGGGAAAGATGACAAATAAGATGAAGCATTATCTGAGAGCCATAAACTATTGGCAAGAAAACACTCTCGGGCTTACTATTCGCCCTGCCGCCCCGCCAGAGATGCGATGGACATCACTTTTCCACGGGATGATGCCGAAGCAAAGCGCAAACTTATGCGCTAGCACATATTGAAATGCTATTGTTTCGACGTCCGACACGAGCGTGGATGGAGAGCGATGCGGGCACCTACCTTTATCATACTTTTATAGCATTAGGATTATTTTAGTGTAGTTCTGATGTTCAGTAGTTAACATTTTTATTTGTGTAAAATCTTTTACTCTATGATTATGCAAACATATATTTATTGAAATGATCAAATAAGCATACAACTGAGAACCAAATATTACAATTTACTGATTGTCCGGGACCCTATCAGGACAACTTCGTTTCGTATGACCATCTGATCTACAAATACTACAACGTTTAGGGGCGCGATGTCTGCTGGTAGAAGATTGAGAATGCTCTGCACCTGAAGGACATCGACTGTTCCTTGGCCGACCTGCTTGACGTGTTATTATTGGCAGCAAAACAACTACTGATGCTGCTTCAGATGAAACATCCCATTCATCTGGAGGGGGGAGAGGATTAACAACTGATAAACACTCACTTTGTGCATTTTACTGATGTGGATTTGCTCACTTTTGACCTTAGATTGGACTACTACGTGGTGTTTTCATACATTATCCATTTTCTTTTAGAAATTATTATGTTTGGTCTGGTTTGTGGTTGTTTATGCAGATTTCACGCACATTTGAGCTGTTTACAAGAATTGACCAAGTACCCAGGGGGCTAATCGATGCTAGCTTGCATCGGGAAGAAGAAAGAGTCAGAAAATACTGAAGAACGCGCCGAAATCATGTTCGAGACAGAATAGGCGACCCAAATGACACAACTGGCGACCGCCGGTCATGTAGATGGGTCGCCGGTTGTGAAAATCAAGCCTTTCTCTCACGGCTCAATATCGGCGACCCGGATGACACATCCGGCGATCGCCGGTTATGTAGACGGGTCGCCGGTTCTGCATTTTTCCTCCGTCAGCTTCGATGCACGATCGGCGACCCACGTGCATGGTCGGCGGTCGCCGATCGGGCGGTCCAAACCGCCGATTTTGTCCCGATTTGACATAGTCTGGCGAATCTGAAGCCCAAAACCATATCTTTTGGAGATTTGAAAGGCCCCAACTATAAATAGGACGTCCCAAAACCAAAAAAAGGTTCCTTTTTCCAATTTTTAACATTAGAGAGCTTGGAATTCACAGCAAAAACAGGAGAACTTGAAGAGCTCTCCAGGAATCGAAGATTGAAGACACCACGGGTTTTTAATTTCCATGATTCCTGTTCTTGTGACTTTTTATCCTTTCGTTTTTCCAAAACTTAGTATGATTGGCTAAGTTCATTTAAGGATTCTAGGGTTTGAACTTTTTAATTATTCATTCGACAATTTATGTGATTTAATGTTCCTTTTCCATAGATGTTCTAATTTATTTAGGATTTTCATTAATTCCGAGAGGAAATTGAACTTTTGAAGGGTTTTGAAATCTACGGTTTTTAATCAAGAGTAAAAGTCTTTTGTATGTCCGAGAGGAATCACTTGATCTTTTATTTCCATGTTATGGTTTAGAGTCCGAGAGGATCACCTGATAACACATTTGCGATTAACTCACATCCTTGGGAATTAAATTGGGATTAAGTTATATAAAGAGTTGTTTGATAATTCGAAGTTAATTACCCTGGAATCCTATTTTCTCATAAGTTTTCTACAATCAATTAAATTTGTCATTTACTTTACTTTGTTTCTAAATCATTGAAAGTTCTATTGATAGTTTTTAAATAAACAAACTTTTATTTTCTGATTCGCCTAGATAGTAGTACGGTGTCTACGCTTTAGTGCTTGATTATACTTTGAGCCTGCAGTCCTTGAGTTCGATAAAATTATTACTTGCCTCTGCATTGATCTGTACACTTGCAGTTTTAGCGTGTTGAAAAATACGCTATCAAGTTTTTGGCGCCGTTGCCCGGGACTGCAAAGATTTATAATTGACACTAATCCTGATATTACGCTAATTACTCTAGGCTTTATTTTACGCACATTTATTTTAAATTCTGTTTCCTTTCTGTGCTATTCACGGTTCGCTTCGTTGCAGGTAGTATATGCGAACCAGATCAAAAGGTCCACCTCCTGAACCGTTAGATCCGGAGATCGAATCTACCTGCCAAAGAAATACTGCGCGAAGAAAGTTAGCGTTTACTATGGCTGACGATCAGGCGGCACAGATAGCTGAGCTGCAGAGGCAGCTGCAAGAAATGAATCTAAGACTCCAAGAGCGTCAGGGTCCTGAAGTACCTCGACCACCTACCATCGATGAGATGTACGAGCCGATGACTGATAGGCATCGTAATGCAGATTTTGGGCTAAAGGTGGATACACCGAACTTTGAGCTGAAGACTGGTCTGATACACACAGCTCAACAGAATCAGTATGGGGGATTGCCAACTGAGGATCCTCATTTACACATTCAGAGGTTCCATCTGCTGTGCGATACGGTTAAGCAGAATCAGGTGCCTATTGACTATGTTCGGTTGCGCCTGTTTTCCTTCACACTGCGCGACAGAGCACTATCGTGGTATATGACGCTGAACTGCAATGAGATCTCAACATGGGAGGAACTGTACAAACTATTCTTGATTCAGTTTTTCCCACCCAGCAAAACTATTCAGTTACAGACTCAGATTTCACAGTTCAGGCAGTTTTTTGGAGAGTCACTATACGAGGCTTGGGAGCGCTTCAAGGATCTCTTGCGCTCCTGCCCTTGCCATGGTTTTACTGAGAAGCAGCAGATGTGTCATTTCTACAAAGGACTGGACAGGGAGACCCAGAAGCATGTGAATGCTTCAGCTGGAGGGTCACTGACTGCTAAACCACCACAGGAAGGGTTAGCTCTACTTGAAGTGATGGCGAAAAGCGAATACAACTGGCCAGCGGACAGGGGAGATCACAGGATAGCAGCAGTTGATGACATTGGAGACATAGCTGCTGAGATCAAGTTGATGAGGAAAGAAGTGGCTGCTTCCACTAAATTACTGGAGACCCGCATTGCTAAGTTGGAAAATAACCTCCCTCAACAAGGTTATGAGCAGGTGAATGAGATGCAAATGGAGGATGCAAACTATGTGAATCAGTGGAATTTCAACAACAATCGAGGGTATCCATCGGGGAACATGGTATATCATCCCAACAATCGGAATCATCCCAACTTCTCTTATGGGAATCCGAACAATGCTCTGCAGCCTCCACCTGGGTTTGCCGCAAATCATGGAGCAGCGAATGAGCCAAAGGAGCCAAGCATGAGGGAGCTCCTGACACAATTCATCGCAGTCTCCAATGCTAAGTCTACAAAGACAGATGGAGAAATTTCTCAGCTGCAGAATAATATGGGGGAAATGGGAAAGCACATGAAGCAGATGGACACACAGATTTCCCAGATAGCTAACGCGATTGGCAACCAGCACACTCAGGGCATTTTCCCAGCAACACTGTGGTAAATCCAAAGGACCAATGTAATGCCATTACCACCCGCAGTGGTAGAGGTTATGAGGGGCCATCTATGCCCACTGACACGCCTGTGCAACCCGAAGTTGTACAGCCTGACCCTGTTCTTCCTGACGAAGAACATGCAAAGAAGGGTAAAGAAACCTGTCCTGAAGACAGATAAAAAACAGTCGGCCCTGTTGTTGTGCCTTTCCCACATAGATTTGTCAAGAAGCAGAAAGAGGAGAGGTATAAGCGCTTCCTGGAGCATATGAAGAAAATCCACATCAATCTTCCCTTGATTGAAGTGGTACAGGAGATTCCTGGGTACATGAAATTTCTGAAGGATATGGTTACCCAGAAAAAGCCCTTTGGCGCATTCGAGACAGTGAATCTCTTCGAGGAATATAGCGCCATCATTCAGAAAAAGATGCCGATCAAGAGATCAGATCCGGGGTATTTCTCGATCACCTGTGTGATTGGGGGGCAGAGTTTTGAGCAGGTCCTTTGTGACTCAGGGGCTAGCATCAATCTTATGCCACTGTCAATCTTCAAGAAGCTTCAGATTGGCAATATCAAACCAACCATCATCAGACTCCAGATGGCGGATCGCTCTGTGAATTTCCCAAAAGGGGTAGTTGAGGATGTGCTCGTAAAGGTGGGGGAATTTATTTTTCCAGCCGACTTTGTGGTCTTAGACATGGAGGAAGATCGCAATATTCCCTTGATTCTCGGAAGACCTTTCCTCCACACTGCTGACGCCCTCATAGACGTGAAGAAAGGAGAGCTCACCTTGAGAGTGAATGACGAAAAGATCACTTTCTCCATCTACAAAGCCATGGAGCGCCACGACTCAGATGACTGCTTTGAGGAGTGCGACATGGTTCATGTTTTGTATCCTTGTGACTCATCCATGATTTCTACTGATTCTTTAGATTATGGGTTACAAAATTCTGTTTATTCCTGTGATGAGCTTTATGATGTCTGTGATGAGCTGCTAGAGTCTGTTCTAGCATTGGATGATGCAGGTGAAAAGAGCAGATCGGAAAGTGCAAATTTTCTGCAACTGAGAAGCGAGCAAGAGGAAGAGGAGGCTCGCAAGACGGCCTTGCTGCAAAAAGACACGAAGGAGCCTCCAGTGCTGGAATTGAAACCCCTACCGGACCACCTGAGGTACGCCTACTTGGGCGAAAACAATACATATCCGGTAATAGTATCTGCCACCTTATCTACTAGTCAGTTGGATAGATTACTGCGTGTTTTGAGAGACCACCAATCTGCCATTGGGTGGTCGCTATCTGACATAAAGGGTATTAGCCCTTCTATTTGCATGCACAGTATTTTACTTGAAGATGGCTACAAGCCTAAGGTGCAGCCGCAACGAAGGTTAAACCCCATCATGCAGGAGGTGGTACGAAAAGAAGTGCTGAAACTACTGGACGCTGGCATGATATATGCCATCTCGGATAGCGAGTGGGTGAGCCCCACACAAGTAGTGGCCAAAAAGGGAGGTACTACCATCATCAAAGACGAAAGTGGCCAGGAGATTGCCCACAGACCCGTTACGGGCTGGAGGATGTGCATCGACTACAGAGCACTTAACAGTGCCACTCGTAAGGACCACTTTCCTCTCCCTTTTATTGATCAGATGCTGGATAGGTTAGCGGGGTATGATTTTTACTGCTTTTTAGATGGTTATTCTGGATATAACCAAATAGCGATAGCCCCCGAAGACCAGCATAAATCTGCATTTACTTGCCCATATGGAATTTTTGCTTATAGACGCATGTCTTTTGGATTATGTAATGCACCTGCTACATTTCAAAGATGCATGATGTCAATTTTTAATGGGCTTGTAGAAAACATCATGGAGGTTTTTATGGATGATTTTTCAGTGTTTGGTCATTCATTTGATAATTGTTTAGAAAACCTGATTACTGTGCTGCAGCGCTGTCAAGAGACTAACCTGGTTTTGAATTAGGAGAAATGTCATTTTATGGTGCGAGAGGGCATTGTCCTCGGTCACAAAGTCTCTGCTACAGGTTTGGAAGTAGATCGCGCCAAGATTGTGGCGATCTCGAAACTGCCACCGCCCACCAATGAGAAGTCAGTAAGAAGCTTTCTGGGGCATGCAGGCTTCTACCGGAGGTTTATCAGGGAATTTTCGAAAATCTCTAAACCTCTTAGTGCTTTACTTATGAAAGATGCCAAGTTTGCTTTTGATGAAAATTGTCTGCAGGCTTTCAAGAAACTGAAGTTGGCTCTGACGACCGCTCCAGTTCTCATCTCACCAGACTGGTCAGAGCCATTTGTCTTGATGTGCGATGCCAGTGACTCAGCAGTTGGAGCCGCCCTGGGGCAGACAAGGAACAACATCTTTCGAGTAATTCACTATGCTAGCAAGACTCTGGATGAAGCTCAAGTGAATTACACTACTACTGAGAAAGAGCTACTGGCTGTAGTCTTCGCCTTCGACAAATTTCGGGCTTATCTGGTTGGGGCTAAGACGGTTGTCTACACGGATCATGCTGCGATCCGGTACTTGTTTGCAAAAAAGGAGGCCAAGCCGAGGTTGATCCGGTGGATTCTGCTGCTGCAGGAATTTGATATGGAAATTAAAGACCGGAGAGGCTGCGAGAATGTGGTAGCAGACCACCTGTCTAGGCTAGAAAATCCGGTGGAGGGAGATGACCCGAAGATCAGGATTACTAAGGTGTTTCCAGATGAACAACTATTGGCTGTAGAGGAAGTAGATCCATGGTACATGGATCTTGTGAACTTTTTGGTTGCAGGTGTCTTACCACCTGATCTTACATCCCACCAGAGGCGGAAGTTCTTGCATGAATGCAAGTTCTACTATTGGGACGAGCCATTCCTCTACCGGAGATGCGCTGACATGGTGATCCGACGATGTGTTGGCACACATGAGCGAGAGAAAATAATGGGGGATTGTCACTTATCCCCTTACGGAGGACACTGCGCAGCGAATAGGACGGCCATCAAAATCCTCACCAGCGGATTTTACTGGCCTACTGTCTATCGAGATTGCCAGAAATTCGTGACCACTTGTGACAGATGTCAGCGGATTGGGACTATCTCGAAGAAGGATGAAATGCCTCAGCGATTCATGCTGGAAATTGAGCCCTTCGACGTATGGGGCATTGATTTCATGGGACCATTCCCTAAGTCCCATGGATATCAATTTATTCTGCTGGCAGTGGACTATGTGACCCGGTGGGTTGAAGCTATTCCCACGGTCACCAGTGACTCCAAGGTGGTGCTGAAATTCCTTCAGAAAAACATCTTGACCCGATTTGGAGCACCGCGAGCACTGCTGAGTGACGGTGGATCCCACTTCCGTAACAGATGGCTGGGGAGTTTACTGTCGAAGTACGGAGTCCAGCATAAAATTACTTCTCCGTACCATCCCCAAGCTAATGGACAGGCCGAGTTGGCAAACCGGGAGATCAAGCAAATCCTGGAGAAGTTTGTAGTATCCAGGAAGGATTGGGCGATTCGATTGGATGACGCGCTGTGGGCTTACCGGACAGCATTCAAAACTCCGATCGGTATGTCACCGTACCAATTAGTGTTCGGAAAGTCTTGCCATCTACCGGTGGAGTTAGAGCACAAAGCTTTCTGGGCTGTGAAGAAGATCAACTGGGACCTGAAGACTGCATCTGAGCAGCGATGTATCCAGTTGACGGAGTTGGACGAATTCCGGGTTGAGGCATATGAGAGTTCTAAACTCTACAAGGAGCGCGCCAAACGATTTCACGAACGGCGCCTTCGCAGCCGAAACTTCAATCCGGGGGATCAGGTACTGCTATTTAACTCTCGCCTACGCTTATTTCCTAGGAAACTGAAGTCTAGATGGTCAGGTCCGTATGTTATCGAGAATGTAAATTCAAATGGGACATTAGACTTGGTAGGAGCTGATGGCACACACTTCACAGTCAATGGTCGTAGGGTAAAACCATATTTTAAATCTGAGACTGCCCTTGCTGTGTCTGAGCTTTATTTATCTGATCCATAGTCTATCATCGCGTTGTCTAGCTACAGACATTAAATAAAGCGCTTGTTGGGAGGCAACCCAACTTGTTTTTTGTCATTTTGAGGTCTTTGATTGTTTTGTTGTGTCTGTTTTGCCTTTAAATTGAGTAATTTCGCCATTTTTCCATAGTTACGTTCACGTTTGGGTGTTGAGTTCGTTGGATGCAGGAAACAGGTTCAAAACGGAATTTTTCGCTGATGTTCGTACCAAGATCGGCGACCCATTTACACGATCGGCGATCGCTGATCGGGTAAATGGATCGCCGAGCACCCCGTCAAAGTTTTAGGAGGTACGCGACACACACGGCGATCCGAAAACATAACCGGCGATCGCCGGTTATGCTGGTTGGGTCGCCGGGTATGTATTTTTGAAAAAAATTTGTTCGTGACACGATCGGCGACCCAGGTGCATACCTAGTGATGGCCCCGGGCCGGTTCAGGGCCGGTTCCGGTTCGGAACCGCCGGTTCTGGTTCCGGGATATTTGGAACCGGAACCGGCCCAGCTAGAAGACTCCACGGTTCCGGTTTGGAACCGTAACCGGCGGTTCCGGTTCCGGGGCCGGTTCAGCCGATTCCGGTTCCGAACCGCCGGTTCCTTTATTTAATTTTTTTTTTTAATTTTATTTGAATTTTAAACGGCCGAACCGCCGGTTCCGGTTCCGAACCGGCGGTTCGGCGCCACGTGTCAGCGTTCCATTCGTTGTTTTCAAAAAAATAGCCGTTGGAACCGGCGGTTCGGAACCGGAACCGCCGGTTCCGGGCAATTTTTTTTTTTTTAAATTTTCGGCCGGTTCCACGGTTCGGAACCGCCGGTTCCAGTTCCGGTTAAAACATGGAACCTGAACCGGCCCGGCTACATCCGGTTACGGTTCCGGTTCGGAACCGTTTGCACGGTTCCGGTTCCGAACCGTGGAACCGGCGGGCCGGTTCCGGGCCGGTTCAGCCGGTTCCGGTTCAGGATGGCCACCACTATGCATACCCGGCGACCGCCGATCGCGTCACCAGGTCGCCGACTATGTCTTAAAAACTGACGCGCGGCACGATTTCTCTCACTTTCACCCACTTTCTCACTCAAAACACCACACCCACGAAAATTCTCTCCTCAAATTCTCTTCCATCTTTGATTTTCTCTTAAATTCCTCTTGAACACCACTAACCTACGACATTGTGAAGCTTTCTATCCGAGTGGTTTGCTTCAATTCGTTCAAAATCCCATAAACCCCCAAATTTCTAGGTTTTTCACATTTTCTTCATATTTCTTCAATTTCCAGGTAATTTCTCATCTTTTATCATGTTTAATTTCGATTTATAAGCTAGTTTATGTTTATGTTCATGTTTCCTTACCCACATTGCATTTTGGTGTTGAGTAATTGTGAAATATGCGTTAATTGCCTATTTGTCCTATGGAGAGGACGTTTTGTTGCTTAAATTGTGCTTTTGAAGTGCTTGCATGGTTAAATTCTTGTTAGTTTTTGATTTATTTGCATATACTTGTTAGTTTGGGGGATTTGATGGATATATAATTGTGAAGGCACTTTGGAATATGGTGTATGGTGGCATTCTTGTGGAATTGAAGTTGATGTTGAAAGTGAGATGATGATTGGTGTGGTTAATCTTTTAGTCGAACTTAGGATTTATGGCTTTATCATTGTCTTTCTAAATTAGTATCGTTTAGTCATTTTTAGTCCTTGTAATCTACTTTTTTTCCCTTGTTCATGGTGGTTGATACACATAAATTTTATTTGGAGGAACATGGCACCCCGTCGCCGTCTTAATCCTGAGTCTTATGGGATTGCCGGGCTCCGCAATATGAGCGTGTTAGCCACATTCAAAACTTTGGCTGAGCGTGGGGTAGAGGGCACTTGCTATCCCTATATTGATACGATGAAGGAAATGGGCCTTTATGACAACGTGAAGGAACTTTTTTCCAACATTGGTTGGGCGCCCCTGCTGGAGCTCGATGCTCCGACTTACAAGAGGTTCACCCTGGAGATCTTGTCCACTCTTGAGATCACCACGAAAGGGAGGACTGAGCCCACTGGAGCCACCTTCCGGGCCGGAAATCAAGACAGAACCATTACAACCAAGGAGGTCAACAGGGCATTCGGCATTGTCAACCTTGGCAGGTACAACAAACCGAGGGGTTTCGACAGCAAGACTTTCTGGCCCCATATCTGCGCTGAAGGAAGCCCAAGCTGGGCAGCGGGGGAATGCAAGGCCTCTATGATCCGGAACCCAGTTTTCCGGATGGTCCGAGCGATTCTAGCCTATACCCTTTTCGCCAGGAAGGAGAACAGCTCCCTTAGAGACGCGGAGCTCATGGTCTTATACTGCATGCTCAACAATGAAAACATTAACTTTGCCCAGTTATTCTTGATGCAGTCTAACAGGATTTCGGGGGCCCAGAAAGGAGCCATCTGCATTGGCGGCTTATGGACCACCTTGCTATACGCGCTAGGGGTCGATGTATCCGGAGAGCAGGCAGAGCCACTGACTAGGCTCACACTGGAGAAGCTGGTGCATCTCCGATTTATTCATTCGATGCATCTGCCCTACTACTTCGTTCAGCGCAGCCGTCCTTACTTCCCTCTGCCGAACCCCGAGCTCACTAACGTAGGGCTTCGACAGTACAGAAGCAACTGGAAGCTAGACACTCTAGCTCATGTGGAGGCTATCCAAGCTGACGAGGAGGCGCGCCAGCGGAACCCGAACATTCAGTTCGAGGAACCACACCTGGAGGGTACCAAAGCCAGTGGCCCGGAAACTGAGGGCGAGAGAGAGCAGCCTGAGCAGCAGCCCCTCCGTTTGGAGACAGGGGGTCGTCCCGGCAGGAGACAGAGGGGTCGTCCCGGCAGGAGCGAGGGGGAGCCTCTACCTGCTACGAGCGCCGTTACAGTCGGGCAGAGGTTGAGCAGCGCCTCAACGCGCTAGAGAGACAGTGGTCGGACTGGAGCACGCAGCTCCAGTCCCTATCTACAGCCCAGACAACGTATGCTACTGAGCGCCGGTCTTTTGAGGATGAGTAGCGGACGCAGTGGACAGCACAGCAGCGCTTTGCTGAGCAGGAGCAGGAGCGGTGGGCGGCACAGCAGCGCCACAACCTGTGGGTGCAAGAACAATGGCGACGCCAGCAAGAGGCGGATGAGGAGATGCGACGATTCATGGCCCGTTTCCCACAGAACTGGCCCCCGCCCCAGTGAGGTTTATCGAGGTGCACACACATCTCCGTGATCTTCTTCCCACAAACTTATTCTTTCCTTTGTATCGAATAAGTTTGGGGGGGGGATGGGATCGGTCGATGTGTGCTTCCCTTAATTTACTTTTTTGTTTCACTCTTATCTGCTCTAATCTACTGCTGCTGAACTTGGATCTGTATTTGTGTATTTGAATTTGGACGTGTATCGTGAACCACCTTTACTGCTTTTGTCTGTTAACTTGTATCCATTTCATTTTAGTTTCTGATGGGTCTGTAATTGGGAACCTAAATTGTGAAAGGGAAATGAATTGATAGGGTGGTTATTTTTGCATTGTTGATCAAGTTTATGATGACAAAGTTTTCCTTCTTGTGAAACTTACATTGATTGCTGCAAATATTTGGTGAGTTGTGAATTGACGAAATTGATCTTGGCCTTTTAAATACGCTAATAGCCTGTGAGAATTGAGCCTACATTTTTGTTTCATTGAGGGTATGTCGTTGTGCACTTAATCTCTAGAACTTGCTCTGGTTTCTTGCTCAAAATTGCGTAGGAGAGTGTCAAGGATTTAGAAATGATCTTAGGCCATCGTTTCATAAGCCGCAATGAACCCAAACACAAACCCGATACATACTCCTTTGTTAGCCCAGTTGAGCCTGAAAACTTTTTCTTTCTTAACCCGGATGATAGGAAGTGTGGATGGATTTGTAAGGGTACCCAACAGTGTTAGGTGATGAAAATAGAGTCTGTGAATATAAGTAGTCCAAACACCTTTGATGGGCAGTAAGTCTTTTAGTACAAGTGTAATGCACGATAAGTGCATCAGTGTTATTGTAATTAGTCATTGTCAGTGATGTCCGAAAGAAGTCTTTAGTGGACAATATAAAAAATAAAAAAAAAGAAAAGAAAAAAAGAGTCGAATCATGCACTAGATGTGCAAAGTAATTATGTTGATGTCGTAGAGTGTGCATATGTGTTAATGTATGGAATGCACAAGAGTTGTTTCAATAATTTTATTGTTAAGTCCAAATCTGGTCGAAGCATTGTTGATGAGATGGGCTTGTTTCAGATTTTGTTATTAGTACTTGTTTAAGTCAGTTGGTTCTCACAGATGGTATGTGATGAGGATAAGTCGGGGGTGAATGGAGTTATAAGGTTGTATTCATTTAGTCACTTTTAGCCAAATTTTCCATACCCTTCACCAATGTGCCCACATTAGAACCTAATATAAAGACCTTTTTGATCTTTATCCTAGCACTCCCATAGTCAATGGAGAGTTTAGACGATGAGCAAGCTTATGGTAGAAAAAGATGTGCAGCTGACAGTTTGAGATTATACACTGATCTTTCGTACATATTGAGTGAAATATGAGTGATACACTATCTTGTGAGAAGCGGACTTGTAGAGGCCAGGATTGAAATTGTTTGTTTGCACTAAACTGATAAATGACGCAGTGATTGGTGTGGGAATCACAACCCCATTTTGTGTCTGAAACAGCTGATGATCAATTAATGCACCCCTCGCGATTATCTTTCTCTTGTAATTGTTTTCCTCATTGTTCGAGGACGAACAATAGTTTAAGTTTGGGGGGTTGATAAACACTCACTTTGTGCATTTTACTGATGTGGATTTGCTCACTTTTGACCTTAGATTAGACTACTACGTGGTGTTTTCATACATTATCCATTTTCTTTTAGAAATTATTACGTTTGGTCTGGTTTGTGGTTGTTTATGCAGATTTCACGCACATTTGAGTTGTTTACAAGAATTGACCAAGTACCCAGGGGGCTAATCGATGCTAGCTTGCATCGGGAAGAAGAAAGAGTCAGAAAATACTGAAGAACGCGCCGAAATCATGTTCGAGACGGAATAGGCGACCCAAATGACACAACCGGCGACCGCCGGTCATGTAGATGGGTCGCCGGTTGTGAAAATCAAGCCTTTCTCTCACGGCTCAATATCGGCGACCCGGATGACACATCCGGCAATCGCCGGTTATGTAGACGGGTCGCCGGTTCTGCATTTTTCCTCCGTCAGCTTCGATGCACGATTTTGTCCCGATTTGACGTATTCTGGCGAATCTGAAGCCCAAACCGCCGATTTTGTCCCGATTTGACGTATTCTGGCGAATCTGAAGCCCAAAACCATATCTTTTGGAGATTTGAAAGGCCCCAACTATAAATAGGACGTCCCAAAACCAAAAAAAGGTTCCTTTTTCCAATTTTTAACATTAGAGAGCTTGGAATTCGCAGCAAAAACAGGGGAACTTGAAGAGCACTCCAGGAATCGAAGATTGAAGACACCACGGGTTTTTAATTTCCATGATTCCTGTTCTTGTGACTTTTTATCCTTTCGTTTTTTCCAAAACTTAGTACGATTGGCTAAGTTCATTTAAGGATTCTAGGGTTTGAACTTTTTAATTATTCATTCGACAATTTATGTGATTTTATGTTCCTTTTTCATAGATGTTCTAATTTATTTGGGATTTTCATTAATTGCGAGATACTGGCCATTGATTGCGATTTGAATTGGTAGTTTTTGAACCGAGAGGTCTAAGGTTATCAATTAAGGTGCAAATAAATTAGATTTATTAGAACAATTGTCCGAGAGGAAATTGAACTTTTGAAGGGTTTTGAAATCTACGGTTTTTAATCAAGAGTAAAAGTCTTTTGTATGTCCGAGAGGAATCACTTGATCTTTTATTTCCATGTTATGGTTTAGAGTCCGAGAGGATCACCTGATAACACATTTGCGATTAACTCACATCCTTGGGAATTAAATTGGGATTAAGTTATATAAAGAGTTGTTTGATAATTCGAAGTTAATTACCCTGGAATCCTATTTTCTCATAAGTTTTCTACAATCAATTAAATTTGTCATTTACTTTACTTTGTTTCTAAATCATTGAAAGTTCTATTGATAGTTTTTAAATAAACAAACTTTTATTTTCTGATTCGCCAAGATAGTAGTACGGTGTCTACGCTTTAGTGCTTGATTATACTTCGAGCCTGCAGTCCTTGAGTTCGATAAAATTATTACTTGCCTCTGCAGTGATCTGTACACTTGCAGTTTTAGCGTGTTGAAAAATACGCTATCAACAACCACACCATATATCTCACGCCAAGTCTCGGTCTTGTAGTAGGGATAAATGTAGTCATACAGATTCAATCCATATGCCCTATAAAACAAAATTAGAAACTATTGGAGGTTATAAATGAAAACTAAATAATGAGTATACTTCATACCGAATTGCAGCCAAAGCATGAACGCACGACATCAGATCGAGTTGAAACTCATGACAGTCACAAAAATTAGATTGTACATCCACATTCCAAGACCGAGTGCCGTCATTGACCTTGAAGGCATGTTGCAATGTACGAACCACGTTGTATGAGCGTGCTTTCTCCACCAAAGGTTCCATCTTCGTTACAGCCTCCTCTGTCAAGTCATCAGTCCAATTAGCAGCTTTGACACGTCGCTGGTCGAACCATGTCTCGATAATACTTCTATATGCTTCTAACAACGAGCAGATTGGCAATCAACGAGCATCCAGCAGTCTTGCATTGAAGACCTCGGCCGCATTTGAGGTCAAGAAACTATACCGGTGGACAGGACACTTCGATTTAACCCACTTTTCAGGTCCAACATCCATTAACTTGTCGTATGCTGCCGGATTTGAAACTTTCATTTGATCCATAGCCTGCTTAAATATAGTCTACCGATACGCATACGCAGCACGATGGTACAACGGGACAATGTTCGGACGTAAGATGGTTAATTTATTCTGTAAATGATAAAAACAAAGTCTTGTGCGGTACCTGGATACACTGCGCTCATAGCATTCAAAATGCTAATGTGTTGGTCGGATACGATCAATAATTGATCGTTGCAGCCAAAACCCATCCAAAGTTGAGTCATAAACCAAATCCAAGACTCGTCATTCTCTATCGGGCCAACACCGATGGCAAGTGGGAAGACCTGTTCATTACCATCTTTGGTAACAACAACAAATAAAACTCCTTTGTTTCTTCCCTTCAAATGAGTAGCATCAACAACAATAACCTGTCTCAGGGAAGACTCGAAAGCAGTTCGACAAACACCCAGTGCCACAAACAAGTGGCGAAAATGTCCATCCGGAGCAAATTCAAGATCTGTCAGCGTCCCTGCATTATACTGAACAAGTACCTCGAGGTACCTCGGCAGCATCTTGAAAGAATCTTCGACACCACCATACAACATCAAGAGTGCTGCGTTCCGTGCTTTTAGCGCAAAACCATAAGTCGTACGGATGCCAAAACTTGTTTGCAGCTCGGTCATAATCTCACGCGGTTTGATGAGTGACCCTTGCCGACGCATCTTCCTTGCAAAATAAGCAGCCACAGCTTTTGAATGAACATTACGTGCACCAACTCTAGCAAGATTCATCCTACAACTATGAATAGGTTTGAACTTGCGTACAATCCAACATTGAGCTTTGCACGTAGCACATATAAGAAACGAAAAAATCTCATCTCGTTCGCACTTGTACTCAACACGAGTACTATCAGACCGAGCAACTTTAAATTCTTGTCTCTGCTCCATATGCCAGACACCAACAACAACAAGCAGATCATCTCTGCTCCAAAATATGGCACCCTCCGTCAACTCCTGGTCCAGTATGGCTGCGACGTCTTGCAGGACGGGTGAATCAGAAGTATCCAATGGAATGATTGGAAGTAACCAATTATTCAATTGGACTTCCAGACCTTCAGGTAGAGGATGAGCCGGCAAAAGATTTGAAACAAAAGCATTCATACCACCAACAGATTGCACCCAGGCATAAAATTCAGCCACCGTACAATGCATTAAAGATTGGTTGAAATCCTCATCCTCTGACTCAGATGAGTCTTCAGCCTCCTCCTCATTATCGTCATCATCAGACTCCACTAAAACACCACCCTCATTTAAGTCGGGAATATGTGAACTCCCGCTTGCACTACCTTCGTAAGGTTGATCAAAGAACATAGAAGAATCGAACCTTTGAAGGCCCTCCGAACATGGACTGAAAGTAGCATTCGGCGGTGGACTAAAGGAAGATATGAACGGTCTGTACGGGGATGGCTCCCGCTGAGAACTCCCAACACCAATGTTGATTACATTGTTGAAAACAACATAAACGTTGGGCTCTGAAAAAACAGAGCAAAGCCGTTGCAGATCAAGATCCATCGCCAACAACGATCTTACATTTCTTCCACTACGACTCTGGGCCGTATAATAGAGATTATACTGAAGTTGAATATTTTCGGAATCCAAAAACGACTGGATGCTATTTCTTAGATACTGTATGGAAAGATTGGTCATTGGGATGTAAACCAACCTTTCCTCTCCACCCAAGTTGTTGGATGAATCATCAAATTGCCCATTGTACTGAACAAATATAGTGCACCAATTATCCATTTCAAATCGAGGGAAATGAGAGAATTAATTGAATCTATAGAGAGGAAGGAGAGAATAAGGAAGGAAGATATAGTGAATGTGCATGCTTCGTCTTTTGCAAATGAATTGAATTTTATAGACAAACCAATCTGAATTATTTTCATGAATTGACTGATCTTGTCAAATACAGTGAATAGCCATTTACTCATCTGCATTGCAGTGTACGCAAAATTACCATCCACTCATGTAGTCAAAAAGAAAATTGATTGTCATGTAATTTTCATGTCAGATTATTTATGACTTTATTGGACTGTAGTGCGTGAAAAAAGTAGGAAAAATTAAGCAAAATGAAAAAAAAACTAAAAAACCGTGGAACTGACCGGAACCGACCCAGATCAGACTAGAAACCGACCTGGTTCGGTACTGGGTCAGTTTCTGGTCTGATCCAGGTCGGTTCCTGGTCTGATCGGGGTCGGTTCCGATCAGTTCCACAGTTTTTCCCCATTATTCAGTCGGTTCCTGGAAGGTTCACGAGTCTGACCCGGATCAGACCCGAAACAGACCCGGACTGAAATTACATAATATAAATTTTCAAATTTTTATATATCTGAAACTAATATCTTAATTACAAAATCTATTTTAAGTAATCATATTATGATCATGTAAACAATGATTGAATCAAATTTGGCAAAACCCAATTCCCCATGTAAAATTTTGTACTTTTGGGTATTTTTTATATCTATATATATATAAAGGGAGAACCCCTACTAAAAATGTTTTCCCCCCAAAACTCAAGTTTCTAAAAGTAGTAATATTAATATAGAATTTATTAATAATTAAAATATATTTATTATAAATCTATATCTATATGTACTTAAAAGCAAAACTCTTAATAAAAAAATTTTCCCCCCAAAACATCATACCAAAATTAGAGGTATGATATTTTAGGTAAGTATAACAAATATGGTAAATATAAAATTAATATAATATATGTAATCAATAATTATTATGTTGGATATATAATTAATTAAGCTAATTATTTATATATAATATTAAACATTAAATAAAATAACTTAATTTTTATATTAATAAAATTGATCTTAAATAGTTTAATTTAAAACTAATTATTTAAATAAATAAACAAAAATAAAATAAATTATTTAAAATTAAATAAAATAAATTAATTTGTATATGTAAAAATCCAAAATAAATCAATAAATTTAAAAATGAAAAATAAACTGATTTAAAGGTAGCTGGTGGAAATTAATGGAATTGTTGTAAATATATTTATTTAGTGGACATTACTTAAGATATACTTTAGAGATATAGGGGTGCGTTCTAGGCTGAACCCATCTTCCTGAATGAACTATGAACTTTCATTGTTGTGTGTGTAATTGATCATTATTGTATGTATAATATCTCATTACAGTATCATATACATTACAATGATCAATTACACACACAACAATGAAGTATCATAATAAAGTACTATAATGAACTATGATATAAACTACAATGATCAATTAAACACACAACAATGAAAAGTTCATAGTTCATTCACAGCATTTAGTTCGGATTTGAACACAACTCTAGAGATATATACATATCTTTCTAGATTTGTATAGATAATATGATTTCACCCTTATATATAGGGCATGATATTGTAATTCTCTACACATATCAATTATTAATAATATTCTCTATTTTCCTCTCCATCTTGTTCTCTATTATTTTCTCTTTATTATTGCTTATCTGCGATCTACGAAGGATTCGATTTACAACACGTTATCAGCACGATACTCTATCGATCAAGAAATTTTTGAGTTGTTTGCCCTAGAAAAGAATCGTGTCTTTTCTGCAAGGTAATTCCTAATTTAAACTATGCATATCATGACCGAATATGTTTTCTTATTCATTGTATTATGATATGTGGATTAAGTATTCCAATTATTATGTTTGTAAAATTGAAAAAAAAAAAAAAAAAACTTATTGCTTATATCATATGTAAATTTATTGCAATTGTATGCCGCTGGATCTTGTCACATACTTGGTCACATTGTGTGTTAATTTTTATTTTTATTTTTTGGTCTGCGTTTTATTTTATTTCATAAATCATTGATCATGCATGTGTTAAATATACATGATTATCTTATTACTCTATCATATTTGATTTTTTTTACGGACTGAATATTGATGTATCTTCTTGTTACAATTTTTAATCTTTGGTGTTGCAAACAAAATTGAAATTATTGTTTTTATGTTACAATATGTTTTGTTACTAAAACTTGGAGAATCGTATACATAAATGTCGAATGAAATTTGTCCCATTTTGTGGAATGTTATGAGGATTTAGCGGAACAAAATTATAAAATTTTTAGTTTCATGTGAAAATATCTTCTTAGATTTTGACGAATTCGATTAATGTTTCATTATTATTATTAGCATCTGTTGGTTATTTTTATGATTATTTATCCCGCAATATTTGTCGGCAACCTTTTATGAATAATTAGTTTATGAATCTATCCATGTTCGGACCATTTATATATAATACATTATTAGTTGTTTTATACTCCAGAAGTAGTATAAATTTAAAATCATAATAAGAACTCTTAGAGATCACTTCTACTTTATTACTAGAAGAAAAATATAATCAACCCCTTATGAATGATCATAATACAAAATCCATTTGATTACAAAAAAAACTGCTAGAAGATAGATGTGATCGAGAATGATATGAAGAAATTATTAGTTAATGACGCAAACCATGCCTGAAGCACATTTAACAAAATAGTTATATCCGTAGTTGAGGGGTTTCTAATTTATAAATAAGGTTGATAAATGAAATGGTCAAAATCATAAGTATAATAATGATATTGAAATTTCGTAATGACCATATTAGTTTGCCTGAAGCAAATCTAATTTTCAGTAGTTACGGTGATAGTATGCTAAGAATGGAGCTCTTGATTTTCGAAAGAAATAATAAACTAATTCTTTCATAATTTAGCTTGCGTATCTAGGTAGTGCATTTGTTTATATCCTATATGTTGAAAATGATTAATTTTTATTATTATTATTGTTACTCTCATTTCGCTTGAATTGAACTGTTTTCAATTAAATTATTGATCTTATTATAAAGTTGCGTCAAAATGAATGATCCATAATCTTTTATTTAAGGCATGTGTATTTTGGATCATATTGGGCATAATACTATAATGTGTCGGATAATTATAATATTATTGGCATATAACATGCAAAATAAAGTTATATATCTCATAAGATATGTGTACCAATATATCAAATATTAGGGTCGTTTTCAAATTTCATGGTCATTATTCCTTTAAATCCGACCAACTGCATATTGTGACTATCCCCCATATAATAGTGTGGTAAATAAATAATCATTTCCCATCTGCGAATCATTTTATTACAGTCTATATTTGCATATCACCACCAAAGTATACCTATAAGGGCTCTCAACGTAATATAAAAATATACGTTGTACAAAAATCTCCGTCTATAAATAAACCTTAGTAGCCTATTATAGAGTACGTTGACTGTAAACATAAAGAAGATCATTTATCGGCATTAGGGGGAGATATAAGCCCAAAGATAATGGAATGCCGAAAAATGTAAAAGAATAAAAAGATCTTCATAGTTAGAGCCACACATGAATGAATCAAAACTTGCAATGTTTAGCAAGTAATCTGCCATATGCATTTATAAATGCATCTATATTATATAGTGGAGTGATTGAACTTATGCACCATAAATAATTAAAGACCCTAATGGATCAAATAAATGAAACTCCTTAATACCAGAAGTATGTGAGTCTTCATACCAGAAGTATGATATATATATTGGTGCATAAATTAAAAATCCGCGGTCAATAAAATCAAATATATAAATAACACTCCAGTGACCTCTGAAGAGGAATATGTGACCTCTTGAAGAGGATTGTCCTGAAGACAAGAATCCCAATACATTAGCACGTGCACTAAATAATAATATTATTGGGATTGAAGAACAAATAAATTAAAATATTATGAGAAATGATAAAAATCAGATAATGCCATGAATACTATAAGTAAAGGAGAATAACATAAACTTTATAGTTGTCGACAACATACTTATTCCACAAAATTGCTCCGATCTGGATCCAGAGCTTAAATGCAAGAAGTATTATGATTAGCTAAAAATGTAAAAATGAGCAATTGGAATAGAGATTAACTCGCTCATGAATATTATCCCTGCAGGATATATTGATTACTATGAGGTGGTAAAATATAAAGCGAGATTAAGATCTCAAGGGTTTTTCGCAGAGACCCATAATTAATTTTAAATAAATTAATCTCCTATTTGAATGGCATAATGTTCCACTACTTGATTTCTATGGCAGAAAATATAAATTTATATATACAGTTACTAAATTCCATGACTACATATTGATATGAGTCACTGTACGATAAAATTTATATTAAATCCCTGATGGATTTTATAGAAAATAGATCGCAACATATATAGTGATGAGATCACTGTATAAATTCCTCTTGAAGAAGGAACATATTAACTTGAAAATTAATTCATGCCTAAAGACGGAGTATGAAATAAAAGGACTTAGATAAGACCAAGTATTATGTCGACCTGCAGATCGACAATCTCCCGAAGGAGTTATTATTATTTCTAACAAAATTCGATATATAATAAAAGTTCTAGAGAGATCTATTATATCTATTTAGAACATTAATGTCATTTGATCCTCAGAAGTGGATAATGTCTCATTTAGACTTAAATAAGATAACATGATATTTTTGGACCAGAAGTTCCCTATTTAAGTGTCTTTTGTACACTATTTTATCAGGCCTGATACAATATTCAAAACAATCTTGCTAGCAAGACTTGGTTCTTCTCTTACAAAGAGACATTGAAATAAGTACATTATTTGTTATCTTCAAGGTATACAAATCTTGGTATATCTATAAGAAACCAAGTATGACATTGGTGGTCTAAGTAAATAAAGGAATATTTATTTGATCTTGATAATTATAGATCTCGTACTCCTTATTTTGTTCTCTATTGTGGTATTGACATTTCTTATCAGTTTTAATACTTTTCTAAACCACTCATAGATGATGTTTTCTTTTGAGAATTACAAAAGGAGTATGATTTATATTCTTTGGCAAACATTGGAAAATCGTAAGATATTGTGATACCTGAAATATTCTCCATCCTCCAGTGTGAGGATAATAAACTTGTGTTGCATAAATGATTAGTGGGTACACTAGATAAACTTAATGATATTTGTTACTTGTATTCATTTACCCACATCAACTCCCCAAGAATGATTGTTTTTCAGAATGTTTGATCTTGTGATAATCCTGAAGATTATTACAAATATGGATAATATTGTATCGTTTATAATTATAATATTATTTTGTTGAATGAAGTGAGAAATTCAAACTAATCATGAAGATTTTGAATATAATTGTTTTGAGGGGGAGCAACATTTTTAAAATTAAACCTTGGAGGTTTACATTATGCCCAGAAGGCTAAATAGATGTACTCTTTTTCCCTTGCTAAGTTTTTTCCCATTGGGTTTTCTTAGTTAAGGTTTTTAATGAGGCATCTAGTGCAACACATGGATAAACGTATGTCATGTACTCTTTTCCTCGACTGTTTTATCCCATAGGGTTTTCGACGAGGTTTTTAACGAGGCATGAACATAACGAAGTAATGTCCAAGGGGGAGTGTTGTAAATATATTTATTTAGTGGACATTACTTAAGATATACTTTAGAGATATATACATATCTTTCTAGATTTGTATAGATGATATGATTTCACCCTTATATATAGGGCATGATATTGTAATTCTCTACACATATCAATTATTAATAATATTCTCTTTTTTCCTCTCCATCTTGTTCTCTATTATTTTCTCTTTATTATTGCTTATCTGCGATCTACGAAGGATTCGATTTACAACAGGAATGAGTATTTATCCTATAATTATACTAAATCAATCCATAAACAAATAATGATCATTTATAAAAAATGCTTAATTGACGCCATTCATTTTGATTAATTGTGGCCAAATAATTAATCCAAAGCAGTTGAGTAGTTTTAAGCTATCCGAATTAAATTTGGGTCAAATTATTTATATTTTTCTTTTTCTAAATATTTATTAAACAATAAGTCAATATAATATTAAATACAATATATGAAAATGAAAATAAATAAAATCAAGTTAATATTATAAAATGTACAGTAAGTTTATATGATATTTGTTAGAAATTATTATGTTTTGATGTATATAAAAAAACCATCAACTGACTTATTGAGAAGTTCTTGAATAAGGTTTCTAGAATATTTCACTGCACGCCTGTGAAAAAATATTCAACTCAGTTAAAGGTTCGTGAAGAGAACTCAAATCATCAACCAAGAGTGAAAAGTCTAACACAAAGTGTGATAAAACTCGAAGTTACAGTACCTTATGACCATAGGAAGATAAAACCTCTGTTAGTAGAAGAACTAAATTAAAATTCGTATTTAATTACCGAAAGTAATTGGAGTTGGTGGATTTCCTTCGGCAATGGAAGAAGAGTGGATGTATTGAGTTTTGACTCCTAAACCACGATAAATATTTTGTCTCTTAAATTTGCTTTCAAATTATATGTTAACACTGCAGAACTCAAATATCATTGAAATCCAACAACAAACCTTAGTTGTTGGTGTATAACTAAATCATACTTAACTCCTGCTCGACTTAAGCTTTTGTCTAACTAACCAGTTGATTTTTTCTAGGTTAGCTGATAATCAACTTGAACCACACACAAGTTAAATTTGTTCATATACTCTGATTAGTGACCAACAATATCTAAATCATATATTAATAACAGTGTAGACTGTAGTAATATGTAAGATTGTTATAAACAAGAGCATATTATATAATTTATTTTTCGGAGTTCTTATGGCACATTAAAATAATCTATAATTGGTGTAAATATAAATTTAAAGAGTGGGATTATTTTTATATTAAAATTTTTATTTTAAGATCTCATCATGTATATTATACAAAAAGGTTTAGTGAAGACAATACTTTTATCGCCTCGAATGTAATTTGATTATTGTGCATTTTTTGCATGACATTGAAGCAAACTATATATCAAGAATAAAAACAGTAATATAACAAATAAAAGATAAAAATACTAATGTGTGTGTAAGATAGACAGCAAGAGAGATACAACGTTCAAATGAGCGTGTCCATAAATAATAAAACATTATTTCAAATTCAAATAAAATTAATATTATTTAAATGAACGTGTTTAGATTTTTAATATTTTACTAGCTACTATATAGTATTAAGTCACACAATAAATAAAATTAATATAATTTAATAATAAATTATTAGTAAAAATTTAACTTTCTGCGCAATGCGCAGGCAGAAATCTAGTGTTATAAGAAGTGAGTATTTTTAATATGTGTTTTATGAAAATGGGTATATAAAAATATTTCCACTATATATATATACATATATAAATACGGTCGGTCCGACCGATACGGCCGGTTTGAGCCACTAAACCATAACCAAACCAAATTTGACCGGTTTCAAAATTTTCAAACCGGCCAAATTAATCCGGTTTGGTCAATTTAACCGGTTTCGGACAAACCATGAACACCCCTAATTTCACATCCATTTAGAAGGGTGTTTGGGTCAATAAATTACAATGGCTACGAATATCGAAGGATACACAAAAGACACACTCGCCAAGGCAAATGGACTTTCTAGTTTGAGATGGCAAAATCTCAATTCTTAAAACACTGTTTCTTGATTTAAGCCCCTGATTAGTCCCCAATTCGTGTATCCCAAAATTTTAGGGCTTATCAACACTGCAAAAAAAAAATGAATCTCAACATCTTCAAGAAGAAAACTTCGCCTTAAGGAAAGCTTTCCCCTCCTTGTTATCGCTTTAATCCCCATAGTGCTATTATTTACCATTTCTGCCGTTGTTCTTCCACATTATGCTGTTCCCATCATCATATTTCTTTCTGGGCTTGATTGTTCAATATTTGCTTCACTTCTTGTTTAGCCTTTAAATGTGAGAGTGCGAGTTTTTTTTTCTTTTTTTTTTTTGCTAATCATGTATTTGAAGTTTGTTTGGTCAATTAGGTCAGTGAATTTGATCACACTTACTGCAGGTCTCTTGAACCCTTACTTCCGCTCAAAAGTAATCATGGGTATGAAACAATACTTTATTACTGAGTTTCTTACTGGCTTGATTATAATGGAGGATCTCATGGGTTAGGGATTACTGGCTCTGGTTTCTCTTAAAACATCATCTTCTTTGTGTAATGACGGTAAGCAGAAGAAGCCTTAAAAGAAAAAAGGTAGTGGGATCAAAGGAGTGGCACTTTCTAGCAGTTTGATACCTTTTAGTTGTGTCATGAAACTAAAGGGAAAGTGCTACAAGTGCAACCGGTCTGGGCATCACAGTTGTGATTGTCCCCTCTTAATGAATGGTAATTTGGGTATATCTTCTGATTTGTGTTGTTGAAACATGTTTTGTGGCTTGTTCTACTACCTTCTAGATAGTTGATACTAGTGCTACTGATCATATTTGTTTTAAGGTGCATGGCTTCGTGCAGACAAGACAGCTAAATGAAGGCGAGATTACCATAAGCTTGGTGAATGCTGCTAGAGTGGCGGGTGTTGCAGTGAGAGATGTGCACTCATCTTTCTCAGATAGTGTTTGAGTATTAAAGGACATTTTATACGTACTAAGTTTTCAAATGAATTTAGTTTCGGTTTCAAAACTATTTTTGGATGGATATTGAGTTATTTTTAATAATAATTTGTTATTATGAGAAATAACTCTTTTTATGTTATAGCATGTTGGAAAACTCTTTATATACTATTACTTGTGCATATCATATGCTATTGAAACTCATGCATCTTCATCATCTAAAAGAAAAGTTTCTTCTCTGTTGAGTTAAACATGTTGGGTTTTGAATACTGAAAGCATTTTATCACAATGTGTATGCATTCAGCTTTAGCTCCTATTAGTAAACAAACTTACAAGCAAAAACAATGGTATCCTCATAGGGAGATCATACGACATGTAGTAGATCGTAGAAGACTGCATGGATTGCTTGACCTAGTGAGATATAAATATAATTATCATAGCCGAGACAACATTGAGGATAAGTCTGTCGGTGTAGGCTGCAGCATAGTAAGATAGAAGTAATTTGTCTTGATCACTTGATATGCTAGTACGTGCGGTTGCATATTGATTGAACCACAGTGAGATGTATTCTTCTGTCTGACTTAAGAGAATACAAGATCTCGCGTCTATATTAAATCTAAACCCTAATGAAGGTTCAAGAATATGCATGGGTTGACTGTTTCTTTGACTTGCCATGGTGGAGAGTATGAGTAACGAACTAGTATACCCGCATCTTGGGTAACAACAGCTTGTGTTAAACACTCTGACGACTGGAGTTTGATTACCATATCCGAGTAATAGGATGGGGACATTCCTTGAGGAGCTCGATAAGGTCCATCATGCTAAAGTCCTGCAGGTTGATTAAGTTCAAGCATGGGTGATAATGTTTGAGTGGTACTGCTCAGGAAAATAAGATATTAATTAATTGTGTGAAACATGTAAGAAACTCCAATTAATTAATGAATGTCCAATAACCTTAAATATGAGGATTTATCAAGTTAATGCGACTCGTTCTTATAATGTGGTAATAAAGGGGTAGGTCAGTATTAATTCTGTGGTGAAAAGGAATTAATATTAATTATTTAATTGTGTTCTGGGTTGTGGACATGAGAATTAAATAAAATCATAGGCTCATTTTATTATTTGCATTAGGTATCAGGTTTTGCCCAAATTAATTGTCGATTAGAGCCCATTAAGGTTTTTCCTTAGTATTATAAATAACCCATTCTCCTCTCAAATTTCAAAAGTCACAACAACTGAAACCCTAGAGAGTGGGAGAGGGGCGGCACCAACCTTGCAGGGAGAGGAAGAAATTCGACTCTATCCTGCATTAAGCAATCCTATAGAATTCTCACCAGTAACAGGATTGAAAGGAAGGGATACAGATCTAAAGGCCTAAGCTGGATAACATTTGATTTCTCTAATCCCTTCTTCTTTCAATTATATATTGAATTAATATTGCTAAATATTAATTTCTTGTCCCATAGATTTAATTGATACATGTGGTGGAATCAGATTCATATTCAACGCGAACCAGATCTAGATATGCAATTAAAGAGGTAAACATAAATCCTTTGCATTAAATTCATATGAGTATGCTAGGATTTAAATATTGAATGGTAATTATTTTGACATCCATGAACGATCTGGGTTTATTTGGTTTTGTGATTCAATTCATGACAACGAAAATCCCTAAAATTGGTATTAGAGTACGGTTTCTGTTTCATGGCTCTGTTGCTAAAATAATTGTTCGATTTATGCAACTCCCTACATTAGTCAAAACCCTTAGTACCTATGAGATGACCGTAGATCACCTATGTTATTCAAGCTTTATGTCGTCCTAACCTAGGAAACTCCAATAGTACGTGAATTGTCAACCTACTCGTCTTGCTAGAGTCGAGCTACACATATATGAATGATCCGTACATGAAAACCAAGTCTCCGTATTGGCAACAACCTAGTTGTCAATTTATCAAACATATGGCGCCTGACCGAAATTATTGATAGGGATTAAGCTTAAAATCAATGCAAACAAGCACTAAGAGGTTGGTAGAGAATTCAATTGATCAAATCAATCTATTACACTCATACCTTGAATCAGCAACAATACACTAGAAATCAATGAAAAATCCATTACAAACTCTTGATAGATGGAATTTGGTCTCTAATCTTCAATCTCTTGGTCTTGATCCTCAATTTGGAGCCTCATCCCTTCAATTGGCATGAATTTCCACCCAAAATCAGTGTCGGAGCATTTATGGGGTGTGTTGTGACGAAAAGATGTCAAAAACTCATAATTTTTCCTTTTTCCATCCATTTATATTGAATTTACAAGCCTGCATTTTGCCCGAAATAGCCATTTAACTTCAAATATTTTGCCTGCAATTTGCATATGTGTAGTTCTACAATCTTGACTGATTTCTACCGAAATTCACGGGATTTTGGTCAAAATCCATGTGCAGTCACGATTTCAATTGAAACCGATTAGAATTTGTTCAAAGTCTTGCTCCGAATCTAGATTTATATTTAGATTTTCCTCCGAATATAGATTTTGACCTAGATTTCGCCCCAAATTCTGCCTTGCACATGGCCTGCATCATCTAATTCGGTTCGATATCTATTATTCATAAATTCTAATTTCGATAGAAATAGACTCAAATATGGCTCAAACTTGTGATTTTTTGCCTCTTTTCATACCTATACAACTCCAAACACTATAATACCCAAAGTGAAGTAAAAACTATATAAAATACATGCTAAGTGGGAGGAATGCATGCAAAATGGACTCGAAATGAAACACTCAAGCACTCAAATACATTTCACACACATATCATGTTCAGTTACTGTAACTTATGAAAACTGTGGAGAGAATATGTTATTTATAATTAGAGTTCCAAACCCTATTGAGCTCCATTAAGCATTATATTAGGCTAGACCTTGGACCTAATTCAAATAATAAAGTGGGTCTATGAATTAGTTAATTTCCATGTTCAAAACCTTAAACATACATAATTAATTGATAGTAGTTCATTCCACCAGATAATTAATACCGACTTACCCATTTATTACCACGTTATGAGAAAATGGTTGCATCGACTTGGCGAATCCCCATATTTAAGGATACTAGACATTTGTTAATTAATTTAAGCATCTCACACGCCTCAAAAAATTAATTAACTTCTTATTCTCTTGAGTAGTACCACTCAATTGTTCTCATCCATGCTTGACCATAATCAGTCTGCAAGACTTTAGCATGATGAACTTTTTTGAGTTCCTTAGGGAATGTTCCCATCCCATTACATGGATATAGTAATCTAACGACAGTTACCAAAATGTATTACACAAATTGTTGTCACCCAAGATGTTGGTATACGGACACGTTACTCAGGCTCTCCATCATGTCAAGAAAATGATACACAAACTATTCATACTTCTGAACCTTTATTAGAATTCAAATTCAACCAAGTCACGAGTTTGGTTCTTCTGATGTCAGAAAGAAGAACACATCTCACCGTGGTCCTATCAATACGTAACCGCATGTACCAGCATATCAAGTGATCAAAACAAACCAATTATAACCAACTATGCTGCGACATATCCCAATAGACTAATCCTCAAGTTGTGATATAATTTATATCTCTCTAGGTAAAGCCATCTATACAATCTTCCGTGATCTCCTACATGCCGTATGATCTTTGTGTCAACGAGATAAGAGGATACCATTATTCTCAAAAGTTCCATAAATTAGAAAATCTTGCATTGACTCGCGTGTTTAGACATATTTATGATGAAGAGAATCAAATAGACATTTCTCCCCCATGCCTTTCTAGGAAGATTGATTGACAGGTTTTTACCTATTTAACGAAGGACGATGGGTTTTTCAAAGCATTTTGCACTAATATTTTCTATCAAAAATATCATTGATCATGGCAAGTGGAATTTCTATCGTGTCCTTAAATGAATAGAAAATTGTTAAAATATGTAGAAATGAGATTCTCAATCTCTCCGAACTTCAATGACAACTATAGAGGAATCTTTGAGGATTAATTGATTTGAACCAGAAACTCAACCACTCTCTTGTGGAGAACTTCGTGACCATTTTCCCAGAGAAATGCACAATAGAACTGATAGCCGAGTCTGTCGCAATGCCAAGATTGCGAGCGATGGATCATCAATCTCTAATGTTGTCAAGGGAAAGCTCATCACTCTTTATCCATTTGCGCTAGGAGGGGTCGTATCAGGATGCGTGACTCCCAGAACTCTAGTGGAGAACCCGTTGGTACGGACAGATCCAGCAACAAAGAGCAACCTTTGGATAATTGCGCCCTGGCGCAGATAGAGCGGCGGTTCGAGCAGCGATTAAACTACTTTGAGTCCCTCATTGCCAGAGTTCCCGATCTCCCACTACCAGAGAGAACAATCACAAGAGAAAGTTATGCGGAGTCACCATTCACACCGGAGATCACCGATGCTGAGCTGCCAAATCGATTCACACCGCCCAGCTTTGCACTTTATGATGGAACCAGTGATCCAGAGAACCACGTGGCTGTGTATAAGCAGAAAATGTTCGCACTGGCAATTCCAAGTACGCAGCGAGAAGCCTGCATGTGTAAGAGTTTCCGCTCGAGTCTCACCAGGCCCGCACTCCAATGGTTTATTAATCTACCAAGGAGCTCCATATCCACGTTCGTCGAACTGCACCAACTGTTCCTCTGGCAATATTCAAGCAGCCGACGACTAGATAAGCACCCCGATGACCTATACGCACTAATCTAGAGACCAGGTGAACCCCTAAGAGCGTACCTGTCCAGATTCAACAAGGAGTTGGTAGCGCTATCGAACTGCCCGAACAGTACTACAGTACGAGCCTTCACAAAAGGCTTGGATGTGGATTCAGATCTTTATTGAGAATTATCTATATATCCCTGCCAGACCATGGATGATGCACTTAACCGTTCTTGGGAATTGATCAAATGGGAATAAGATGAGCCCTACAGGAAAGCACGACGAGGCAGGGGAAAGTTAGTAGCAAGAGAAGAGCAGTGGCGCGAGCCCCGTGACAGGCGTCCGCCAAGGCCTTATCCCTATAGCAGACCGACAACAAGCAGGCCGTCGCAGATCAATAGCTTGAGCTCCTATGTGCCAGAATATACCCTTTCAATCGCACAAGCAGATCTGGTCCATAATGTACTCTGCCAGATGCCAGAAAATATGAAGTGGCCGTAGAAGATGAGAACTGACCCCTCTATGGGAGATGCTAAGAAATTCTGCAATTTTCATAATGATCATGGACATACCACTGCGGACTGTCGAGCACTGCGGTTAGAGGTAATAGAGCTCCTTAAGAAAGGATTGTTAGTTGAATTTTTGTCGGTCAAACAAAAACGAAGATGGAGTCGGGTTAACAAGCCCGAACAACCACGGAATAATACTGAATTGGTTAATAAGCAGCTGATGAGTTCATATTTTCACTCATTATTGGTTTGATTTATCTTTATTTTTCATTGCATTTTCATTTGTTTTAGTTATTTTTATTGCATGAATAACTCTAGGAGGGTATTGCGCTTGTAGTGGTGTATTTTTGCAGGTTTGAGGTCGAATTCACCAAAATTCCGTTCCGAAAGCAGTGACGTGCAAGAGTAGCAGTGAAGGATTTTTCCACACAAGGAATTCGGGCTATTGGCGCATGGAAATGGATAGAGCTTTGAATTAGCTTTCCAATGCAACTGGAATCGGATCAATCGGAGTTCGGAAGAGGAAGTTATGGCCAAAACCGTGAGATCGCGCAGATAGACGTTGACCGGCGAGTGGCAACACGTCAATCGACGCCGGACCCGCGTCGATCGACGCCGACGTGTTTGGCGAGATTCTGGACGGATTTCACGTATCTTGGGCGAGATTTAGTCAAAATTGAAGAGATATAGCATATTGGAAGCCCTGAAGACTCAAGATTAAAGATATACTCATTGTAGGACATGGAGATATAGATATACATCAAATCTAATCCTATTTCCTATAGGATTCAG
>JAPKLW010000204.1:102138-114243 GCA_026898455.1 Plectranthus barbatus
CTTAGGATTTGATCCACCAAAACACCAAACTAGAATCTAAGCAAGTAGTTACTGGGGAAGGGAAACTTAGCCAAATTTCCCAACAGTTCCCATGCTCGATCTGAAAATCTTGTGAGGATGAGTTACCAGATCTACACAGCCGCCCACTCTCTCTCACTCTCTCTAGGGTTTCTAATTTGAAACTTTAAAACTTATGTGGGAAGTGAGAGATTGATGTACTTATATAGATCTGGAGAATGGGCTATTAAGGTTTAATAAACCCTATTGGGCTCTGAGCAATGTTGGGCGAAACCAGGGATCAAATGCAAATAATAAAGTGGGCCTCCTATTAATTAATTCCATGTTCAACCAGAACATAATTAATTAATAAACATTAATTCATGCCACCAAAGAATTATTGTCGACCTACCCCTTTATTACCACGTTATTAGGAACGGGTTGCATTGACTTGGTTAATCCCCATATTTAAGGTTTTAGACATTCATGAATTAATTCAGCATATGACAATTAGTTGCAATTAATTAATCTCTTATTATTCCTGAGTAATACCACTAAACCCTTATCTCTTATGCTTGAATCAATGATTCAACCCGCAGGACTTTGCATAACGAAATGCAGAGATGGCCACTCATGGTCAGTGGCGCTCACGTCATCGGCGCAGTCCACTCGGGCTTGTTCCGCATCATTTAGGATGGTGCGATCTTGATTTGTGAAACCAGAAGAGTAAGCTATTTGTAAAACTTGGAGTAGTTACAAAGCAGGAAGAGAGACAATGACCCAGGGATTGGAACTCCGCCATGTCTGATGAATTCGGGGTGCTCCTCATGGAGCTTGAGGTAGAAAAAGGACGTCCACCAGCCCGAGGAGTTCGATGGGGGCTTCTTTACCAAGGACGACCTCCCCGACGCCCAGCAGGTAAAGTAATATTTTGTTTGTCGGCGCATTGGTTCATCCTATACATGTAATGCCACTCTCGGACTGTCAAGAGGCCTAAACCGAGATCCATCCACATCAAAAGAACTCCTATTAGATGACACCAACTTTTTGGGGTCAATTGGAAGGGAGAAATGTTGTAAAAGGCTAAACGTCGCAGAAAAATGGGTGAACTGGAAGGCCGACTCCGTTCTCCATAGCCACAGCATAGAAGGCGGCGAAACTAATGGGGGGATCGAAACATCTCCGGTGAGGTTTAGGAGCAATGTAGGTGATGTCGTGGCAGGGATGGAGTCTGGAAGGGCGATCAACTTTGCCGTGGAAATTGTGGAGACTGCCCCCATCACTCGATGCGACTCCCATCCCTCGGGGAGTACCCAGTCACCAGCCACCTCTAGCACTGGGGTGACTTCCACAATTTTGCGGCCAGAACCGCTGGCCTCGGCTGCACCCATTGAACGCTCAATTTATTGGAGCGCCTTAGCTAAGGATTCATCCTCATCAGAGATAGAGGGAGATAGGGATTCCTCGGGAGAATCGATTATAAGTTTCCTCTTACTGAATGATCAAGCGTTTACCGGCTCCTAGAGGAGAAGACTCCAGTTTGGTACGGGAAGGACAACAATGTTAGGGTCCCTTTTGGGAGATGGGGTGAAAGGAGGAGTCAGGTTGAAGTCCCTGGTGCTAGGGCTCCCGTGATTTTTGGAATTGAGATTTGAAATCATGGCTAGGAGGTAGTGACTAAGGAAAAAGAAGAAGAGAAGATGAAGAAGATTAACAATTGCCTGACCAGAACCTTAAAACTACCTCTCCATAGAACCCCGAAAAGAAAAGAGAAAATGAAGATAAGAAAGAAATTACCTGGTATTCTCAAAGAGTAGAGGTTTGATCGTCCAAAGAATCGCAGTCACCGGAAATCGCACGAAATGGAGAGAAAATTGAAGAAGAGAGAGAGAAGATCTTGGGAAGAGTAATCATCAAATCCCCTAAAATAACAGTTAAAGGCTTGCGCCCGTTTGGTTGCTTTCAATTAGCCCCAATATTTGCAATAATTACGCAAATGCCACCGCTCAAGGCGGCAAAATTAAAAGCAGTCCGAAAAATAGGGACTTAGAAATATCAGTTCGCATAGATGAACTTTTGCAAGATTTATTAAGGGGAGTTCTCCCTACATAGAAGAGGTCCAGAACCTCATCAAAAGACCCCAACAAAGGAGCTGTAGCAGCTCGTTGGGGCTGATCGGATGGCTAATGTTTTTATCAGACAAAACCCGAGCTGTCCTCCCAAAAGGCTGCGGTTTTCGGGCCTGCAGTTGCGGCACTTGTAATAATTTTACGGAGTTATGCAAGTAAGAGGGATCTTTGTCAGCAAAGTTGATCCTTCAGGCCAAGAAGACGCTCTTAAAGCTCTTCTAAGTAGTCCGAACTCTCGATTTTAGAGGAGTTCAAAGAGCCAACATCCGGGAAAATTAGCGTGCAATTGGTTTGATTTATCAGACTAATCCCAGGGATTCTCTGGCAAAATCAAATGGGCCGATAAAAACAGCCCAATAATCCGGCCCAAGAGAAATTACCCATATAAAAGGCCTATAGGTAAGGCCCATGTTATTTTGCAGGATAACGAAGTTGTTTGCAAAAACGGAGTAATTCGCTCCAGAATGAGCAGTTCAAAGTACAGTTCGACTCATTAAAGCAGTTCGATGGAATAACTGACCGTGCCAGAGGAGTCCGATTTAGTCAAAAGGTGCGTTATGAGAGAAGTCAAATACAACGGGAAGATCAGACGAACTCCATAACAACCCGGGGAGCCATTAAATGATGGGGAATAACGATCGTGGGCTCCCTTGGAAAATGCTAAGAAACATATGCGGGAGACCAGGGAGGCATTTATTACCACCTGGCGAAGATTTAGGGAACGTTAGAGTTCGAGTAGGGCCTATAAATATCGATTGTAAATCCCTTTTTCGGGATCTAGCTTTTAAGCATCTATTCTACGTGTAAATAGAGTGAAAATTCTGAGCTCGCATTTTGATAAATTGTCGAAAGCAGCGAGCAAATAAATTTTTACACCCAAAGGTGGTCGATCCCGCAGGGAGTGTGCAACGAAATATCTTGAGTACTAGCTATAGTTTTTAGAACATAGAAGTTTAGGAAATTTAGAACAGAGATTTGGTTTTGGAATTGAAAGATAACAATGCAAGAATTTAAAGGTTTTGAAAACAATAACTAAAGATACAGATCCTAGGGTAGATAATCTAAACTCCAGCATGCAAATTTGTCAACTCATCAATGGGATAAATTAGATTTTGATGGATTAATTTCTTTGGTCACGCAATTAAACCCTAGATTACTAAACTTTGACTATCTCCTCTCGGTCTCAAGAACACAAAATAGACAATCTCAATAATTATGTATTTAATTCCTACAAATTAATTCTTCCTTTTGAGACAGAAAATAATTGTAATTAATTCCTTTTTCTTATTACCAATTTTCACATCTCGGTCTTTCAATTGATAACTACAAACCTAGATTCAAATTCATCTCTTGATCCTTCTTTAAATCTAGATTCGATTAATTAAGCTCAAGGAATTAAATTGTGCTATTGAGTTGATTTACTTAGACATGCATCAGGAAAGATTATCACAAGCCCTAGAATATGCTAGGGTTTCTAGCCACTAAACATGACTTGAAATAAAGCAAACATACTATTAAAATACCTTAACAACTGAAGAAGAATCTTCAATATCTTGGAAAAACTCCAATGTTACAATATTCTAAGTAAAAAAATGCATAAAGTGATGATAAATTTTATGCCTATTGAGTTTTGTATTTATAGTGGAGCCAAAACATCTAAACTAGGTATTGAGCTAAAATAACAAAAACAACCTAATTGGGAAAAATTTCCTTCTCCGACCTCTGTGTCGATCGACACACATGCAAGTCGACATCCGGGAAAAAATGCAATGTCAATCACCTCCCTTCATCCTTTGTGTCGATTGACACGGATCGACATGCATGCAAGTGCGTCGAGCCCCTTCCTACTGCCTTCCTCGATCGACATTCGACCTCTGTGTCGATTGACATGCACCACGTCGATCGACACAGTGGTAATGCTTCAGGATTTTGGCACGTCTTCTTCCAACTTGGTCGACTTCCCGTGTGTCAACCTAATCAGCAATTATGTTCTTCACTGCTCTTTTCACCTTTTGACCTCTTTTTAGCTTCAAATTTACCTGCAAAACTTAGCATCGAGAGCATAGCATCCTCTAAAATAGACTCATGCACAGAATTAACTAAAAACCTAAACTAATTAAACAAAAACAATGGAGAAAAACATGGATAAGTGAGTAAAAATATGAACTTATTATATTTCTGAACATCGAATACATCAAACAAGTCATCAAAACACAGCTTGGTTGATTCACCACATATTCTTTACGGTTTAAATCTGTTTTATTGAATTTCTAATTTAATTATTTGTAGTTATTTCCCGCATTTTCATCCCTTTTATCTTAAAAAGTTCTCGGGGCCTCAACCCAACAAAAAACACCCTCAAGACGACTCAAGAATAATAAGAGATTAATTAATTGCAGCTAATTGTCATATGAAGCATTAATTAATTAATGTCTGAAACTCAAAATATGGGGATTAACCAAGTCAATGCAACCCGTTCCTAATAACGTGGTAATAAAGGGGTAGGTCAACATTAATTCTCTGGTAGCATGAATTAATATTTATTAATTAATTATGTTCTGGGTTGAACATGTAATTAATTAATAGGAGGCCCACTTTATTATTTGCATTTAATCCCTGGTTTGGCCCAACAATGCTCAGAGCCCATTAGGGTTTATTAAACCCTAATAGTCCATTCTCCAGATCTATATAAATAGATCATTTCTCTCACATCCCACATAAGTTTGAAGTTTCAAATCAGAAACCTTAGAGAGAGTGAGAGAGTGGGCGGTTGTTTCAATCTGGTAGTGCATCCTCACAAGATTTCCGGATCGAGCTAGGGAACAAATCAGAAGATCAGATCTGTAGGAACACCTTCAACCATCTACTGTTGTTATTCACTCCGCAGGAGTTGAGGTATTCTTTGGAATCTACGCATTAAATTAAATAGGAGCATGCATAGGGCATTTACTGTTTGTCATAGCATTTATTTTGATATCCATAAAACAAATTCGTGGTTAAGAAATAAATTACGATTCATGTCATCTATTGTGGACTCATTTGCTACAATTGGTATCAGAGCCAGGTTTGTATTTTATGGCTCTGTCGGAAAATAAATATAGACAATTAGTTTATGCATGTTATTTAATTTATCATGGATGAATTTATTTTTATCATGGTTGTTTTTTATTCTAGTGGCCCCTCTCTTGTTTTTGGTTGTTTTAAATCGCGAGAAAATCTGCGATAAGATTTATAGGAAAAATCATGTAATAGACTAGATCTGTTCTATTATTTTTATTCAATCTATAACTGAAGAAAAAGAGAGAATGAAAAAAAGCGACGAATATGGTGTTTTTTGGTGGGCTGAGCACGCAGCAGCCGCGTGCAGGCGGCGCGCGGCGGCCGCCGGCAGGCAATGCAGGGGCCGCGCGCAGGAGGCGCACGGCGGCCGCAAGCAGGCACTTCAGGGACTGCACGCAGGAGGCGCGCGGCGGTCCTCTGCAACTAGCAATCGCGCAGGGTGGCTGCCTATCGTCCACACAGCAGCAGTCGCGCGCGATTGCTTTAGACTTCACCAAATGCAGTTTGCGCCCACTCCGACCACTCTCCTCCCTTCGCGTGCAACGGTGCCTGTGCCGGCGTGGATCTCTATGCTTCGATGAAGGTCATGCGCTAGTGCGCAGGGCGGTGGGAGATTCCAAGCGACGGGGAGGGCCGCGACCTTGGCCGTATTTTTCCTGTGCGCAAGCAGCAGCAGATCCGCGGCAGTTTGCGTTAGAAGGATTAGAGGTCGCAAATCGCGACCGGCGGTGTTTCTCATGTCAATGGTGTTGCGCGGGACTGGCGGTCGACGTGGGCGGCGGGTCTGTGGTGCAAGTCGTCGACGACGGTGAGTCTACGGTGCAAGTCGTCGACGGTGGTGGCTGGACAAGGCTACGGCGGCTAGGGTTTGTGTTGGCGAGGATGGCGGCTGGAACCCTAGCTCACAGCTTGGGTTTGCTGCTAAGGTTTTGGGTGCAGGTTGGGCACATGCCCGGCGCCCAGAGGTGGCCTCAATCTCTGAAACTAGGGTCTTACAACCATGTGGGCCTGAAACCCTAATTTCTAGCCCAATAACCCAGTATTTTTCAGCTCAAAGTTGCAGATTTCAAATTAAAGAGTGGGAGCCCAGTTTGAAGATCTATATTAAATTAAAGCCTTGTAATAGTTAGCTTTAATCCTTATTTCTCATGTAATTGCATCTGGGGGCCACGAGAATTTTTATTTTATTTATTATATTCTCGTATTATGTAATTTATTATGTGTGCACTAGTAAATAATAGGAAAGCAAGCTACTGTTTTTATTATTTATTTTTAAAGCATGTTGTAGATGATAAGGAAGCATGTTACTGCTTTATTATTTATTGTTCAAAGCATGCTTCATGTGATTTATTTTATGTATTGAATTATGCCTATAAATTCTGGAATCATGTTGGGAAAATATGATGAAATTTTAGATGTGATATAATTTATAGATCATAAAATAATCTGTGCGCATAAGAACCTTTTGAAAGAAAAAGACTAAGCAAGATTTTTTAATTAAAATCAACAAGACCTCCACAATGCGGTCTCTTCTTAGAAGTGACCAGTAAAGTGAGTAGACGTCTACACGACCGTAGTCTGCCTACTTTATTTGTTCATAAGTTCTCTAGGATTGTTTTAAAGAGATAACAAAGATTGTAAGAGGCATGCGTCATGGGTCTAGTGCGTATGACAAATCGTCTTTGTAACTTCCGAAGTTAGAATTGTGGTCAAATGCTTAGATGTTGTCTGAGTACTAACTCATGAATGATGTCCCTGATCAGATAGGTTGCCAGATTTTCGGCGGAACCTCATTTCTGTTTCCCATTTGATAAATGATGGATTTTTAATTATTTTTTATAGTCATGTTTCTATCAATGGCAATAACGGTGTTATTTGCCGTGGGATACAGAAAGACTCTCTTTATATCACAACTTGTTTGCATGAATCTTCCATAAATGCTGCATATAACTCATTTAATCGTAAGAAGAGAAAGTTTTCATCTTCTGATGAGGATCTTAAATATCTATGGCATCTGAGACTAGGTCAAAATCAATCTAAAGAGGATCAATAGACTCGTGGATGATGGAATGTTGGATTCAATCCAGGTAGTTCCACATCGAGTTTGTGAATCCTGTATAGAGGGAAAGATGACGACCAGGTTTTTCAAGGCAAGTCAGTCTCGAGGAAGTGATGTGTTGGAATTGATCCACTCTGACTTATGTGGACCGATGTCTATGCAAGCTCGTGGAGGATTTAAGTATTTCGTCACTTTTATTGACGATTACTCGAGATATGGGTGTGTTTACTTATTTCACTATAAGTTTGAATGCTTTGAGAAATTCAAGGAATTTAAGGCGGAAGTAGAGAAGAAGGTAAACAAGACCATTAAATCATTACAATTTGATCGTGGTGGTGAGTATCTACGTGACGAGTTCTTGCAGTTTTTGTCAGAGCATGGGATTACATCCTAATGGACTGCACCAGACACTCCTCAGCAGAATGGTGTGGTGGAAAGAAGAAATAAGACTCTTCTTGAAATGGTTAGGTCCATGATGAGTTATGTGAACTTGCTTGTTTCGTTTTGGGGACACGCATTACTATTAGCTGCGTACCTGCTGGACCTGGTACCTTCTAAGTCAGTTCCTAAGACACCCTTGGAACTCTTGCATGGGCGAAAGCCCAGTATGTCAAAGATAAGAATGTGGTGTTGTCTGGCATATGTCTTGTCAAAGGAACTTGATAAGTTAGAAGGTAGGTCCAAGCTAACAATGTTCGTGGGATACCCCAGACAAACAAAAGATGGTTATTTCTACTGTTCTGAGGATTAGAAGATCGTTGTTAGCACCAAAGCGAGATTCTTGGAGGACGAGTTTGTGAAAAACCACAAATCCAAACGTGATATCATTCTCTAAGAAATTGGAGAAGATGATGCGTTTCCATTGGGAAAACCCCATGGCAGATTGAGTGTACTTCTCGAAGGTATGGAACCAACCGCACAGTCGCTGGTGCAAGGCTTTGAGCCTCAAGTAACTGCACCAACTGCTGATGCAGTACCACTGCACCATCGTAGTGGGAGGGTACCTCACCAACCCGAGCGGTATATGTTCATGGGAGAGTCTTTGGACTTGATCCCGGAAGACGGACTTGATGATACCAACCCACGGACATACAACGAAACAGCAAATGACAAAGATGCAGAAAAATGGCATAAAACCATGGATTTAGAAATTGAATCAATTACTACTATGGATGTTTACCAGTTGTCTTCGCTACCAGATGATTTTCTGGCCATAGGTTGCAAATGGGTATACAAACGGAAGAAAGGATCGAAAGGAGAAATAACGGCTCTTAAAGCCAGGTTGGTGGCGAAGAGATAGAGTCAAAAGGAGGACATTGACTATGACGAGACCTTTTAACCGTTAACTATGCTCAAATCCATTTGAATTCTTCTATCCAGAGCAGCACATATGGACCTAGAGATGTGTGATAAGCTCATTATTTAACTCGCTTATCTATATAATTTTCTACTATTTTATGTAGTTTTATTGAGTTTATAAATATATATATTCTATGCATGAGTCTATATTAGGTGGTATTATGCGTACTTTGGTGTGTTTCTACAGGTTATAGGCCAAATTCACTTGAAAATCGTTCTGAAAGCAGTGACGTGTAAGAGTAGCAGTGAAGAGTTCTTCCACAAGAGGAATTCAGGCTATTGGCACATGACAATGGATGAAGCTTTGAGTTAGATCTCCAACGCAACTGGAATCGGGTCAATCGGAGTTCGGGAGAGGAAGTTATGACCAAAACCGTGAGACCACGCAGAAGGGGCGAGAGACAACATCGATCGATGCCAATCAGCAACGATCGACACAGGTCTGCTGATGCGGGAAATTTGATGAAAATCGGATTTATTCATATCTTTAGCCCTAGATTTGATAGGATACACATCCACCCCTATAAATAACCTAGAAAATTCGTCTTTTTGGAGAAGCTATCATAGGAATCATCATATTTTTCAGTTTTTAAAGTTTGGAGACTTGAGAAACATGAAACCCTTTATTTTTCTTGTAAGTTCTTTATGTTTATGCAATTTAATATGTTTTCTTTTGGATTTCTATCTGACATGAGTGGCTAGAAACCCTAGCGGGTTCTAGGGTTTGATATTATTATGGATGCATGTTAGGATTAATTAATTAGGTTCATGATTCCTGTGTTTATTTTTAATTCTAATTTAATTCAAGGACCGAGAGGTGACAATTAATTTAGAAGTCTAGCTATTGATAGAAGGACCGAGAGGTGAATATTGATAGTGGGATTAGGAATGCATGATACACTCTACACTATCCAAACAGATGTACTAGACTGTAGGAATTGAACTGATTTGCTTATCAGATTGACTAATTTGGTGTACTTAAGACCGAGCAGAGATAGTCACTAATTAGTAATCTAGGTTATATTTGCCAAACAAGGAAATATAGCATTATTGCAGTATTCCACCTGTTAAATTAATTGATTCCTACATGTTGGGAAATTATTCCAAAAATCTCCCTAGGATTTATTTGTAAAAAGGTTTTGTTTAATCAAACCTTAGCATTTGGTCGATCATTTGCTGAATTCTAGATAGTCTTGCATATCTTGAAATGTCCTATATAGGTCATATATTGAGTTGTAATAGACTAGTTTGCTAGAAGGTTTCCTAGCAGACATCGGAGAATGTCGTTCGCTAGAAGTTAGACGATAGCAGAATGCTAAGGAATTAGCATTTGCTAACAGTCAGCAAACTACTACAGACGCTAGCAGATAGAAGTCAAAAGGAACCAAGAGTCAGCGGAAGTTGCAACAGCAGAATATACATCTAGCATATCTCCAAGGATACTCATCTAGCAGATTGTGCTAAAAGATCCTAGCAAAGCAAGACTGTCTGAAGACTGAAGCCTTACTCTCGTTCTGACAAAAGTACACACAAAGGACGAGGCCTTCCCGAAGTAGTTCGGAAAGTACAGATCAACGCCAAAAGCGATTGATCAAGTCAAATTACTTTCGGACAAAGGAGCCGTTGTGTCTAACGGATATGGAGATTCAAGATTTGAATCTCCATCTATAAAAGGCAGGTCCAAAAGTGAGAATCGACTACTGCTTCAATCACAACCGACATTCGCAAACATCCTAAGTGTGAGATTCCTTTGACAAAGCGAACAAAGTGAAAAGTAGTCAGTTGAGAGCCCGTGATAAAGAGTATTCAAAGCTCTCAACAACCAGAAGTGTCGTTCATTGATTTACTGACACTCCATTGAAGAGATTCTTGATTGCACTCAAGATTCTTCAATCATTGGGATACCTTTCTTTTCAAAAAGAATCCAACAGTCGAACATCTGAAAAGGTCTAGACTAAGATGGGCGTTTAGCCGTATTCGAAGAAAAGTCAGGAAGTGACTATAAAACTTCCAAAGTAGGAAAGGCAAGTGTTTCGAAGGTGTGTCCTTTATTCAGCCGAACCTACACCTGAGGAGTTCAGATTATCGGAGGATAGCTGTCAAGTAGCCAGGCCGAAAGCTCACTGCCTAGTTAACGGAAAAGGCGAATCCTTGTAATCTGTATACTTACTTAGTGAATTCTTAGCATTTTGGCTAAGGAGTGGACGTAGATCTATTTGGATCGAACCACTATAAACATTGTGTTCTTTTACTGTTTCATTGCTCACACGACTTTAAATCTAGCAATCATATTGCTAGTGTATAACTGTGAAGAAACTTTAATCTATCCCTGAGTTTAACTAATCTTTAAAGAAAAACATAAGTGTAAGTGACGATTAATTATTCCGCTGCATTTCGTGCTTCTGTCTAAGCACGACGACTCTGATATTAAGGACCAACAAGTGCTCTGATACCAAGTGGTATCAGAGCAGGAGGTTGAAAAACCGACTGCTTCTGAGTCGCTTAAGATCAGATCTGTATTTTCCTTGCACTTTTACTTGTTTCTCTGTATTTTGTTTGTCTAGCTCAGGAGAATAGTTAAAGCATGAACAATATGTTGAATCACCACGCACTTGGGAAGTACACCAAGGAGAACTTCAAGTCTTGGAAGAAGTTGGCTCTCATAAACCTACAAAGCATCCACCCTGAAATGGAGGATGTGCTGGAAAGAGGTCCTATATAAATTATGAAACCTAACACATTTGTAGGTGCTGCTGCTGTTGGAGAGGAGCCAAGACCGCAATTGGTTCCAAAGCCCTATGAGGAGTATACCACAGAAGACAAAAAGAGGGCTCAGCTAGAACACGTAGCAAAGAAGCTGATTTATGATTGTTTACCAAAATTAATGGCTGACAAATATCTTGACTTTGAAACTGCTAAAGAGATGTGGGCTTATGTTTGTGAAGCATCCCAAGAGACAGATCAAATGAAACGTAATAAGCTACAAGTAGCCGTTGATAAATATGAGTCATTTTCCATGATTGCAGGCGAATCCATACAGGATATGGAGAGGAACGCTTCAACACCATAATCGGCGATCTTCGCAATCTCGGAAAAGAATATGGAAACGGAGAAATGAACAACAAAATCATCTCCAAATTATATCCAAGAGATGATTGGTTCGCGAAGATGACAAGTTTGAGCGAAAAGGACCTCAACAACATGACAACATCTGAGGTATTTGCTCAACTCAAATCTCATGAGTTCATTATACAGCAGTCGAAGAAAAACGAAGCAGCCGTGGTACAAGCTGCGTCAAACCTCGCTGGCAACTCTGAGGACTTAGCGTATTTCGCTAAGAAGGACTTCAACAAATATAAGATGAAGTAGCCCCTCTACAAGCAAGAAAGACCTGCTCCAGCATCACCAGCAAGGGAAGCCATTTCCAATGCAGGTACACAACCCATTGATCTGAAGATCAATGAACTGGAAGAGCAGATGAAAAAGCTGCAGAAGATGATG
>JAPKLW010000204.1:114253-125732 GCA_026898455.1 Plectranthus barbatus
TTAAAGCATGAATGCCCGAAGGTCAGCAGAGAGGAGAGAGAACGCCTGAAGCAAAGATTTAAAAGACGTGCTGTCAAAGCAGTTACCAGGGCGTTGCTGACCAGGACAGAGACCTCTGACATTCCTGAGAATGACGAGGAGTATTACTATTCCTCAGAAGAAGAAGATAACGAGGAAGCACTATTCATATTAATGGCAAACATTGTTGAAAATCAGTTTGCCGATGCGGACATCGATGCTGAGCAAAGCGATGAATCAGCCCTAGCAGCTGAAGAAAGTGAGGTATTACCTACCAACTCTCTTAACGTTCCTATCATGGATGAATCGGAGGAATCATTTTGTGATTCTGAGGAAGATTATTTGACAAAGCTGTCAATTGAATTCTAAAAAATGTACAAAATCAAAAATGATATCATAGGTGAAAACACCTCACTTCAACGAGATATTCAATCTTTAACCGAGGAAGTCGAGAGACTGAGGTTAGAAAGTGAGGAACTCTTGAAATTAAAAGCAGATTTTTCTCAACTATCAAAAAAATTTCAAAATTTAGAAAAAGAAAATCTTGCTTTAAAGAGTATTCCTAGAGAGGACTGCATTTGCATGTACGCATCCAGCAAGGCTGCTCTTGATGCCCTTGTAAGCCGACAAAGACATCATAACGATAAGTCTGGGCTTGGATACGAACCCTCAAAAAGGATGTCAAAGTCCTATGATAATTCCTCTAAGCAGAATCCAATTGTGTTTGTATCTACTGGAACTATCTCTGCTGAAAAGGGAAAAGGAATTGTCGTTGTTGAATCATCCAATGCTAAGCCAATCGCTAAGCAAAAGAATGGACGTTCACAGAATACGCCTGTAGGATCTCAGCAGAGGTCTCCCGCAGAGACTGCTAAGTATTCGTCTGCTAGACCTCAGCAGAGGCCCAAGTCAGAATCTGCTAAACATACAACTAATGGACCTCAGCAGAGGAACCCAAAGTTGAATGTTGTGCATGAATCTGCTAAGCCTCAGCAGAGGAACAATAGAACGAATACTAAGTATGTGTCAGCTGGACCTCAGCGAAATCCGAGAGCATATACTAAATCGTATTCAGCAACACCAAGGTATGTTAAGCGTTATGTTCCAAACGCAAGGACAGCTAAACCTACCTTTCACCACAGAAAGCAGTATCATTACAATGCTGTAAAGCCAATATATAAGGCCTGAGCCCAATTCATTCGTATTTTCAAGGGCAAGGAAGGCTAAGCACACCACTGCACCGAGATATAAACATGTCAAACATGTTAAGCCAAAGGTTGAGGAAATGGTAAACAGTGAAATCAAGAAGAAAATCTTGAAAGTCACTAAAATGTGGGTTCCGAAAGGAACTATGATCAACGATAATCCATCAGGACCCGATGCTAAACGGGTACCTAAATCAACCTGATTTACTTGCAGGAACAGGACCCGAGGGCTATGGGAACGAGCATATCTAATGAGTGGGTCATGGATAGCGGTTGCTCCGCACATATGATAGGGAACGAAGGTCTATTCTCAGATATAAGAAGACTGTACAACGGTCCCAAGGTCAAGTTCGGAGACAACGGTGAAGGAGAAGTAATTGGGAGAGGGTGCATTGAGCGAAATGGATTAAGGATCATCAATGTAGCACTCGTCTCCAACTTAAAGCACAACTTACTCAGCATAAGTCAATTATGCGAGAACGGATACATCGTATCCTTTGTAAATACTAGTTGTGCTATTACTGATGCTATTTCAGGAGAAGTGAAGCTCAGAGGCATCCGCAAGGGTGGCCTATATATTGTTGATTGGCGAAGTGGTCAACAACACTCCTGCTTCCTAACTTTAAATAAAGAGGAGACAACATGGCTGTGGCATAAGAGGTTTAATCACTTAAACTTCAAAACTATTAATTATCTTGCCAAAAACAAGCTTGTTGTAGGTCTGCCCAATGAGACACTTCGCAAAGAAGGAATATGCAAAGCGTGCCAACAAGGGAAGCAGACCAAATCTTCTTTTAAGATAAATCCTGAGAAGGAGACATCACAGAGGATCCTAGAACTACTTCATATGGATCTCTTTGGTCCTGTCAACCCATCCACTGTAAGTAAACGACTATATACACTTGTGGTGGTTGATGATTTTTCCAGGTATACATGGGTATGTCTTTTAATGACCAAGGGTGAGGTGAAGCTTATCCTACCGGAGTTAATCCTCAAGGAGCATAATAGCAAAGAAGTCACTGTGAAGAGGATTCGCTCTGATAATGGAACAGAATTTTGCAATGGAGCGCTGATGGATTTCTGTGCTAAGGCTGGAATTGCACACGAAAGATCTACTGCTAGGACTCCTCAGCAAAATGGACTAGCAGAAAGAAGGAATCGGACGCTGAAGGAAGCTGTTCGTTCGATGCTAGCAGATTCCAAGTTACCTGCTAAGTACTGGGGCGAAGCAGTGATGACGGCCTGTTATACACAGAATGGGAGTGCTATAACTAGCAGATTCAACAAGACTCCCTACGATGTGTACAACGGTCGTAAGCCCTCTATAACTCATCTCCGTGCATTCGGTTCTACATGTTATATTCATAATAACGGAAAGTCAAAACTTAATACTTTTTCACCTAAGTCAGATGAGGGTGTACTTCTTGGATATGGACACCCCACTCACAAAGGTTATAGAGTATTAAATAAGACTACCGGTATTGTGGAAATAACATGCAATGTTATTTTTGATGAGTCTACCTTAGTGCGCAGAGCAATCAAAGGAAAAGAGGATAGCAATCATGAGACTAATGATGTCAATGATCAAACGTTTTTAAATTCTTTCGAAAACATGCGTATTGATCCGATTAAGTCTATGAATGACTGCAATCCAAACCCGGCGCACTCAGCAGAGGACCAGACTGCTGACCAGGCCAGTGATGCTAGTGATCATGCTTAGGCCACACCTACAAATATTCTTGATGAATCAGATATCCTGGAGATGCTTGATAATGAAGAGGAGGAGACAGCAAAGAATATTCCAATTGGGGAAGGCATGGCTATGCATGAAGATCTTGGCAGAGGCGCTGCTGAGATTCCAGCTGCTGAAAGACCTGCTGAAGAGGCTCCCATCCCTGAGAACCCTGTAGCAGAAGTTCCAGTTGCTGACAATCCAGATGTTGAGCACCAGGAGGGTGCTGAGGAGAACAATGTGCAAGACGTTGGTCGCGCAGGAGAAGGAAATGTGGCTAGACCAATCAGACCAACATGGTTGTGCGCCCATCCTCTTGAAGATGTCCTAGGAGATGTCAATGATCCTATCTTGACAAGACAAGGGAATGTTATGCTGGCTTGTTATATCTCTAGTGAAGAACCCAAAAAGGTCAAAGAAGCCCTACTAGATCCAGATTGGGTGAATGCTATGCACGAGGAGCTTGCAGAATTCTCACGTAATAACGTGTGGGAATTGGTAGACAGACCTGCTCACCAAAGTGTTATAGGAACTAAGTGGGTGTTCAAGAACAAGAAGGACGAGTCAGGTCTGGTAGTCAGAAACAAGGCACGTCTAGTAGCCAAGGGCTATAGACAATGCGAAGGAATAGATTATGATGAGACGTTTGCTCCAGTAGCAAGGCTGGAAGCAATTCGCTTATTCCTCGCGTATGCAGCTTATCATGAATTTGATGTGATGCAAATGGACGTAAAGAGTGCCTTCCTAAATGGTGAGCTCAAGGAGGAAGTCTACGTTGAGCAACCACTAGGCTTTGAGCAGGGTAATCAAGTTTACAGGCTTAGGAAAGCATTATATGGCCTAAAGCAAGCACCACGAGCATGGTATGGAACTCTGTCTAAGTTCCTGCTAACCAATGGCTTTAAGAAAGGAAGAATTTTTCAAACTCTCTTCCGCATTGAAGATTGAGGAAGTATTCTGGTGGTGCAGATATACGTCGATGATATTATTTTCGGATCAAAGAATCAAGAATTGTGTGATAAATTTTCAAAGCTCATGACCAGCAATTTCCAGATGAGTATGATGGGAAAGATGTCTTATTTTCTCGGATTGCAAGTCTAGCAGTCCAGCGAAGGAATTTTCATCCATCAGAAGAAGTATACTCGCGATTTGATTGCAAAATATTGTCCAGAGAAGACAAAGAGTCTAAGGATTCCGATAAGTACGACGTGTATAGCTGCACTTGAGAAGGAAGGAGATGATGTGAATCCTACTCTTTACAGAGGAATTATTGGTTCACTGCTATATCTCACCGCTAGCAGACCTGATATATCTTATGCCGTCGGACTGTGTGCTAGATATCAAGCGAATCCTAAGAAGACGCATCTTGACACTGCTAAGCGGATTGTGCTTTATTTGAAATGCTCAGAGGGTCTGGGAATTTGGTATCCTAGAGCAGACAGTCTTGCACTAAGTGGATACTCGGACTCAGACTTTGGAGGATGCAAAATTGACAGGAAAAGTACGAGCTGTACTTGTCAATTTCTTGGACATAAGCTTATTAGCTGGTTCAGCAAGAAGCAGCACTCTGTTGCTACATCTACTACAGAAGCAGAGTATGTGGCTGCCGCTAGTTGTTGTTCACAAATCTTATGGATAAGGCAACAGTTGCAAGATTATGGGATTTCTCCCAAATGCGTGCCGATTTATTGCGACAACAACAGTGCTATGTGCATTACTAAGAATCCGGTCCATCATTCTAGGACCAAGCACATTGATATCCATCATCCTTTTATTCGAGATCATCAGGAGAAGAAGGATATTGATGTTCGCTATATATGCACTAAAGATCAGATAGCTGATATATTCACGAAGCCCCTAGTTGAATCCAGATTCAAGGAGTTATGTATTAAATTAGGTCTCGTGGAGTTAGACGAGACCATGGATGAATGAGATGTTATTCTTATTCTTTCTGGATTTCTTGGATTTCATGAAGATATTATTTAAGTATTCTGGATGCTGAATTCGTCTGCTAAGGAAAGTCTGTCATTACGAGAAATTTCAGAATAAAGGATGCTAAGCAGACGATGGTTGAACTTTCAGCAAACATCAAAATTGGAAGTCAGATTCTTAAAGATTTGCATATTTCAAAAATCATATCATTTCATTCATTGAAGGTCGTCTTCACAAAAGGGGTTGAGTAAAAGAAAACCAACAACATGTTTCCTATCTTAGGGGGAACGAGGCTTGAATGGGAAGAAGTCTGTGTCCAGAAGGTTAGATCGGCCTTCTGCTATCCGAGAAAAGCTCTGCTCCAGCAGCCAGCTGAGCTGCATTCCATTCAGCAGAAGCACAAAAGGGTAAAGTTGGACACATTCTCGGACGTTGTCAAAGATGTAGCCCGCCCAGTCAACCTCGGCTTCATCATCAATGGCCATCATGGCCTGCCATGTCTCTCTCGAGAAGGAGAGATTGCCGAGACTTTCTCCCAACAGCATATTATGGGCAATACGAAATATCACCCAATATGGAGTTTGCAGATCATATGCTGAAGCTGAAGGAGAAAACTTAAACCAAGATGACCGTCGCCATCTCTGCCACGACGACCACTCAGGAGCCACTTCCGCCGAACGGTAGTCCAACACTGACACTGGAACCCTGGGGAGGCCGAGATGTCGAGAGAAGAATTCCGGAGACCAACAGACTAGCTTGCCGCGGAAGGAACCATAGATGACTCCTTCCTCAACAGAGCAGTCCTTGATAAAGTCTCGCAGAATGTCTCCATGGAAAAGCCGTGGGGTGGCTGTGATGAATTGAGCCAACCCGCTCCGATTAAGCTTCGTCATGACCGTCTCAGCCATGACGTAATCGTCATCATACAGAGAGTACAAACCAGATTCATGAAGAATCTAGTTGCGGCAAAGTTCCAAGGATTGTCCTGGAGAATCCATAATTTCTTTTCTTTTGAGAGAGGACTTGGAAAGGAACTATGAAGAAGTATGCAGATCAAGGCGCTTGTGTGTTAAGATTCATCACAAGAAGGCTCTTTATATAGAAAAGAGTCATTACTTTTCACTTATGACAGGTTGGAATTCTAGTGAAAAGTCATGATGATTCATATCTCGGAATATGAAATGACGAATATAGAGGAATCGTCATGAAGGTCAGATCAGCTCAGCCGAAGAAGTGTAATGGTCATCTGCTATGCATTTAATACACACAGACGGCTGCGACGAGTGAAAATTGCCACGTCAGACTACTCAAGTGTTTCTTGGAGAAAGAAATGATGTGCGACGGGACATATGCACTCAAGACCGTCGATCCCTCTCGTCTGCCAGAAGTCCCCAACCTTCAGATTTCGTATCCAAAGTATAGCAAAGTCTGCTAGATTTTGGGGACATGGTTGTTGCTGCGTATTCAGCAGAATGAATGGTTATGCTCAATGGTCAATCTGCTAGGATTCTAGCAGAGGTACAAACAGAGGTTTACTCAGCAAAGTCGATTCAAGTTAGTATTTTTCGAAGCTGTTATCGATGTTTTGCACAAGTATATGGTTGAAATCGTGTTGAGTTATTAAAGATCATAGAGCATAACTACGAGTCATTTGGAATGCAAAACTCATCATTTCATATATATGTACTTACAAAATCTATTTACATGGGAAGAAGAGATACAACAATTTTAAAAGGGAGGCAACGGCCTAAAAGGATAGAAATCTACCCCCTAAGGTTAGAGGGACCCAGAGTGAGATCCGGGAATCTCTGCTCTAGTACCCAACTTAATGGCATCCCGTAGGGGAGAGGAAGATTTGGGAAGCTCTGGATACACCGCTGCACCCTCTGGAAGACGAAGGGTGCCCAGTCCACCTTCGCCTTGTCGTCGAACGCCATCATGGCCTTCCATGTCTCGCGGGAGAATGTCATGTCGTCAGGATCTTCCCCGACGATCATGCCGCAGACTATTTGGAAGATGACCTTGTATCGAGTCTGAAGGCCATAGGCAGAGGGGGTAGGAGAAAACTCGAACTCAGGAGAGTCCCTCCACTTCATCCATGAAGTCCATTCTGGAGCTATCTCATCACTGCAATAGTCCATCACAAAAATCGGACCCCGTGGCAGGCCGAATTCGGCAGCAAAGGTGTTGGGAGTCCACCTCACAAGTTGGTTCCTGAAGAGACCAAATATGGAGTCTCCCTCGGCATCACTCGACCGAACGAAGTGTTGAAGATGCTCTCTCTGGAAAGTGTGTGGTGTGATGCACACAAACTTTCCCAGCCATTGGCATGGAGACTAGTCATTGTCGTCTCCGCCACCTGGTAGTCGGCCTCATACTCCGCATAAAGACCGAACTCACAAAGGATTCTATTCCTTGGTACAAAGAGAGCATAGGCCTGTGCCATGATTTCTGGAGAAAAGTTTTTTTTGGTTGCTTGAGGAAATAGGAAGGGAAAGCGAAGTTAGTCAGAAGGTGTATGAAGAAGTATCTCAGGACATGCTATTTATAGAATCACTTTGGTCTACTGTTTTCCTAGGAATACGAACAGCCGCTCGGAGAGAACAGTAATCTCATAAAGTAAAGGTCAAATCGGAGATAATTACGTTCAAGTATGAACCAGAGATGAAGAATGATGGATTTTATATATAGGAGATATAGAGAGTATTGGCAATACGTGGGATTTCTTGACAGTTTATAATCATTATCCGATGTCAGGAGTTCTCGCTGATGAGATCGCTCACTTAATGCTAAGATTTCCGGTTGCTGAATCTTCTCACTCAGACGCGGGAGATTTTTGAATCTATAAAGAGGTGAATTTAATGCGCGCAGACGGCGGTGACAAATTAGATCGTGCCACGTCATCGGCACTCAAGTTCTGGAGAACGTGCGTACTCGCACGACTTGGCCTTTTAACCCCAGTCGTCGATTGAATTTAAAGGGGGCAATCTCTACCATTGATTTCAATTCATCCTCCGAACCCTTTCATCTCTCCGCAAGACGCAATTCAAATCCCTAATCCTCTGAAACTTCTCACATTCTTTCTTCAAACCCTCTCCAAAATTCCTTACTCACACTCAAAATTTCCAACCATGGCAACCAATCCCAACTCTCCAAATACCCAAAATCAAGAACCAAGCGATACCGCTCACCCTGAATCATCTCCTACAGAAAACCCAGATAACCTATTCCAACCACCCACCTTCATTTTTCCACCCCCTACGAATTCGCCACTGCATGTTCGACATACACCCGGCTTCACCGGAATCATGAAGAAGGAAGACATTGATGAGTCGGTTCCATACAACAGATTGGTGATTTTAGCTCGGAAAAAGGAGTTATCCAGCCATACGACGGAGCAGAGGCGTCTGGCACAAATTATGAAAGACAGAATCTTTTATATGCCTCTTGCCATCAAACACATTCCAAAGTGGATTCTGGATCTTCTTAACTCCGAGTTACTGGTAAAATATCTTTCTGCTGAGCCTAATCGCTTTCACCCACATATGGTCTCAGAATTTTATGCTAGGGCAGTTATGAATGATGATCAGAAATCGTTCAAAACTTGCGTATATGGAAATTTTGTGGAAGTAAGTGTTGATTTACTTTCGAGGACGTTTGGACTTCGAAATTATGGGACAAAGATCTCTCAATACAAGGTCAATGATCTTGTTGAAATGGAGAAACGCTGGAATTTATGGAAGAAACCAGGGGAGCTAAAAGACAAGAAAGGACAGGTGATTACCTTTAAGGTTGCTACACCGATTAACACTCTGTCTGATGAGTACAAGCTCCTTGCGGAGATAGTAATCAAGATGCTCCAATGTGACGCCGGTTCCTACTCGGAACTCTCTGCCAAGAAGTATGTCGTTATGATGGCATTGAACGACAATGCTAAAGGTAATTGGGCAGAATTCTTCTTTGAGCGATGGGCTGAACATGCTCGGAAGAATGACCATATGGCAGTAGATGGAACGTTCTCCTCGAACGTGAATTTTGGGCTAAAGATCAGCAAATATTTGGAAATGCTGTTCACCAATACAGGAGTGGATCGTGGTGTAAGTCTACTTCCTACAGACTACATTCCGGCGACGAGGAAAGAGCCCAAACTTGTAAATGTCAGAAATCCTCGTAAGTTGACAGGAAAATCTAATGTGGACAAAGACAAACCCACATCCCCTGAAGAGCCAGATGCAGACACTACGGCAGTTCAAATATTATAGCCGGCTATTCCAATGTCTGCTGAAGAGATTGCTCTACTTCAGACAAATGCTGAGACAGAGCATTGCTTCAAGAATCTCGAGGAGATTGAGAAATTGGGCAATTTACCAGCTGACCAAATCAATGAGATCATGACTGCGAAGGAAGCCGAACAACCTCCGCTTGTTCTTGGGGCTATGGCTATGGAAATTCCAACGAAGAAGAGATCTAGCATCACTTCTCCTGCAAAGAAAGCAAAGAAGAAGACAAGGAGAAAGTTGATTCTAACCTCAGAGCAGGAAGACTTAGAGAAAGCAGAAGCAGAGAAGAAGGCTGCTGAAGCAGAAGCAAATAAGAAAGCTGCTGACGCCGCAGCAGAAAAGAAGACTACTGAAGTCACAGCAGAAGGAGCTGCTGAAGCCGATCCAAGTCACATCCCTTTGTCATCCAGATGCCTAGAAGAGCGGATTCACGGAGTGAGAGCAACAAAGCGAAAGCGTGATGCTCAAAGAAGAGAGCAAGAAAAGAGGCAATACCAGAAATTTATCGCTGAGATGACGTTCGAAGAGAGAGACAAAGAATTCGAACGAATAAAGACAGCTGATGAAGAACACAAAGCTCAAAAGAAAGCCGCTCAACTACTACAAGGGGCATTTATGGAAGGAAATGCCGCCAAGAAAGGGAAAGGTATCAAAGATGGAAGGATCACCTTTTCAATTCCCTCCGTTGACAAAGAAGGAGCAATCATAACTGAGCAAGATGCTATGACAGACGAAGAGCTTGTTGAAGCACTTCAGACTGGCAGATTCGATAGGGTGGAATCGATTGTAGACTTAGAAAGCAGTTCCGATGAGGAACATCTTTTCCGAGAGTCATCCAGACGGCTTCCGGGGAATCCGGACGCAGGTCCTTCTGGAGTCGAGAGAGAATCAGATGACAAGGAAGGAGATGGTGATGAAGATGAATCTGCTGAGCAGATTGAACACACGGAGGAGCACTCATTTGCTGAGCACTCATTTGCTGAGCACGAAGTCTGCTCTCCACAGATTGCTATCGAGGAATCGTCTACTAGGAATGAGGAAGCAAATCCTGATGAAGGTCCTCACGCAGAAGTTCCTTCCGATGCTAAAATAGGTAACCGTGAGAGTTTCTCTCCTACCTGCATCTCTGAATCCGATTCTAATGAAGAAGTCAAAAATATCTATGATGCAAAAGAATTGAGGAAGATCTCCACAACAGACAACAATCAACTTCGTATACCATTCCACGGACCTCCTGGTCCTACATTCAAGTTGGGAAGATTTTCTCAGTGGTGTACTGAGACATCATCAGAAGATCAGATAAACTCTAACTTTGAAACTTTTGGACGAGAAATTGAGGAGTTTGTGGATTTGATGGTAGAGAAGGAAATCAAGGAAGTATTCGCTGGAGAGCTGGAAGAAGGAATTGAAGGAGATAGACTAAAACAAGAGCTCAGGAGATGGAAGAAATATGATTACATTTCGAGAGAGCTTTGCTTAGAAGAACGAGAATTGCTGATGGCATGGAAAGGTCTAAGCTTCTGGAGACGCGAGGAGCAATGGGCAAATAATTGGATGGATCAATCCCCCTGTTCCAAACAGTATAGTGATAAGGCTGTTATAGCCAGGATCCAGGCCATTAAAGCTCATCGGCTGACATCTTCTTCACATTCCTTGCCGAAGTCTACATTTGCTCCGGATGGGTTGTCTGACACGCACATTCAACTATCTAAGCGTCAAGCCCGAGCAGCTGCTGAATACAAGAAACGCCAAGCTGACCTTGTGAAGTTCGAAGAAACAAAGTTACTAGCTAGGCTAGCAGCGATTCGTGAGGCAGAAGAGCGCAACGCTCAAAGGCTTGAGATTGTAGCATACTGGAACAGAGAGGAGGATTTGCGAGCTTATTTGTTAGCACATTCACTAGAAGAAGTGTTGGGAATTATTCCTAAAATCTCCCTTAGGACTTATTTGTAAAAGGTTTTGTTGGATCAAACCTTATTTAGTTGGTCGATCATTTGCTGAAATCTAGAGAGTCTAACACAACTTGTAAAGTCCTGTACAAGTTATACATTGTGTTGTAATAGACTAGTATGCTGAGAAGATTTCCTAGCAGACACAAAGCAGTTGATATCAGCAGTCGACTCGCAATCTGCTAGAGAAACAAGCCAACAAAGGATCACTAGCAAATGGCTGAAAGCAAGCCAGATAGAATGCTAAGGTGTTAGCTTTCGGACCTTTCAGCAACAAAGTAAAGAGCCTGAAACAAAAGAAGTCAAAGGATCGAAGGCAGTAAAAGGCTTCAGCAACTCCTAGCATAACAAAGGGCAAGATTC
>JAPKLW010000204.1:125742-145177 GCA_026898455.1 Plectranthus barbatus
GACGTAGATCTATTTGATCGAACCACTATAAATCTTGTGTGCATTTATTGTTTTATTAGTTTACTGTTCAAGATCGATTTAAAACCTAGCAACGGAGTTGCTAGTGTATATCTGAACACAAACTTAAGTCATAACTTGAGCTAACTAACTTTTGGAAAATAACGTTAAGTGCAAGAGACGTAAAACTATTCCGCTGCATTTCGTGTTGAGTTATCAACACGACGACTCTGATATTTTGGGACCAACAAGAAGCATGGAAGCTAGAGGAAGCTGCCATTGCCGCTGCTGAAGCAGAATATTTAAAGGAGATCGAGGATGGAATCTATCTGATAGCTACTGCCAATAGAGCTGATACTGCTGAAACAGCAAGCACAGACGTAGTCATGGAAGAAATCTCCACTTCCAAGAGTCAAGCAATCATCGTTCCTACTACATCATCCTTCTTTGCCACTCCGGTCAGCTCTCTCCACTTTCCAACATATTTGAACTCAGTAGTTCAAATGGCCGTTCAAAGTGTTGTATCCACCATATCTGAGAGAATGGTGATAGAAGCCATGGACATACGGAGAGAGATTGCGGTAGTTAAATCCAATGTTGATACTGTAACGGCCAGGGTGAATTCAGTCGAGCCGGATGTTTCCTCTGTCAAGGCTACTGTGCAGGAAGTCAAGGCAGACTTAGCCGAGCATAAGCAGCAGGTAGAAAATAAAGTTAATTCCTTTTCCTCCCGATTTTTAGATGCAATCAAAGAGGGGGAAGCAAGGAGGATTGCTGAGGCTGCTGAGAGGAAGAAAGCAAAAGAAGCTAGAGCTGCTGCCAAAGAAGAGAAGAGAAAAGCTCTTGAGGAGCTAAAGCAGAAGGAAACAGAGCTGAAAATCAAGATGCTCGAAGAGGAAAATGAGAGATTAGCTAAGGATCTTGAGTTAGAAGCCGCTGAACGTGCAGCTGCTAAAGAGTTTTTGGACTCATTTGTGCAGATGGCATCAAGCAAATTCGAAGAATTGGAGAAGCTAAAGAAGCCTGCCCCAGACTCCTGACTGCATCCCGTTCTGGTATTTTGACTTGTCTCTGTTTATCATTTTCATTGTATTTATAATGAATCTATCATATGAATGAAAATTGATCAGAATGAGACAACCTCTCATTGTCAATCTCTGTTTTTCACTGTGTGCCTTAGTTGAAATACACTATTTGTGTATTCAAATGCATGTTAATTTCAGGGTGCTAAACATTATAGCACAATATATACTTATGTGATTAATCGAGAAATATTTCCCAGCATTTATTAAGGGGGAATGTTATTTTAATCTGCTAGAACTAAGATGGATAAACTCTGTGTTAGATTACTAGGTTAGCATAGTCTTGTAAACACAGACATTCTTCCTCTTAGCTTCAGCAAATGATAGTAAGCTTTGATCGCACCAAAAAGGGGGAAATTGATGGGAAATTATTCCTAAAATCTCCCTTATGATTTATTTGTAAAAAGGTTTTGTTGAATCAAACCTTAACATTTGGTCGATCATTTGTTGAATTCTAGATAGTCTAGCATATCTTGTAATGTCCTGTATAGGTCATATATTGAGTTGTAATAGACTAGTTTGCTAGAAGGTTTCCTAGCAGACATCGGAGAATGTCGTTTGCTAGAAGTTAGACGATAGCAGAATGCTAAGGAATTAGCATTTGCTAACAGTCAGCAAACTACTACAGACGCTAGCAGATAGAAGTCAAAAGGAACCAAGAGTCAGCGGAAGTTGCAACAGCAGAATATACATCTAGCATATCGCCAAGGATACTCATCTAGCAGATTGTGCTAAAAGATCCTAGCAAAGCAAGACTGTCTGAAGACTGAAGCCTTACTCCCGTTCTGACAAAAGTACACACAAAGGACGAGGCCTTCCCGAAGTAGTTCGGAAAGTACAGATCAACGCCAAAAGGGACTGATCAAGTCAAATCACTTTCGGACAAAGGAGCCGTTGTGTCTAACGGATATGGAGATTCAAGATTTGAATCTCCATCTATAAAAGGCAGGTCCAAAAGTGAGAATCGACTACTGCTTCAATCACAACCGACTTTCGCAAACGTCCTAAGTGTGAGATTCCTTTGACAAAGCGAACAAAGTGAAAAGTAGTCAGTTGAGAGCCCGTGATAAAGAGTATTCAAAGCTCTCAATAACCAGAAGTGTCGTTCATTGATTTACTGACACTCCATTGAAGAGATTCTTGATTGCACTCAAGATTCTTCAATCATTGGGATACCTTTCTTTTCAGAAAGAATCCAACAGTCGAACACCTGAAAAGGTCTAGACTAAGACGGGCGTTTAGCCGTATTCGAAGAAAAGTCAGGAAGTGACTATAAAACTTCCAAAGTAGGAAAGACAAGTGTTTCGAAGGTGTGTCCTTTATTCAGCCGAACCTACACCTGAGGAGTTCAGATTATCGGAGGATAGCTGTCAAGTAGCCAGGCCGAAAGCTCACTGCCTAGTTAACGGAAAAGGCGAATCCTTGTAATTTGTATACTTACTTAGTGAATTCTTAGCGTTTTGGCTAAGGAGTGGACGTAGATCTATTTGGATCGAACAACTTCATTGCTCACACGACTTTAAATCTAGCAATCATATTGCTAGTATATAACTGTGAAGAAACTTTAATCTATCCCTGAGTTTAACTAATCTTTAAAGAAAAACATAAGTGTAAGCGACGATTAATTATTCCGCTGCATTTCGTGCTTATGTCTAAGCACGACGACTCTGATATTAAAGACCAACACTACATGTTATCCATAATAAGAATTCTTCCCTAGAATCTGTGTTCTTTTAAATTTGATTTCAAAACCTCTTTAATTTTCAGCATTGTCATCTTTATTTTCTAAACCAAATCCTATTTTCTATTCACTCAAACAATAGATTTTAGAACAATAATTAGTACATAGGATAATTTCCCCACACAATTTCCCTGGATTCGATAACCTTAGGGTTTACAAATTTATTTGCCACTGTTGCTATAATTAATCTGTAGATTTTACAGTGATCAAATTACACCCGGGGACAGACTTCAACGTCGATCGACGGGGCTTTCCCTTCTGCGTTGATCGACGTGGATCCCTGTCCCGCGCAGTTTTGCTCCTTTTCACCTCCAGAATCGTTCATAGCCATCTCGGGACCCTTGTAGCTCATCCCAGACCTCAGAGTAATGGCCTTCACTGGCTTTTCCTTTGCGGGATTCACCTCTGTCGTACTTGGCAACTGTCCAGGCTTGTGTTGGTTGCCGAGTGTGGTGGCAATCTGGCTCAATTGTGTGTCCATCATCTGAAGATGTTTCGTCATCAGCTGCATGGGTTGGCCATCCCCTTCACCTCGGTTTCTACTTTCCCAAACTAGTTATCCGAGCTCTTGATGAATTTCTCTAGCATCTCCTCCAGCACGGATTTCTTCCTTTCCACGATTTCTCCTCCAGTACCTACATCAAAACCAGACGGAGGGTGTTCTGCAGCAGAAGGGTTAGAATAAGAAAAACCAGGGTGAGATCGCCCATGGTTGTAATGATACCCTTGATTGCCTCGGTAGTTATTGTGATAACCACCGCCAATGTAGTTCACCTCTGTCCCGGCAGTTCCAGACGAACTGCTTGCACCCCGGTTGATGTAGTCGGCCTCCACCGGAACAATAGCCATGCTTGGCTCTATAACTGCTGCAGCTTGTGTTGTGCCCAATTTTTCAATCTCTTCCCGGAGCTTTTTCACCTCGGCAACCACATCAATTTCTGGCTTGGCTTCCACAGCTTTGATCGGAATCTGTCTCTCAGTTGGCCATTGGTGGCTATTCAGCGCCATATCTGCCAGCAACCTCATGCTCTCTGCACCACTCTTCTTCATCAGTATACCACCAGCAGATGCATCAACCAACTCCTTCATGTGAGGATTCAAACCCTCATAGAAATGGCACACTTGCATCTCCAGATCGATGCCATGTCCAGGACAGAGTCGTAGAAGCTCTTTGTATCTCTTCCAGGCCTCGTAGAGTGACTCATCATACATCTGCTTGAAAGTAGTAATGGTAGCTTTCCTCTTCAGCAGCAGGCTCGGTGGGAAGTAGTTGGTAAGGAACTCTGCTCGAAGCTCCTCCCATGTCCCGATTTGACTCTTATCCAGTCCAGCAACCCTAAACCCTAAACCCTCACACATGCACACGTACAGAAAAATAAAACTCAATCCAGCAAATTCTAGGACGAACTAGTAACAAGATAAAATCTAACAATTCCCCGGCAACGGCGCCAATTTGATCACTGTAAAATTTACAAATTTATTTGCCACTGTTGCTATAATTAATCTATAGATTTTACAGTGATCAATATGGCAGATGGATGTTAAAGCTGCATTTTTAAACGGGTACCTTGAGGAAGGTTTTGACATCTATATGCAGGAGCCAGAGGGTTATGTGAAGGATGGTGAAGAGCATCTCGTCTGGAAGCTAAAGAAGTCCTTGTATGGACTTAAACAAGCTTCACGGTCATGGAACAAACTTTTCGATGATGTGATTAAATCCTATGGTTTTTTACAGTGCGAAACTAAAAGTTGTGTGTACCGATTATGCGTCAGTGGAAGTGTGGTATTCCTTGCACTTTATGTAGATGACATTCTTCTATTCGGCAACGATGTGAAGGTGTTGTCAAACATAAAGAGATGGTTATCCAAACTGTTTCAAATGAAGGACCTAGGAGATGCAGGATACGTCCTTGGGATTAAAGTCTTGCGTGATCGCAAGAAGAGGATGTTAAGCTTTTCTCAGGTCGCTTATATTGATACTGTGATTGCTCGTTTTAGCAGGCAAAATGCAAAGAAAGGATTGCTACCTTTCAGACATGGTGTTCCTCTATCTAAGGCACAATGCCCTGCAACAGAAAATGAGAAGGTTGAGATGGGTAAAGCACCATATGCTTCGGCAGTGGGAAGTCTAATGTATGCGATGTTATGTACGAGGCCAAATATCTGTTACGTCGTGGGCATGGTGGCCAGATATCAGTCTAACCCTGGACAGGCGCACTGGACTGCTGTCAAACATATTCTCAAGTATCTGAAAAGAACTTGAGATTACTGTCTCATTTATCAGTGTGAGAATTTGTGCCCTGTGGGTTATACGGATTCAGATTTCCAGGAGGATCAGGATGAGAAGAGATCAACCTCGGGCTATGTGTTCACCTTGGGTGGTGGAGCTGTATCATGGAAGAGTTCAAAACAGAAATGTATCGCGGACTCCCCCATGGAAGCTGAGTATGTGGCAGCTTCAAAGGCTTCTAAAGAAGCAGTATGGCTCCAGAACTACCTCCAAGAGTTAGATATTGTTCTAAGTTTTCCTAAGACTATCACGGTATATTGTGATAATGCTGGTGCAGTAGCAAACTCTAACGAACCAAGAACTCACAAGGCGTCAAAGCACATAGAGAGAAAGTACCACATAATACGAGAAATTGTAGCGAGGGGCGATGTGCTAATAGAGAAGATTGACACGAAGGATAATCTAGCGGATCCATTTACAAAGGGCTTACCACAGAAGGCATACGAGGGTCATGTTCGTAGCTTAGGACTAAGGATGAAGCTGGCCACCTGGTGACCAAATGTAATAGCTATATTAGAATAGACACATGTTATACTTTGGAAAGTAATGGTATAATGATTTGAGTATAAGTGGGAGATTGTTGGAATTGTATATATAAAAGCATTATGATTGCTATAATGGAAAACGTTATGTTCAATATACTGGTAAACATTAATGACTTACAATAAACAACTCCTGTCTGAATTAACAATCATACGATGGGAACAAATACATCCAGTTATCTCGTCGATAGGGAGATCATACGGTGTGTAAGAGATCACAGAAGATCGTATAGATCTGTCGACCTAGTGAGATATAAACAATTATCACAGCTGAGATAGTTTCTGGTTTGGCTGTCGGTTTAGGTTGCGGCACACAAGTCCATAAGTGGTTTATCTTGACTACTTTGTGTGACTGATACATCTCAATGTATTGATAGGATCAACAGTGAGATGAACCATTCTACTTGATATATGAATGAGTAAAGATCTCGGTAACTTGGTCAGATCTAAAGTCTATTGAAAGCTGAGGGGCACACATGGGTTGATTGTCACTTTGACTTGCTATGGTGGAGAGTCTTACATGTACTCTTATATCTGCGTCTTGGGTGATCACAGTTTGTGTGGGATTTCCTCAGGTTGGCTTTAGATAACCATATTCGTTTCAGGATGGTGACATTCCCTGGGAAGCTCACGAGGTTCGTTATGCTAAGTCTTTCAGACTGAATCATTGATTTAAGCATAAGCGATAAGGGTTGAGTGGTATGACTCGGGAATAATAAGAGATTAATTAATTGCAGCTAATTGTCATATGCTGAATTAATTAATGAATGTCTGAAACCTTAAATATGTGGATTAACTAAGTCAATGCAACCCGTTCCTAATAACGTGGTAATAAAGGGGTAGGTCAACATTAATTCCCTGGTGGCATGAATTAATGTTTATTAATTAATTATGTTCTGGGTTGAACATGAAATTAATTAATAGGAGACCCACTTTATTATTTGCATTTGATCCCTGGTTTGGCCCAACAATGCTCAGAGCCCATTAGGGTTTATTAAACCCTAATAGCCCATTCTCCAGATCTATATAAATAGATCAGTTCTCTCACTTCCCAAATAAGTTTGAAGTTTCAAATCAGAAACCCTAGAGAGAGTGAGAGAGTGGGCGGCTGTTTCAATCCGGTAGCGCATCCTCACCAGATTTCTGGATCGAGCAAGGGAACAGATCAGAAGATCAGGTCTATAAGAACACCTTCAACCATCTACCGCCGTTAGTCAATCCGCAGGAGTTGAGGTATTCCTTTGAATTTACACATTAAATTAAATAAGAGCATGCATAGGGCATTTACTGTTTGTCATAGCATTTATTTTGATATCCATAAAATGAATCCGAGGTTAAGAAATAAATGGCGATTCACGGTGAATCAGGGTAGATCTTCGAGCGATTGGTAGAGAGCATAATGAGGATGCCTTTCGCTGATATACCCCATGGGATGCAACCGAGTTGGCTGATAGAGAAAGAAATCTCGATTATCACATGTGGAGAAGACTTGAAAGATGTTGATTCTTTCCTCTTCATTTGGTCTAAATGCTAAGAAGAAATTAAAGAGAAGAAGACAGAGAGAGCACAAAGAGGGGGAGAATTTGAAGAAGAGATACTATATCTTAAATCCTCTGTAACTTGTATCTCCCCTCCTTTCTGATGTTAGTGAAAATACATCTTTTGCTCTTTTCAAAGACAAAATCTCATTGTCTTATTCTGTATGTTGCATCTTAACTGATATGCTTAACCCTCCCTGTAAGTTTAATCAAGCAATATCTTTTTATTACCTCAACTTGTTGAGGGGGAAGATTTACTACATTGTTTAGGGTTCAAGGGTTAAGGGGAATGCCAATTTTTTCTATGAACTGGCATAACAAATGTAACTCCCTGCATTTTTTGCTGATATGGTTTTGACAATATCAAAAAAGGGAAATTTGTTAGAAATTAATGTTGTCCCTTATTAGTTTTGGTGTGTCAAACAAATGATTAAAGTCTGTTAGATCATCCAAACTTGGATAGAGTAATTTCACATTTGTAACATTGTATAGGTTCTTTGAGTTGTAATAACATAGTGATTACTCATTCCATAAGAAATTAGTCGAAGACTGACTCTAGCAGTTTATTGGAAAAGCAGACACGTCAGCATCGGAACATACAAAGAGACAATTGTGAAGTCTTTAGCAGAATGTACTTCACTACTGATAAAGAGAAGAGCTACTCCAAGAACTGACAACAAAGAGAACTGACGAAAGAGCCGTTCTTACAGGAAGTACACATTACAAAAAAATGATTGAAAAGTTGCAGACTCTGAAAAGCTTGTACAACGGCTAGAAGACGAGGTAGACTCACGGATTTCAAGAAGCATATAAATACTCTTCAAGAGTATCGAATATAGGCTTGTGGTTACAAAATCTACAAATGATATTGTGAGAATCTAAGCTAAGACCAGCCTTGACAGTCAATTATTCCGTGTCTCTTGAACACGAAACACTTAGCCTCTTTGTTAAGAGTTAATATTCCAGAGTTCATTCAACCTTCAAAGTTGAATCTGAGACCGGTTTCTGAACTCCTTTTAGAAATTGACACTCTTGACTAACTATATCAACTATATTCTGTGAAGAACTAAAACTCGCACTTCTTCCAGCGAGTGAGGTCTAGCGACGTGTTCATGGTAAAGCCAACAGACCTAAAGAGAGCAAATATGACGTGGACTAGCTGAGTATGCATACAACCGGAGGACCTAAGAGCTTTCCATGACTGCTATAGACTAGTTATATCACCTTGTAATCATGTTCTAGTATTTTTCGATCCTTTTGATGATCGAAGAGTGGACATAAGATCATTTGATATCCGAACCATTATAAAGTATCTAATTTTATTTACTTCTTTTGTCACTTAACTTTTTATTTGCACATTTGAAAACTAACAACTCAGAAATTATTGGCGTACATCTTTAAATTGATTAAATATTTTTCTGAGCTAAAAATGTTTTTTTTGGAGTACTAACTAACTTAAAAAAGAGCCAATCAAACCACCACACACTTTAAAGACTCCCATCACGTATTACTATGACATTTTAAGACAAAAAACAACATAATCTAATTAATTTTTTTAATTGACTTTCATTTACAGTTTTACAAATCAACCAATTTGATCAAATTAATTTGATTTAATCCATTTGGAACAAATAATAAGCATTTCTAATTTCAAGTTATATTCAATAAAAACTTCTAGAATATCGAGGCAAAGAAAATCGTATCCACACATGTATAAAATATTCAAAATATATATAAACCAAGAAATTGTAAAAATATACTATTAATTTTGTATTTCAAGTCTTCTTCCTTACAACAAATACTCTACAAAAGTAAACCCTCAAATTTTCCATCAATTTTCGATTTCTACAAGAAGAAAACAACAAAATTCAATCTAATCCAATCCCAACCCCCGCCAGATCTATTCATTTTCAATTTTCTTTAATATTCTCACTGTTTAATATCTCGCACTGTAATCCGTCGGTTTTGCAGGTGGCGTGCAATACTTCTTCTCTACTTGAAATCTCTTGTTTGATTGGTTCAATGTTTTGACTTTACCGTCTTTTCTTATGCTAATTTGAGTTTTGGGATGCTAATTTGAGTTTTGGTAAAGTTCCCGTGCGAATTTGTGTTAATTATATTGTGACTTTGTGTGTGTTCATAGTAATCTAGAGAGGTTTAATGCGCGATATAAATGTTTAGGACTCAACTTGGTAGTTTTAATGATTGTTTTCAATTTCTTTGTTGTTCTGGAAGCTATGTCTTGACAATTAATTTGGCTAGTTTATTTAATCTTTAAGAGACTTGTTGTGAAGTTTCTCAAGATTCTGTCCTGTCACGAAAGAGGAATTCTTGTTTTAGTAACTTTTAACTCTGTTGTTGATTTTGGGTTGGCAGATATGCAGAGCCAGGTTGTTTGCAGTGGTTGTAGAACCGTGCTTCTATACCCCAGCGGTGCTTCCAATGTTTGCTGCGCAATTTGCAATATGGTCACTTCTGTTCCACCACCTGGTAATAACCGACAACTTTGCTTGCCAAAGTAGATGAAATAGATATCTCGAATTCCACTGACAAATTATTGCTAAGTGATTGAGGTGGGAATATAGAACTTCAGTCTGTTAGTTTCATGTTATGTAGCAGTAATTTTTGTTTATTATTCCAATATGTTCTTTCGTGCAATATAAGTGACAGTCGGGGTCTGTCTTCGCCGTCACGACAAACTCATTCATTTAGTTATAAATGCAATCCTTTTTGCAGCCTTTAAGGCTATCATGATAAAGAATCGTTGATAATATGATTCACTCTTTTGGATCTTTAAATTGTTCGTATAATTTCGCCTTTATTTATAATGTGTTTTGATGACTGGATTTTGCTGGTGTCTTATTTACACTGTCAAATCAACAACACCGGGTTTTTTGTTTCTTTGTTCTATTTATTAGGAAATGGAAAGGCTTAAACACAATTATTCGAGATTAAACAAGTAATGTTCTAAATTTCACAAGGCTCCAACCAAGTTGTGGATTTTTAGGGTTTCGAATCATCGTTCATCAACCAAAAACTATATTTAATGGTTTTACTTTGTTTTTCAGTTTTAGAACTATAACTTTGAGCATTAGTACTATCAAAATCTGATTATTAATTTTTTTTTTTTATCATAATCAGCGAAGAACATAAAAATTATTTATCATTCATCATAGAGACAAGAAATAAAAATGCATTTATGGCCGCTTGGATCCCTTCCTAGACTGCCCTACACTGGATCTGGCCATATATGTCAGTATCAGGTGCCTGTCTGAGCTGACTTTTTGTATAGCGATGATGATATAGTACTTTTACTGAACAGAGAAGAAATTAATACAAATCTATTATGAAAGAAACTGACCAGACAAGGATTTTTAGTGTGATCTCTTGATGATTTTTAATGACAGGTAAACAAGTGCGTGATTGATATGAATTTCATGTTTCTGAGTTATTGGTTCATGTATACAGGAATGGAAATGGCTCAGTTGATATGTGGAGGTTGCCGCACCTTACTTATGCATGCACGTGGAGCAGCAAGTGTCAGATGTTCCTGCTGTCACACTGTGAACCTCGTGCCTGGTATAAACCTGATTATGATATGTACATATTAGCGCTAGATCTTAGTTTCTTTTCAAACATAATCCCGGTTAATAATCATCATCTGCTGCAAAAGGTGATCATCCTTGTTTCATTTGTTATGCTAATTTTATGGGTACTGTGCAAGGTACGGTTGTTTTCAATTGGTATTATTGTCACCTAATTACTTTCTAATGATGGTGTGCAGCGACCGCGCCTCCGCCTCCTAATAATGTTGCTCACATCAACTGTGGAAACTGCCATACTATGCTGATGTTTCCTGCTGGAGCACCATCTGTAAAATGTGCAATTTGCCATTTCATCACAAACGTTAATGTTAGTATTTTTTCCTTTTCTGTGCAGCTTTACTCTCAGTTTCGTCACTCGCCTGCCCTTGCCAAAGGAAATAGTTTTGATCTCTTTTTTCATTTATTTACCAGATGTTTTAATAATTTCTAAAATATTGGAAGATTTATATCCTTTTTTTTTTTTTTCCTGATAATGCCATCTTTAAGACAGCCCCTTCATCAATAAAAGTTTGGGGTTGGGAGACAGGGAGATACTATCAAATAAATAATTTGTTTGGTGTGGATAGGACATCAGTCGTGCTCTTCTTTTGCTGCATAACAGTGCTTGATATTACTTTTAGAGTGAGTTTACTTTTGGTTACACTTCACATGTTCATTTTGTATTTCGCCAACACTCTTATTAGTTAATATTGCCTTTAGTTTCAGCTATTTATGCTTTAATTTTACAATTATTAACTTGGGATGATTATTACCAATCAGAAAGCATAATCTATTTTTTCAAATTTTAGTTTATAATTGATCTTAAATAATTAAATTCTAAAAATAATTTCACACCCTAATAGGTCATGATCAATCCAACTTAGCTTTTTTAAATTATAATTATGATCATAACTCAAATTCAAGGAGAATATTGAATAAAGTCGTGAATAGTGATAGTTAAAGAAGTGAATGCTTTATGAAACAGGGAATCTTAACCATGTTACTTTGGGTAATGGATGCGATAGATATAAATTATATAGGATAATCCCCTCTGAAATTTGATTGCTTGAACAATTTTGAGCTTGTTGCATCATGAATCCTTTGATATAATTTTGTTTTCTTTATATTTTGTAATTGTGATGAAGGATAATGTCATAAAATTCTAAGTTGGGCAGAATAATACGACTATCAATATAATAATACAGAAATTAGTATATTATAAATTTTGCATAATTGCATTATTTTATAATAATAGATAACATATTATTAGGATGAAAAATATTTGTCATATATTTCCTGGTTGAGATGCTATGCAAGTGTTCTACACATCTACTATTGTCTTTATCTTGGAAAAGATGGGATTTTAACAGATCTAAAGGTGAATCAGGAAGCTGGTGGCAACAGAAAGAATGAGATTCATTCTGCTTATCATACTTAAGCATGATGCATGATCGTAGTTGAAATACTGGTGGATTTTGTGGTCTTCAGTCTCTTATAGATTAACATGGTTTGATCCACAATTTCTTTAGCAGATGGGCGATGCGAGGGTTCCCATTCCTGTACATAGACCTGCGGGGAACTCCACTTCTGCATCACCACAATCTAACTCTACAGTAAGTCTGTTATCTTCTATCGCAAACATGAAATCCCCTGTGGCACCCATTTCTTAGATCTCATCGGCTTGCTGCAGGCAACAACAGCCCATTCTCATAATCAGACGGTCGTGGTGCAAAACCCAATGACTGTCGACGAAAGTGGCAAATTGGTGGGTTCATCTTTCAACCTCACTTTACTTTTCCCTACTATTATTGTTCAATTGGATGCAATGGTGATGAATTTGGGATTTGTCGTTTGTCAGGTGAGCAATGTTGTGGTCGGCGTGACCACATAGGGTAACAATAAAAAGGAACACCGGAGCCTAGTCGGCTACAAATCAAGCATATAGAGAGAGAGATCCTGTGCATATTGTGGCTATGATTAATATGGACTTGAAAAAAATTGGTTGTAAAGCTCCAGAAGTAAACTGGACTCTTTTGCACCATATATAGTGTGCCTCATTTTGCTATCTTACAATTGTATGTTGTACCTGCAACTTAGCAGTGTGAACAGTTGTAATATATTTGTGAGTAACTACATTGTGTGCTTTTTGATGTTTGAAATGCCCTTATAACTTGATAGAGTGGAATCTAACATATTCAAATGGAACTGAAAAAGAAAACGCATTAAAATATTGATTGTTGATTTGTTGGTACATGAATTGATGACCAGCTTGCAGGTTAAAACTAAGTTAAGCCGATCGTGATCATGCATTTGTTTGACAAGATAATATTGTATATTATAATTAGTACTCCCTCCGTCCCGCCATATTAGGCACACTTTCCTTTTTTGTCCGTCCCATTTATTAGGCACGTTTCCTAAATTGGCAAAAAATTAACACATCTTAATTAAAATTAACTATACCTAAAATGACTTCCATACCCCCACTATTTCTTAAATTGACTACCCTACCCTTGAACCCTAAAACCCAATCCCCCCTAAATTATTTCTCATTTGCGCCGCCTTCATCTCTCCTTCATATCTAGCGAACCCTAATCTCTCAAATTCTCTGATTCACCGTCGCCTCTCACCACCATCAAATCCTCGACCCCGACTGCGGCGTAGGTGGGTGATGATGGAGGGAATCGAAAGAGGCGACGCGCTTCCAGGGCTTCGGAGCTACAGCGACATCGCCAACGTGGCTAAGAAGGTTGGCTTCGAGGTGGTGAAGGAGAAGGATGTGGCGAAACCGCCGTCGCAGCCGTGGTGGACGCGGCTGAAGATGGGACGGATTGAGTGAGAAAGAAGGTGCAGAAAAATGGAATACAGATATGAAAGAACATGGCAACACTACGACATTGATATCTTCCAAGCACCAAGAAAACTTGGTACTATTCTCCAACTTTTAGTAATTAATGTAGATAAATCGAACGAATTCATCTTTTTCGAAGAAGTTTGCACAAAAAAATTATGAACAGTGACGTTCTTGCAATTTGGTTGGCTGACAATCTGTTGCTGTTTATCTCCATCTCTTCTTTGCTGTTTTTGGGAATTTGTCTCTAGTCATCTGAGTTCTTGACAATTCTAGTTCAAAATCTTGAGAAATAAATAGATGGTGCAGAGATTTAAGAATGTAGATTGAGTTCGAAATTAATGCAGTTATTAGATATTGAAATGCCTATCAAATGTGATGCTTTATCTCTTGATTTTGCTTATTTTGCAGCTTTCCAGAGATTGAAGGTTGTTGCAGCTTAATTGGGTTGGGGGGGGGGGGGATTTGCCTTGAAAACACATTTATGTTTTTGTTTTGGCTCCAAAACAGATTTAAGTAATCTGTTTTTGTAATTTATATAAAGTTTTGACATGCCCTTATCTTTTTTCTTAATTCTTCATTAGTGTTATTTTAATAATATTTTATTAGTTAATCATTCTTTAAAGACCAATTAAAAATTGCTCCTTGGTTATTGTGCCAACTCCCTCCGTGCCTAATATAGCGGGACGGAGGGAGTAATATGTTTAAATAGTTGATATTTGTTTTAATTGTTAATTAAAGTATTAAATATCATTATAATTGTTAGATTAAACGAAACACAATGTCGATCAGTCTAATCCAACAGTTCTATAAACAAAATCAATTCTGAAAAAAAAAAAAAACTATACTGATGTTACATAATTCTAAAACAACACTAAATTCAATAACCTACTTCATTTTATATTTATATATTTTTATTTATTATTATTGACCCAAAAAGTGATTGGGCTATGACCCAATTAGGAGGGCCACGACCCAAAATGTGCCCGAAAGGGCTCCTTGACCTATGAGCAAGGATTGCAACCAACCTCAAGGGAACCTGTTGATGACTCTCACGACCTACCAATCACTCGAAGGAGTACGACTTGTCTCCTCCCCATAGCAAGGAGCCGCCCGATCAACACGAGCAACTTACTCAAAGGAGGCTGAATATGACTATTGGCCGGCGTGGAAACCCAAGTGCCAGAGCACACGCGAAGGACGCAGTTGCCAACACCCAACCACCCACTCACGAGACCTTAGGAACTACCTCATAAAACCAATAAGGTTGTAACAGCTCCCTTCAAACTATAACTATAAAAGAGGAGTCGGTATGTCATTTTAGGGAATCGGATCCTCACCGCTTTGCACTATTACTCTGCTAGATTGCCATATTCATATATTCCACTATTCACATCACAAAAATCTCCATTTTTTATAAATGCATTGAAAAACTACCAAAATAACAAATTATCTTGAATTCTTAGGTGCTAGTTAATACTTTTGGAGAAATAAAAAACTATTTAAATCCAAACAATCTTGGTGCTATCCATTTCCAACCGTATCAGTCAATTTAAAAAAGAATTTAACAAAATTAAAAAAAAAGCTTTTTTAAAATATAAATATTAAAATGCGACCTAGTTTTCGACCAGGCCTAACCCTACACCAACAATTTACAAAATAAAAATACTAAGGGGGCGTTTGGTTGGTGGGTTTCGGAATTAAGGAATGAGAATGATTCCGAAACCCACCGTTTGGTTGATGAATATGGGAATGGGGGATGAGATTGATTCCCAAATATCCATTCCCCTCTAAGTTGGTGGGTTTCATACCCATTTCCAAATTCAATCCCAAAATGATTATTTTTTTATTTTATAAGATTTTGTAATTATTTTTTATTAATTATTATATACTCCAATATTTTTTAATATAATAATTTATAATATTATTAATATTATATATATATATATATATTAATAAATTAATATATTTATAATAATATTAAAATAAATGGCGTTATTATATTATTATTATGCATTAATTAATAAATAATATTATTGAAAATATATTAATTATCATATATACAATAATTAATAATATTATTAATCTTATTATTTATTTCTAGGATTTTATTTCATATTATTTTATTATTTATTTTTATAATATATTATGATAATAATATTATTAAAAAATCTTTTATTTTATCTATATTTAATATTTTATAAAATAGATAATAAATTATTTATTTTTAATATAATAAATCTTTTTATTTTATTATTAAATTAATTATTATTTATATAATATTTTAATTATTTTCTAAACCTTTTAACTTAAAAAAATTCATCAGAATTGAAAATGATTCCCAAATCATCTCATAAACCAAACACCAAGAATTGAGAATGATTCCCAAATCTAAACCCATACCCATTCCCTTTACTATCAAACCCATACCCATAGTGATTCCCGACAGTTATACCCAGTGGCGGATCCAGAAAATTCCGGTGAGGGGGGCTGAAATTTTTTTTTTGCCTCCACTAGACTTCAACCCTTCGTATCATATTTTTTTTCTAATTTTCATCCTTTTTTTCTTCTTTACGAGGGGGGCTAATTCAAAAAATCCCGAATCACGCCTCTATAAAAACGAAAAAAAATTCCTGCTAGGGGGGGCTGGAGCCCCCCCAAGCCCAAGTGTAGATCCGCCTGTGGTTATACCAAACGCCCCCTAATATCTAGGCGACCTAGTCCCGACTCGGGTCGTGAGTTTGTTACTAATCGCAACTTCGCTCCCAACCCAGTACTACCCTAAAATAATTTTTGACCGAAGTCGGGGCTCTAGTCCCCATTCACAATCCAAGTCGAGTTCGGTAGTTCAGTGTGAAGATGGCTGACCTTCTTAATGAGGTAATATATTTTTTTATTGTCATGACCGATTAGTTGATTTTTCTGGTGAATTGTGGCCATTTATATATTTGAATAACAACAACATTTCTCTAGCACAAATCGTTTGTTTAATTTGTTGGAACAATAATTTGTGAATTATTGAACAAATCGGTTGAAATGAATGGCATTGGATGGAAGAATTGACATATGGGTGTGCTTTGAAATGGATTAGAATCAAATTGAAAATGATGAAATGTGTTGAAATTGAATTTAATTGTCGATTATTTTCCGCTGGAAGGTAATTGAATTGAACTTGTTGGAGTTGGGTTGCATTTGAATTGAACTAGTATTGCACCCACGCGATGCGTGGGAATTCTATTTTTTTTATAAGAGAATTTTCGATCCAAAACCTAAAAGATAGTTTATTTATCGATTCAGAACCCGAAAAATGATTTGTCAATCCAAGACCCAAAAGATAAAAAAATTCTCAATGCAGGACCTGATATTGAAGTCCTGGATTGAGAATTTTATGATCTTTAGGGTCTTGGATTGAGAATTTTTGTGATCTTTCTGGTCCTGAATTGATAATTAATCTTTCGAATCCTGAATCAATAATTAAATTATTTTTCGGGTCCTATATCGATAAAACTCCTTTTTTATATTATAATATTAAATTTAATACTTTATTTGTAGGAAAATAATAATGCATATAATATATAGATATATTATATTGACTTGTATTTACTTTGTTTAATTTATATATTTTATTTTATAAGCGTAAATGTAAGTTTTTAATTTGAACAATATTTATATATTATTTTATTTTATTTTTAATTGGGTATCCTATTTAAATGGGTAGTATGTGTTTTGAAACGATCGGAAAATATGATTAATTAATCATTGATAAAGCACTTAACCACCTACACTTGGATCAATACTTTTATATTATTCTATCTTGATATGAAAAGTTTCACTTCATATTGAAAAACTTTCATAATGTTATTATTGAAAGATTTTAAGTTTTCGACTAATTATTTCACTTTTTCTCCGTCTTTTCAAAATAAACTTTCATAATTGTATATGATAAAAAAAATTATTACATCATTATATTTAACTACATACATTGATGCATGCTTTATATATATTAAACGTAGACCTCAAACTACTTGACATATAATTTGATTTACTAATCTCACATATATTAAAAATGCATACACTCAATTTCTCTCGTTGATTCTCTAATGAATTCAATCAAATTAGGATATCACACTAAGACAGTGATGACTCTTGTGCTTCATTATAATAGAAATTTTGTTATTCAGCCAGTTCTCTTAATAATATTGGTTCTTATACAGTATCGTTTGATCAACGATAGTACATACCTCATGCTTATTCATATTAGCATCGTACTGTTTTGTATTTGTGACTTCAAGTCTTCAAATCAAAATAACATTACAATTTGTGTTTCTCAGTATGAAACTATGTTCCCACTTTAATTATTATAACATAATGCTATTTTTCAACTCTTATACTTTCGACGTAACTGATTTTTTTAAATATTATGTGATTGTTAATTTATTTCTTTGATGCATTTTATCCCTTCATTGATTGCACATTTTCGAAATAATTTGTTTAACAGTAAAATAATCTTAAACTCATATGCATTTCAAACTTTTCAATTTTTCAATGCTATAATAAGGAACATATCTATTCATGTGTAAGGTATATACCAATAATATTTTCAAACATAATTACTTTAATTGATTATTTTTAAGCTGAGGCAAAGACCAACAACCTAACTTAAGAATTAACAACCAAACATTTTGCAATTGTTTACTGCAAATAAAGTGTGATATGTTGTTTTAATACATTCAACACACATTAAGCAAATCAGTTTTACTTTACAATGTATTCGAATAAAATTTCTTTACTAGGTGGTGCTTGACACTTATTCGAATAAAATTTCTGTAGTAGGTGGTGCTTGACACTTACTGTAGAAACCTCTCTTTCTCTCCTTAAACAACATATAATAATCAATTTTATTTCTATTTGTCTTCTTGAATCTATACATATATTGAAGTGTGATGCATTAATATCATTTCTTGTTTTATTGGGTTTTGTAATATGACATTTTAATAGTTTAAAATTTATCTTATTTTATAATACAATGTGACACGCTAATATTTTTATAGAAGTAGACTCTCATCTTAATATATCACATTTTTAATTCATTTTAGCTATATTGTAATGTACTAATTTTTCCCATTTTTTGTTTAATTTTAAAATATAACTTTACTCTCTAAAATAATTCATTATTTTATTTTATCTTAAAACTATTATAATATTCTAATAATTTTTAATCTTTCATTTTACTGTACAACTTTATATTTCGATAAATTTTGAATTTTAACGCATTAAAATAATAAATTTAATGTTTATTTTCAATTTTTTCAGATTTGATTTTAAAATATCCTAACATTACATATAAATATTTATAATATAAGATTAATTAATTTATAGATAAGTTAAGTAAAATATTTATTTATTTGCATAAGTCTTTATATTATTTTCTTAAAGTAATGACAATAAAATCATTCATTTTGAACGATAACATGAGAAGATCTTAATTAAAAATAATAATTTTAAAATATATATATATATATATATATATATAGAGTTGCGTTCATTTCTGAACTATATGTCCTGAATGAACAGTGGCCTAAGATCCGAGCGTCCATTTTATTGATTTGATGGTTGAATTAATGACACGTGGCAGGTAGATTTTTTATTTATTTTAATTGAAAGGGTGTTATGGGAAGAAAATATTATGTTAATGTTTGGTAGATTTTATATAATAGGCAGTTTCCTAATTTAATGCTAAATCAAATATTAAACATATCTTTCCAAATTATTTTTTATTTATTAAATTCTTGCTACGTGAATTAAACAAAAAA
>JAPKLW010000204.1:170546-189739 GCA_026898455.1 Plectranthus barbatus
TCAAGGAATTGCATAATTAGATACCTATTTATGCAGTAATTGTCGACCGTTACTGCAGCTTTATTGTATGTTAAGAGCATGTATAAAAAATGTGTTCCTATAATTTATTAATAGAACATGAACAGAATAAGTACATTACTATTTGTGCAATAATTCTCTGCTTATATTGCATATTTGTGAAACAGCTGCAAGGTTTTTCAGAAAGAACTGCAAGGCAAAGGTGTTTGACATGGACGCCTACTTGGATAAAATTAAGCGTTAAGTGATTAAGTAAAGTGAAAACTTGTGTTTTGCATGGCTACAAAATTTTTAAATTTTAATCCATGTATTTGGTGACAGATTTGATTTTTTTTTAGACTTGAATAGATGGTGGTTATCATTATATGAATTTTAATGTCCATAATTAGTCTTTTATACTTTGAATGACAATATTTCATTCTTTTATATTGCAATAATTTCACATTTCATTACACTACTCAATTTGCATCAAATTAGTGATTTTTAATATAATAGTTAAGATATATAATTTCGAATAATTGTTAAAGTTTTTTAATCGTTAACATGATGAGTTGATGACTATAAACAAAATATCAATAGTAATATACTTAATAGAAATAGCAAATGAAAACATAAAAAATACTACTTACAAAAAGGTGCAATAAATGAATAAAATAAGAGCACAAACAATTAAGTAACAATAATATAAACGTAATAAACATGAATATTAATAAAAAAAAGTTCATGAATTTTAACGTATCTACATCTTACGAACCATTGTAAGTTAAAAAAAATAATTGACAAGTATAAACGTAGATATGATTTTATAATTACTATTACATTATAAAATTTTAGACGCAAAAAATAATACATACAAAGGTACATCAAATTAGTAATTTTTAATATAATAGTTAAGGTATATAATTTCGAAAAATAATAAGAAGATTAATAAAATAATGTGACTTTAAACGAAAAAAAATTGCAACTTTTGAAAAAAAATCTGGATAATTATACTAAAATATTGACGATTGATATGAAAAAAAAAACAAACAAAATATTCGTATATAATTAAATAAGGAATACAAAGATTTGACAAAATATGTAGGGAGAAAATTAAGGAAAACAGTTATGGAATGAAAATATTGGTAAACTTTTATACCCAAAATACCCTAAATTATTATTAAAATAAGTAACTAATTATATAAAACAACACATCTGGGCCGTCCATAATTAACAACGAATGGATAGAATTAATTCTCATATCACATCTGGGAGGTGGTTCACATATGATTACTCCTATATATATATATATATATATATATATATATATATATTGTATTTGGCTTTGGCGAATTGAATTCAACTGTATAATATTGGGCATTGGCAATTTGAATCTGGCCAAATTGAAATTGTTGATTTTTGCTGAAATAGCTGGCATTGTTGACTTTTGTTGAATTATATTGTGTAGAAGAATTGACATATAATTATACTTTGAAATAAATTTGAGTCAAATTGAAAATGGTGAAATACATCGAAATTAAATTTAATTATCGATTATTTCCGTCTCGAATGTAATCGAATTGAATTTGTTGGAGTTGGGTTGCATTCAAATTGAATTGAATTTGTGGCAACAATTTTTAAAAATAAAAAAAATTCAAAATCGACAATTTTTATTTTTTAGTAAAAAAAATTAATTTGGGTTGCGACTCAGTTCTAACCTGACTCTTGATTTGGGTCGTGACTCGTGCCGACGTATCCGACACATTCCCACTTAGGGCACAACCCGTGCTGACGTGTCAAATACATTCCCACCTAGTTCGTAACCCATATTAGTAATAGTAGTTGCCTTGATTTTCAACTCCGCCTCTTGCTCATATCACCACTCATGTTGCGACTCCTTTAATTAAACAAAATTTCTTAAATTATTTTTAGATTTTTCGGTCCCAATATTTACATTTGTAAATTATTTTTTACATCTATACTATAATTCTCAAGTAAAATACTTAACTATACATTTTTGATATTGATCTCAACATTATCACCGGAATCAATGCATCGATTTTTAATATTTAATCAAATTTTCATGTTAAATTTTGTACTTTTGAATATTTTTCATAGACGTGTTTATAAAAATGAAGATTTTTATAATGTGTTTTAGAAATTTGGGTAGTCTAAATAATTTCCACAAAAGAGATGTTCAAGTGAGACTTGATAAAGTGTTAGATTTTTGTTAGAGAAATCCTTCCTTTATTTTTATGCTTTGGTGGGTCAAAGGTTGTAAAAGCCATCTTAGTCAGTTTTTCAGTTTCTAGAGTTCTAAAAACTGTAATCCTTGTATAGGATCAATCGAGTTGTAATAGAACTTAGTGACTGAAGACCGACAATAGGAAATGCTCAAGAACTGAAGGAGTGTACGTGCTTGCAACTTGGTTCAATCAAGTATGGTCTAGGCCTAGGAGAAGTCAGTATGAGGGTTCACCATACTGACTATGGGAAGTCAGTATGAGGGCTGCCTTAACTGACTATAGGAAGTCAGTATAAGAGTTGCCTATAGTGACTATGGAAAGTCAGTATAAGAGCCTCTACCTTGAATGCACGAGCTAAACGAAGACAAACAAACCCGATCAGACTTCGACATATTCATGCTTAAGTAAAAGTCAGTACGAGGATATCCAAACTTGAGTTCCTCGGACTGAAACTTAGTCTGACACAAAGTTAGTGAAAAGTACACTAACACAGCAGAGTAGAGCAGACCTATAATATGGGCTATGATTCGACGACATTTTCCATGCGTCTAACGACTGTATTAATATATCTAACGGGCATATATTCAAAATGCTCGATAATTCCTCTATAAATAGGTCTGCCGTTCAACCTTAAAAGGTTAAGATCACGCCCAATAAAGAGCATATATCTAAGCTGACACTTTTCTTCATTCGCTCTAAAAAACTATCTGAGTTTCCGTGTTTCCATACACGAGACTTGAGTTCCAGAAGACAAAGGAATGCAGATCATGGAAATCACCACTGATGAAGAATCAGGCCCAGGTGATGAAGATCAAGTTCCTATTCCAGATGATCTAGCCATGGTGGAATTAACCTTAGTTCAAGTTCCAGTATCGAGAGCAGACGGTACTGAGTATCGTGGAGAATTTGTTCAACCTATAGAAGTCACTCAGCTCCAGAAGCCAAAATGGTTGAGACATCATCCCGAGGAAGCCGTGCTAGATAATATTGCAAACTCAGTTCGCACAAGAAAAAGAAGCGCATTGCTTACTTGTTTTATCTCTCAAAATTCAGAGCCCACGAAGATTGGAGATGCCCTGAAGTCAACTGACTGGATCAGCTCCATGCAAGAGGAGTTTGCTAAATTCAAAAGAAATGATGTATAATAGTTGGTGGATCAACCAATTCATCAGTAAGTTATTGGCACCAAATGGGTCTTCAAGAACAAGAGAGATGAGATAGGGAACATAGTAAGGAATAAAGCAAGACTCGTAGAAAAGGGGTATGCTCAATGTGAAGGGATCGACTTCGATGAGATGTTTGCTCCGGTAGCCAGACTTGAAGCTATCAAACTTTTTCTTGCTTATGTCGCGTACAACAACTTCACTGTTTTCTAGATGGATGTGAAGAGTGCCTTTTTGAATGGGGAGCTCAAATAAGAAGTATATGTTGAACAACCCACAGGCTTTGAAGAAGTAAATCAAGTTTATAAATTGAGGAAGGCTCTCTATAGGTTAAAGCAAGCACCTCGAGCTTGGTATGAGATGCTATCTCAGTCTCTCCTCAAGAATGGTTTCCAGAAAGGCAAGATTGACACAACATTGTTCAGGATCAAGGATGGAGCATACATTCTTCTTGTGCAGATTTATATCGACGACATTATCTTCGGATGCAGAAAGTTGAAGCTGTGTGAGAAGTTTGCCCAACTTATGCAAAGCAACTTCTAGATGAGCATGATGGGTAAGCTAACTTACTTTCTAAGTCTTCAAGTAATTTAGTGCGAAGGAGGAATCTTCATCAATCATAAGAGGTAACCAAGGACTTGATCAACAAGTTTTGTCCAAAGAATACCAAGCCCTTGAGGATTCCTATGAGCCCAAGTGCTCAAATCAATCTTGATGAAGAAGGTGAAGCAGTCAACCCAACCATGTACATAGACATTATTGGGTCGCTGTTGTACTTAACTGTAAGTAGGCCAAATATTTCCTACTCAGTTGGAGTATGTGCGAGGTTTCAAACTAATCCAAAGAAGTCTCACATGGAGGCTGCCAGAAGAATAGTCAAATACCTCAAAGGGACAGAATCCTTAGGTATTTGGTATCCCAAAATTGACGAGCTTACCTTGAATGCTTACTCATACTCAGATTTTGGAGGATGCAGAATCAACCGGAAGAGCACAAGTGGAACATGTCAGTTCCCTGGACACAAGCTTGTGAGTTGGTTCAGCAAGTAGCAGCATTCAGTAGCCACGTCAAAGACCAAAGCTGAATATGTTGTTGCCGCAAGCTGTTGTGCTCAAGTACTTTGGATCAGGCAACAATTACTTGATTATTTCCTTTATTAGAGAAATCCTTCCTTTATTTTTATGTTTTGGTGGGTCAAAGGTTGTAAAAACCATCTTAGTCAGTTTTTTCAGTTTCTAGAGTTCTAAAATTTGTAATCCTTGCATAGGATCAATCGAGTTATAATAGAACTTAGTGACTGAAAATCGAGCATAGGAAATTTTCGAGAACTAAAGAAGTGTAGTGCTTGAAACTTGGTTTCACCAAGTATGACCAATGCCTATACAGAGTTTGGGTACCTAGTATAGTGTTTTCAATACTGACTAGGAGAAGTCAGTATGAGGGTTAGTCATACTGACTATGAGAAGTCAGTATGAGGGCTGCCTATACTGACAATAGGAAGTCAATATAAGAGCCTCTACCTTGAAAGCATGAGCTAAACGAAGACAATCAAGCTCAGTCAGACTTCGGCATATTCATGCTTAAGTAAAAGTCAGTACGAGGATATCCAAACTTGGGTTCCTCGTAAGGAGGCTTGTATTTTACTTAGTGATTTTTCAGACCAAGTGTCCTAAAAGTGGATGTAGGATTTTTAGATCCGAACCACTATAAAATATTCTGTGTTCTTTAATGCTTTCATTTCAGTTTCTGTCTTTATTTAGTTTCGCAAAACTAACTTTCAAACCTTCAATACTTGTCCAAGTATTGAAGTGTATATTCTGTGAAACTTACAATTGAAGTGTATATTTTGTGAAACTTATATTTTGTGAAACTTACTTAATCAACGGCATACCTAAGCTTAACATCTTTAAAGTACCCTAAACTAAGTTACAGTCAGTTTAGGAGAACAAGTGCAACTCATTATTATTTTTTCCGCTGCATATTACATACTCTGATTTCGGGACCAACATAAAGTAGTTTCCTTTATTTATATAGTGTAAAACCATATCCAGTAGTAGGTTTTATAATCTAGTCAACTCTATTTTATTTTACAGTGAGATTTATGGTTTTCATTTTTCATCTCCTGTGTTGGTCCCTAATCAGAGTATAAAAAGTGTGTAGCAGAAGTCATAAGTATAATGGCCCGAATTGACTCTTACTTAAGTCAGTTCGTACTTACTGAAAACTAATTAAACATCAAATTCGAAGAAGTTAGCCAATTCAGTTAAAACACCAACTACTTAGTCGATTGTTGGGTTTCAAATAAACATAACAAGCAAGAAAAATATAGAAAGCTGTAAATAACACATGCTAAATGTAGTAGTTTTGATGCCAAAAGATTCTACATCTACTCATTGATTGTCAGATGGATAAAAAATTCACTAAGAATAAGTTAAAACACAATGCAACAAGTCTCTTTCAGTTTTGAGAAGCTCCTAGATCCTTCGGATTATAGGCAGCTAAATGTAGCGAGCTTTACGATACGAGTCCATGTGCTTGGCTTTCCGACTATCTTCAAACTTGCATACTTTACCATAAATATGTTGATAGGTCTACGAGCTGGATAGATGTGAGTTTGCATTCCTCACAGAACTTGTAGTTGTGGAATAGTTGTCAGGTAGACTACAAATAAATCAGGAAGTCCGTCTCGGATCTAGAGTCTCTTCGAAAGAGTCTAGACTGGAGCTCTCTTAAAATGAATTACGACCCATTATCCGTCCATATCTCTCTTGGCACACTACAACGGAAAAGGATATGCTTCCAGATAAAGCTGATCATTTCCACGTCGCGTGTCTTAGTTAGGGATTCGGCTTCCATCTATTTCGTAAAGTAGTCCATTCTGATCGCCATCTATCTTTTGTCCTGTGATAACTAAAAATATTAGTAAGTGATTTAGAAAAAGCTAATAATATAGCAGTAAAAATAAAGTTATCGATCCCATAGAGAATGATATGAGAAAATTAACCTATGTACTGAAAAGTAGTTCTTATATAAATTGTTTAGGTAGTCAAATAAGAATTTTTGTTTTAAAACTAATAAGATAAAATAAAATAAGATTTAAATTTAATTAAGAAAATCACTTATCCAAGAGTTGGACTTTTATCCTGAATAACATACAAATAACTAAATCAATGAATTATTTCTTGCAATAGTTGGGACATCTATATAATGTTATAACTTCCTTGGTCAGACAAGTATTATCTTGATTATTAATAAATGATGATCTCTTTTCAGTCTCAAGAATACAAATTAATCAATCTCATGAAAACTCCATATTACATTATTGCTATTAATTTTCACTATCGATCCTTTAATTAATAACTAGCAATCCTAAAATATTATCTCATTTCAGTCTAAAATAATTCAAATTGACAATTAAAACTAGGAATCATAAACCATGAGCAAGAAAATAAATAAATTGATTTAACCTATGCATGCGTCCAAAATAAATGTTAAAAAACCCAAGAATTGCTAGAGAATTTATCTAGACATAATAAAAAAATATAACTAAAATAAAAGTAAATTACATTAAAAATAAATGGAAAAAAGAACATAGGCAGAGTTGTTAATTTATCTTCAGATCTTCTTCAAAGTACAAGAATTAAACTCTAAACTAATGCTCGAAGGTAAAATATTAAACTATAAAAATTGAGATTAAGAAGGGATATTGAATGGTCTAATCTAGAAGGGTATTTATAATGTTGGTGGACAATGAAATATTGTAAACTAATACAAGAAATATGATTATATTTTTTTTATCTAGCATAATCTAAACACCAATCTACATATCACTCCCAAAATATAGGACGAGAAAACGTGCACATCGATTGAAATACACCACATCGATCGATTGGAAAACGTGCACAAGCTTCTAAAATTATTATGATTGGTATATTCTAAACATTTATATTTAATATACTGGTAATCATTATTGTCTTACAATGTTATATCTCCTGTCTGAATTAACAAACATATATCGCGAACTACTTTGTCCTCTTATCTCGTTAATAGAAAGATCCTACAGTATGTTGTAGATCACAGAAGATCGTATAGATCGCTTGACTTAACAAGATATAAACGGTAATTGTTGGGAATTTAGTTTTGAGATTCCCTTACCTTTTTATGTTTTGATGTGTCAAACGTGTATAGAAACTACCTTAGAAAGTGTCTGTAGATTAGATTAGTCGTAAAAACTTGTAATATCAACTTAGGATGTTTATCAATTTGTAAAAGCTGATCAAAACAAACTGGGCTTGTGATCGAAGCCATCAGTTTGGTCATCGTGAAGATATGAAAAACAAAGACTCAAACAACGAACTGTCGAACTAACGACCACTTCAACTTGAAGCAAACTACTCAAATAAACTGGCTGATATCATCAGTTTGGACAATCACCAGTTTATCAAGTCTAGTTTCTTCTCACGAATAGAGACAAAGACACACCAGAGGAATCATTAGAGCTAGACTTAAGGAAAAGGAGATTCCTTAAAGTCCAATGTTCAAACTTCTAGTTTAGTATTCCTCAGACTAGCGGGCTGTTTTGACACGCAGCAGGATATCAACATTTTGTGTGAGAAAAGGTCGGAGTAGGTGCAACATAGCTGAAAAGGCAACCTGTCACCATCCAATCATAGAACCAACGAATAGTTCAAAATCCAGAATGTCTCTAAATGGCTCTTTCACCAAACCTTTCCCTGCTTCGTCGATAAATAGACTAAAGCAATCTCAGAGGAAGGGTTACGAAGTTATGGTCACAAAGACTTACGCTTGAGTTAGAGCAAACTGATCAATCCACATTGTAACCGTCATCTTCAAACAGAGACTCCCAAAGTTCTTCTTTCCTGTTTGAGGCTCTTTTCAATAGCTTACCATGCTCCATCTCCAAGCACGAGACTCTAAGCTTCTCAGCTTCAGTTTTTCTTTTAGTGCTCTTTCTCTCCAAGAAAGATCACAACGGTTGCAGCTATCTCCAAGCTATGACTATCACGGGCTTCTGCCACAAGTTCGAAGAATTTTGGAAGAACTTAAAAGCTCCCGACTTCCGGAGGAGGAGGCTGCGTGGTGTGCCCATGATAAGTGTGTTATTTCGTTCACTTATCAATGAATTTTTAGGTTGATTTTATGCATTTATATTGTATTTAGTTATTTTCTTAGCACCATGCTTGTTTTGTACTTAGTATGTTGTTCGTGGTGAAATTTGCAGGTTCTGGAGGTAAAAAATCGGCTAAGTGTTGAAAAGGGGGTGTTTGGCCGAGTTGTCTGTTTTAACCAACACGCAGTGTGTCGGTCGACATGTGGAGCAAGCAAAAAATGTCGAAGTTTTTGGCTCCAGAGGGTATGGGAGAACCATGTCGATCAACGCCCACCATGTCGATCGACATGAGTTGAAGTTGGAGGCGTATGTCGATCGATATACACTATGTCGGTCGACATACGGAGTTGTTGGGCGGATTTTCAAGCTTCGGGCCAAGTGCAATATTTAACGATTCATACCTTCTATAAATAGCATGTAGGTTTCAAAAATTAGGACTTTTGCCACTTTTGAGGCTCAGAGAATTAGTTTTTATTGTTCTTCAATTACTCTTGCTTTGGGATCGAAGATTTAGGTCAAAATTTGACATACTTGATCAGAATCAACATTACTTTATTTTATGAAAATCATTCATAGGTTCATTCTTTTTATGTTTTCAATTTCAATGTTCATGACTAGGTAAATTTTTTATTAGTTTCTAGGGTAACTGTGAATATCTTTGATGCATGTTCAGGGATTGTTAAATTGATCAAATCAATAATCTAGGTTTATCAATTCTTGTGCTAATTCTAAATCTGAGATAGTTGGCCACTAAATTTGGTTTCTAGTTAATTAATTTGAGACTGAAAGGTGGGAATTAATTAATAGACTAAAGAATTGATAATATGGTTTTTAATCTTGTCTGAAAAGAAATAATTAAATCATAGGAATAAATATGAGTTTTTTGGGAGTTGTTAGTTGTTCTAGAGACCGAAAGGGTATAGAAAATTAATAATCTACTTTAAAAATTGCCCGAAATCCGAATTTGTGATAATTCACTTATTTCTACCTTAATATATATGTTTAAATTGATCGATGCGGTTTCCCTTGCATGTTATCCAAGATATGAACTAGTCACTAGAATCAGTGCTTTTCTCTGATATTTTCAAAACCTTTTTTTAATTTTGTTTTATTTATTTTGAAATTTTAAATTTAGTTTCAAAATTATAAAACTTTTCAAATTTGATTTACTTAGACAATAAACCAAAAAATTATGTTTCAGTATATGGGATGATTCGCTTATTCAATCTCCGTGGGATCGATAATTTTATTTGCCGCTAGACTATTAGTATCTTCTAAAAATTTAGTGATCAAATCTTGGCACCGTTGCCGGGGATTGTTTAGAATTATCTTGTTATTGATTATGTTCTATAGTTATTGATTTGAGTTGTACTTTTAATTTCTCGCGCAAGTTTTTATTTTTCTGTCTATTTCGATCGAAGTACACCACATCAGTCGACATGTGCTCAGTGTCTGTATCGATCGACGCAACCCACGTCGATCGACATACGTGTCAATTTAAAAAAAATACGCATTTAATTCGTTTACTTTCTTGTTTATTTATGCTACTAACTTTTTCCTCTGCTTCTTTTAGGTAGTTTATAAACACAAGAATGAGCGAAAAAGAGCTGATTGTGTTCGACCCTGAGACTGAAGCTACTGCCAAAAGAACAATAGTAAGAAAAACCAAGAGGAAAAAGCTTCAAGCACTCATATAATCAAGATGGCTGACGCAAATCCACCAAATGAGGTTAACAACATCACTCTAGAGCAAGCAGCTGAGCTTCTGAGAGAGGTTCAGACCATGAGAGAGCGTATGAGGGTAATGGAGCTTGAAAGAGCCAACAACAACAACAACAACAACAACAACAACAATAACAACCCTCGACACATCGACCGAAAGATAGATGAGGAAGATGATATTCACACTAGATTTGATGAGGATGAAGTTGCCATACAAAATAGATACATGCTAAGGTTCCAGGAGACTGATTTCAGAGTTGACATCAATGCCAACAACTTTGAGTTGAAGACTGGTCTGGTGCAAATGGTTCAACAGAACCAATTTGGGGGAGAGCTACTGAAGACCCTTATGCCCACCTTGACAAGCTCATCTTGCTCTACTACACTGTCAAGATTAATGGAGCCAGTCAGAGTGCCATCTGGATGAGGTTCTTCGCCTGTTCATTGATAGACAAGGCTCATTGAGAGACAAGAGCAATATCAGCACTTGGGTAGAATTGAGGAATGAATTTCTAGCTAACTTCTTTCCACTCAATGTCATCAGACAGAGGAGGAAAGACATCACTAGATTCGCTCAGTGGCCTGATGATAATTTTTATGAGGCTTGGGAGCGATACAAGGAGTTGCTGAGAGTGTGCCCTGACCACAATTTATCTTTGGAAGAGCAAGTTGAGACATTCTATGAAGGCTTGAATGATCGAATAGTAGAGTTGATGATAAATAGTTTTGGGGACTCTATCATGATAAATAGTGCTACGAGAGCTATGGAATTCTTCCAGAAGATGGCAAACAATGGACACAGGTGGTCTAATGTTCGACAGGCACTAGTAAAGGCTGTAGAGAAGGTGGCGAGCCCCAATGTGGATTTGTTGGCTGAAGTGAAAAAAATTGAGAGAGGATTTTACTAGATTGGTGGCTGGACGTATATCTAAACGCATAGAAGAGCAGATCACTACAGAAATTAATTCTCACTATGCAAATATTCTGAAGGGTGAATGTAGGAAAGATGGCACTATATATAAATAACATCATATATAAAATTGTTAGGTTGTTGGGATAGCTCTGAATTTTAATTATACCGGCTTACATTGGAAACTTGAATAAACTATATGAATGGCAAATATTCAATTTCATGAAAATTAAATTTGCAAAAGAAATCAAAAAGTCACCTTTATAGAAATCAGAAATAGTTTCTCTAATTACAAAAATATTAACTGAAATTGAATAATTAAATTAAAAAAATTCAAAAGAAATTTGGGTGTGAGGCATGCATTAAATATCAATGAATTTGGCGGGATCTCAATATGGCTTACGAAACTATTTTAGTACTCCCTCCGTCCCATTAGAATTGTCGCCTTTCTTTTCGGCACGAAAATTAAGAGTTGTGAGTGTAGAATGAGTTAGTGGGATTAGTATTTTATTGATGAGTGCGAAAAAGTTGCCATTTTTTGAAATGTGACAATTCGGTTGAGACGCCCAATTTGGTAAATGTGACAATTCAAGTGGGACTGAGGGAGTATAATATATAGATATAGATAGGTTTTAAAAAGTTGGTATGCTTTAATTTTTGATATGGCACTATAAAAGTTGGGTGTGAGTTTATAATTGCTACCATCCTAATAAGTTAGGTGGACTCTTATATATAAACAACAATTTTCTTATTTCATCGTTGGGCTGACCAATCCCAACAATTTATAATATCAATAAATGTTTAATATTTAAAGTAGATTGAATTGATAAAAGTAATTTCATCAAACCAATTGACATAAGTATTTAATAAACTGAATAAAAACTTATTACATAAAGAGTATTAAAAAGTCATTATACATTCTTGACCTAGAATACAATAATTAAATAATTTTTATATGTTTAATCAATTACAGATTTAAAAACATCCATTCCCATTTAAATATTTTACCTCAAATTAATTAAAATAAAAGTCGTAATCATTATGACGACAATGTCATTAAACGTGCCCAAATTACAAGACAAATGCATGATAGAGAACCAAAAGCACCTTGTTTATTTATGAGAGATCACATATTCGAACTCCAAAAAAATATATGAGTGTATGAGTTTAAGATTAATATGCACTTATTAAAAAAAATACTATGAAGTGTAAATTCTTTATAAAATAAAGAATAAAATCATACAACGCTTTGATGCTTTTAATAAGTGACGTTAAATTATATTTTATGAAAAAAATAAAATACAAAATTGTGTAAAATCAAAAAAATTGTAACTTTCTGTTATATATTAATTTTACATATTACAATTGAACTTCACAATATTCAAAGTTTGTATTTTTGTATTTTTTTTAGAGTATTGAAAAACTTTGTTTTTCAAAACCCTTTAAATTTTCGCATTGTTATTTTTATTTTCCAAAACCAAAAAACCCAATTTCTGATTTACTCAAGCAATAAATCTTATAATTGTGGTTAGTATATGAGATAATTTCATTGCATAATTCCTCTGGGTTCAACTACCTTTGAGTACTTTATAAATTTATTTGTCACTGTATTTGCAACTAATCTGCGAATTTTAGTGACAATGTCACTAGCAGAAGGGAGAGAGGAACATCATTGGATGTGTCACGCCCCAAATTTCAAGATAAAAGGGGCATGATCGTGCTTTCTTTCATAAAAAAATAAAGACAAATGATCCCATCATCTCACACTCCTTCACATCGTCTGAGCTTTTACCTAAAATATAGTTAAAAGTTTGGGGTGAGTTCTTTAGACTCAGTGAAGGTACATTATACACCATTATATACAATACTTATACACCATTATATAAAATGCAAATAAAAAGTGCATGAGATGACTATAAAGTACATGGTCTGAACTGCAACTACGAGAGCCCATACATAGTTTGAACATAATTTAACTACGAGAGCCCTACATTGTTTGATAAAAGTTTCGTTACGAGATCCCATACATAGTCTGAACATAATTTGGTTATGAGAGCCTAAATATACATAGTCTGAACATAGTTTGGCTACGAGAGTCCATACATAGTCTGAACATAATTTGGCTACGAGATCCCATATGCATAGTCTGAACATAGTTTGGCTACGAGAGCCCATACATAGTCTGAACATATTTGGCTATGAGAGCCCATACATAGTCCGAACATAATTTTTCTACGAGAGCCCATACCATACGTAGTCTGAACATAGTTTGACTATGAGAGCCCATACATAGTCTGAACATAATTTGTCTGCGAGAGCCCATATGCATAGTCTTAACATAGTTTGGCTACAAGAGCCCATACATAGTCCGAGCAATTGCTATAGACACATGCATAAATTAATGTAAAGTATATAACAGGGATAACGTAACATCACAACTTACACCACACCTGAACGTTGACTTGCTTGAATGAATCTAACAAATATTAAGCGATTATGTCTTGCCCACCACCTAGCAATAGATTAATTATATACATGAATTCATAGAATTCCAGTAGGTAGGGGTGGAAATAGGTTGGGCGTTGACTCGGTAGGCCTGGGCCTATTATAATTGTATAAGGCCCGAGCCTGACCTGTTACCTACTATAGGCTTTTTTTTGAGTCTGAGTCTGGCCTTTTAAGTTAAATAGGCTTGATTCCTATTAAAAACCTATTTGAGGTCATTTTATATTTATGATTATTTTTTATTTCTTAAATTATAAATTTATCATGTAATTTCAACATCAAATATGTATAGTATTTATATTATTTTATTATTTGGTAACAAATAAAATATTCAATATATTTTTATTTCTAAATTGTATGTATAGTTTTTAATATTAAATAATAAATATATTTTATCAATTATATAATATATAATTGTTTAAATACATCGGTCTGCCAGGCTTCGTAGGCCTATTTTAAAACTCGGGCCTTAGCCTGTTTTACTAAAAAAGCTTTATAAATAGCATTAATATGACCTATTTATAAATTAAGCTCAGTCTGGCCTGGCCTGTGGTAAGTTAGACCGTAGGTCCGTGTCGGACGACCAAACCTATTTCACCCCAACCAGTAGGTAGTGAAACATTCGAAAAGAATAAAAGATCATGTTTTACTAAATGTTAATATAGCTAGCTTGTATTTAGTTCGTTAATAAGTAATTACACATGAATTGGACCAATAAGCAAGGCGTACATCTGAAACTCTACACTTACATCCCAAAATTAAAGCAAAAAAAAACTAAGGTATTAATATGCTTCATGGAGCCTAGTCATATGATTAAAGAAGTATAGAGATTAATGATTCATTGCGAAAGTAAAACAAAACTAAGAAATATACATAAAAATCCTCCTAAACTGCCATTATTATATATATTAAACCAAATTATACTAGATTTAGCTTACGGTTTCGTCTTCAGCCTAGAAATTTCTCTCGGTCAATTTCCTTTCTATTGAGGCGTGGGATGAGTCTATTTATAAAAATTAATTAAGGGTTACATAATATATTGAAAATATTTGTAATCCTAACTACTTTTTAAAAGATATGAAATTATCTTCTTTATGAATATATCAAAATTATAAAAATAATAAATTCCATATCTAGAAGAATATATGCCACACCCCGATTTACAAACAATTAATAAATCGGGTGATGCATTTGGGATAATAATCAAGAATCATATATTATACAAATATCAATACAAATATCCTAAGTATAGCAAAGAAGATTTAAAGTGCATCATCGAGAAAGGATCTTGGTTTCTTGAGTAATAAAATAATTAGAGTTTAATGACATAAAAAATTTAACAAAAGATCAAGAGTTTTAGAAGCGGAAAGTTATCACTGAAGTTTGTATGTGAAGATATATACTTCAACATATAACTATTACAAAAGGAGTCTTTAGTTCTACTCCAATTGCTACTTCGTACTCTACTTCAAAGCTTCTTTAAGATGAACATTTTAGAAATAATGCACGGGTCTAAGTACAAATTGTACTTAGTGGACACATGCCTGAAAATAATGCATTTATAAATAATTTTTTCATACCTTTATATCGGGTCGCACATGAGATTTTAAGTTTGAAATCCTCTCATGGCACCAAAACATTTTATGAGAATGAACATGCTCTTTTACATTAGTTAAACTATCAGTGAATAAATATGTGACTAGGAAGTGGCCTCCTACCATAGTGACGATGCTCGTCCGAGTAGGGCGCGACCCCTAGCATTTCAGCATCATAGTGCACTAACTCATGACATCGCTTTCACTACCAAAGTACGATCATTAAAGGCTCGCAAAATGCAGAGCAACATCCACGTTGAATACATTTGATCTTGTTCTCAAAGTGGGGTTCCCCCACAGAGAGAACAGATAGCAAACACAAACAAAAACGTCAATCATCATGTTTGATTTGCTATGAAAAGAAAACATCATTTTATTTTATTTTAGCCCACAATAAAGGGGTAAGAAAGCCCACTTTTAGTAGGTGCGGTAAATAGTAGGTCATTCTAGCTGACAACCTTCTCCTTGCCCTTTCCTATAAGATAAGGAATTTTGAAGGGGTAAGAAAGTCCCCAAGGTTTAATAGATTGAGATATCTATAATCTGATACATCAAACAATTCTAGACTCTTAATCATTCATGGAATTTCAAGTCTTGAGCCTTTGGATATAAGGATATGGAAGAGTAATTTATCGATTTGGTTTGACGAACAAAGAAATCAAACATTGCTGATCTCACTCGTGCTTCAATATCGAACGTTATCTCAAAAATAAAGTTCATAGTTAAGTTCAACTGAACAAGTACAAGACTTATTCTATTGACTTAGCATTACATCAAGGATTATAATTGAAAGAAGTTTCATAATCAATTACGAAACGATGTGTAATTGATCGAGAGTATAAGAACCCATCAATTGGTTTCAAGTCAAGTCAAAAGTTGTAATCGAGAGAGTTATAACCTCGGATACAAATCAAATTTCAATAAGATTTTGATGTTCAAAGTTTAACAAGTTCGATTCAACAATTAGATTTGGGAAAGTTTAAGTTATGAAAGATCGGATCAAACAATCGAAGTTGGATCGAATTAAAAGGTTTAAGAGAGCAATAAAGAAAATAATCACTCTCTGTATCGACCAATGAAGGAGATGTCGACCAAAACAGAAAATAGATTAAATCAATCGATGACAGAAAATTGGAAATTTTGAAAAAAAAGTGGTATGTGTCGACCGACACAGGGTGTGTCGACCGACATGGACATGTCATCTGAAATAAGGCATGTTGATAGACATGGATGTGTTGACCGACAAGCAAAGATGTTGACAGACATGAGAATTTTATTCAAAAAATTAATTTATGTTGGCCGAGAAGGCGGATGTCGATCGGCATGGAAGAAGTCGACTAATACGGATGTATGTCGATCGAAATAAGTGATTGACGGGTGAGAAATTGAGTTGAGTGCTCTGTGTCGACCGACACAGAGTGTGTCGATCTACACACACATGTCGACCGACATGATATCATGTTGATCGAAACATAGACGTGCGGCCTTTGATGCAAAAAATGTGATATTTGGTTCAAATGGTTATCCAGGTTCGTCCAATCAATTTGCAACAACACAAAAGGTATTCTAAATATATATAACGAGTCTAGACATGATTCAAAACATCATAAACATAAGAAAAATGGTAGAATCTAAATAAGTGCTCAACATTTCAAAATGGAGATAAGATCTTAAAAATAATCCAAATGATCACCAACTCGATTCCTAGGCTATCATACGATTTCCAAACATAATATTTTACATGCTTATCATGCATACATGCTCAAAAGCTCTAGGACAAGCCTAGAATCATATTATTTTAACTAGGGAAAAAATGATAAACATGCTTAAAATAGATAATATCTTGATACAGGTTTATATACACCTCTCGAAGACACTAGTAACGCGTAGTCTTGATGATTCCCAGACTTTTGCTTGATCACAACCTCTTAAACAATGAAAATGGCAACCTCTTAAACAATGAAAATGGAATAAATGAGGTTGGGAAATGGAAGAAGAGAGGTTAAGAACCCTAAATAACACGTTATTTGCCTTAAAATTACTTCTCCGGAGCTTGCCGAAATAAGTGCCAGAAAAATACTAGTAGTATTTTGTGTGGATATTGTAAAATGTTGAGTGAAAATGAAGTTTTCCTTTTATATAAAGGAAAGAAGGGCAAAGTCGGTACTACCGAAAGTAAAAAAGTTAAAGTAGTCGTCATTCGCTTGTCACATCGGTCACCTTGACGTCAACTCACGTCATCACAACATCTCTTCACATTATTTTTATGGGAGAACGTAATATTCTATCAATCTACAAAATTTATCGATCGATATTATCTTGATACAAAAATTTTGGGTCGCGTAAAAATTTAACGGACCTCGATTAAATTGAATTTATCAATTAATAATTAATTTCCTTCATTAAAAATAGAAATAACAGAGAGTAATGCTCAATGAATAATTTCATTTTAGATCGATCACGTAAAACCTCGAATTAAGTCTAATAACAAAATATTATTTCCGAAATTCCAATAAGTACATTTAAAATTCGTGAGGGGTGTTTAATCCTCCCTACTACAAAAAAATTTTGTCATGAAAATTTTGCATATTACATACATAATTTAGGATACTTGTTGGTTCCCGATCAGAGTGTTTATAGTAAATAGATCTTGCACTTAACTTGTTGAGGTTACGACTCCAAAAGTGTCTATAACATGTGTTTAAGCTCGAATATTTCTTAAATTCATTTCAAGTTATACGACAACACTTGATGTGTTGTGTTTCAAAATAATCAATAAGTAATGAAGTAAAAGCAGTAAATAACACCAAGTTTATAGTGGTTCGAACAAAATGTTCTATGTCCACTCTTCAGTCCACTGACTGGAAATTCACTAAGATTGATTACAAAGGTTAGGCTTGATCTCTAACTGTGAACAGCTCCTCTGTCTAATCACCGCGCACCTTCAAGAACCTCAATCGTCAATCTCCTCGACACCCCTTAGAGTGAGGGCACACCTCCCTTCTCCTTTGGTCGTCAAAATGGGAATTTTATAGTTCTTCCAGGAATCTTTCTTCACTTGCGATAGTAGCCCATAATAATCACCCTTGCAGATTAAGGTGATTGCTAGATTCTTTCTAGGATAGAAAGAATCCCAATTATAACCTTAGAAGTGAACTTCAAAGGTCTCGAGATGAAATTGGAAGCTTTTACAAAGCCTCGATCGATGAATGATTGGATTTTGAATTCTCGCGTGTTATTCGTAAACCTTTTTGAGCTTTGTAATCTTTTGTAGCTTGGAGAATCCTTTTATTTATAGATGAAGATTCAAACATCTCGTTTGAATCTTGTCCGTTAGACATTAGTTTCCGCTCGCCATCTCCGTTCTTCTTTTTATGAGAAGTACATAGACTCTTCAGATCTCCTTCTTGTCCGATTGGCTCTTTCTTTAGTTAGCCAATTTTGTCAGAACGAATCTTTGAGTTTAATTCTGGAATTCTTTTTATTTGTTCATAATTTTACCTTTTGATTACATGAGATTCTTTAAACTCTGTAATAAAGATCCTTCCTTTTCCATGGCTTTATTCCGATTGGTGATTGCTATCGGGCATTTGCTGGGTATCTATTCACTTGCTGAGATCTCAGCTGAGATTCAGCAATCTGCTTGCTTCAATCCTTCAACAATCTTGATACATTCGCTGAGTGCCTCCAGCTATCTTCGTAGCTGCCCTTTTGATACTTCATTGTTTGTTGGCTGTCTTAGCAATCTTTATATATGCTGACTCCTTCAACAATCTTCTCGAATGCTTAAATCTTCTAGCATTCTTCTTTGAACTTTGCTGACTCCTTTAGCAAACTTCAACTATTACTTTTAGTTGTATTACATCTTGATTATGGTTATCCTATACAGGAGTTTTACAATTTCGACACGACTCTAAGTTGCTA
>JAPKLW010000204.1:189749-243868 GCA_026898455.1 Plectranthus barbatus
ACTAAGGGGTGCAATTTCCTCCGCAATTCGTTTCTCAAGGTCAGCATCCTCTTGCGCTGCTGCCTTGGCTCCTTCTATTTCAGCAACGATTTGTTCTTCGACCTGCACCAAATCATTTTCAACAAAAATATTAACAACCCGGTCTCCTTCTTGCGCAACCGGTTGTTCATTAGCAATCACGTTTTCAGCAACAACACTACTTCCTCCTTGTACAACAGTTTGTTCATCCTCAACAGGATTCTCCTTAGCAACACTGCTTTCTCCTAGCGCAGTAGTCTGCTTCTTACCAATTTAATCAACTAAGTCAGCACCATCACTTCCTCCTTGCATAGTGATGAGTTGTTTAACCTGTGTAGCAGTACTCCCTTCCTATTGCACGAAAGTCTGCTTGATCAAAAGACCGCCTGATCCACTTGTTATCACATCTTGAAGATCATCGAAGGCTCTTTTTTTTTACATCTTGTCAAATTCGGCATCAGATAGGGCATCTGGATTTTCAACAACTTCTTCAGTATCATCAACCTTCTTCTTGCCCTTGGCAATCCGTGCCTTCTTAGGAGGACCTATAGATTCAACAATTGTTTTCTTCCTGGCAGTATGCTCATCTTGAGCAGCTTTGACTTGCACATAGCGATCATCCCTCTGCTGGAGCTTTATCTCTAGCATCTTCTTGTCAAATTCTTTCTGCTCTCGGCTTTCTTCAATTCTTTTCTTGTTTGCCTTTGTTTCGAGCCTCCTGCTCTTTGGCGGTGAAAAACCTTCTCTTGGGATTCTTAGGAGCTGATTCAATAGGAAGTTTTTCTGGGTTTTCTGCCACATCGGGTATAGGAAGTGTTGTGTCAACAAATGGCACTTGAACCTGAACAACGGATCCTTGGAAAGGGTCATTCCTACCCTTCCCCCTCAATGTCTGCCATTTTTCTCTTTCTTGGCTGGGGGTTCATCGGTGTTCTTTTTTTCTTTGTGATGGGCTTAAGGGTAGGATCCAGCTCAATGATTTCCTGCAAGCTTTCCATCGCCTTGAATAGATCATCCTGTTCGGCTTGCTTCTTCTCTGCTTCTATCCCCCCAGTAGTCATGGGGATCACAGTCTGCAGGACCATGTCGCCTGAATAAGGCACTTCTTCATCGAAAACTGGATTATTTGGGTCGACATTGCTTTTACCCTTCGGAAACTTGGGTTTAGACATATCCTTTGGTGATTGTTTCTTCTTGGTAGGTGGCATGTAATCACTGGATATCAAATCTTCTCCTCTGCAGCTCTTCTCCTTGGGTATGTAGCCCTCAACAAAATGGCTTATCTTGAGGCCAAAACTCACGTCCTGTGTGAACAGATGAGTTGTCTTCATGTTCGTGTTCTTGTACGCATGCGCTAGCCACTTGGAGTAAATGAAGTGCACCCAATTCCCTCGGATTTGATCTTCAATCGCCATCATCACGACAAACTTCTTTACACTTAACTCTAAGAGGGAGCCTGATTCACAAACCAACATCCCTATGACCCTGACAACTAAATCTTTCATCTATATATCAAGAGATTTCAGAGGTGCAGGCACTTTCCATTCCTCGGTGAATGTCGGCGTCTTCCATTTGAGCCATCTCCTTTTCATCTTATCACCATCTTCCATCTTGTAAGTGGCAACATCTGGGCCATCTAATCTTAGACCATATTTTTTTAGATAAAACTTTTGAGCTCACCACAATCTTCGTGCCTAGCGCGCTGGTGGTGAAGAACTTTTCGCTATCATCAACCACCACCCTAGCAAAGAACTCTGCTACTAGGTGTGGCTAGAACTTGATGGGTTCCGCCGTCATGTACTTTAGTAGACCTTCATGGTCTAGCCGCTCGACGAGCTAAGAGTCGAAGTGTTTTTTGAACAGAGGCTCGTATACGATCTTATCTTTTTGCACTTGAGCTGCCCTTTGCTGTTCGATGGTGAGTTTGCCTCCTTTTCTCCGTGAGCGATGGAAACCATCTGCTGATGCCCGATTAATTCATCAATCTGCTCATTCTTGAAAATTCATGTGAAGATAGGCTGAAATTGTTCTGGTTCTCCAGGAATGTTAGGCCTTCCTGATGATTCGGCAGGGGGACTTGAGCGGTTGGATGATTCCGCCATTATAGATTTTCCTGAACTCGGAGAAGAAGGTATAAAGTCGAAGAAAATTATAAGTCAGGAATGTAAAGAGTAATAGGGTTGGAAATTCCCAAACCAACTTCCTTTATATGAGTTGACGCAATCAACTTAATGGACGGTTGGATCCTTTCTTTCATCTGGAACAGATCTACAATTGTGAAATTGAGTGACGGTTCGCATTACGTCCCACGATGATGGAAAGAGCGCGCGTGGCTATTGTTGCAATCACTTATTTGTCGCCTCCCTGTGTAGCAGACACTCCTCCAATTAATATAAGCTTCAACAGCTATTTCAATCAACTGGATAATCCCGCCTTTCGAGAGATTATAAATCATTTCCCTATTTTTGTCTGCTGAACAAATACAACAACTAAAGGCACATTGCCGAGAGGTTTGACTTAGCAATCAGCGGGTATCTGCTGAGAGCTTGGACACAGCAGGCAACCTAGAATCTGCTAAGTTCAGGGATTTAATAGCCAACAGGATTCTGCTAAGAGCTTGGACTCAGCAGTCATTGATATTCTACTGAGAGCTTCGACTCAGCATACAACAGAGACTTTGCTTGAGAATTTGAGCATATCAACCAAAAAGCACTCTGCTAAGACTTAGACTTTTGAAGAAGACTTTTTTCTTAACTTTCCTATCTGCTGATTTTCCTCTTCTTTGATTTGATCAAAGGAATATACAAAGAGGTTTGATAGGAAGTTGTTTACACTTGGAGTGTAATGAACCAACAATTACTAAGGCAGTTATAATTTTGAGACAACAAAGTATTGTCATCAAAATGAGTATTTTATTGAAATCATTGATTTACAAGAGTTACACTTCGCAAAGCAATAAACAACAAGTTACAATGATCAAATTTAAAATACAACTGCTCTAAATAACGCCTTTACTGGATGTTCTCTTTATTCTTAGTCTCCTTCTAGTCTCCTTGCTGCATGCCTCCCCACAGATGCAGCAACTCCTTCTAGGATGTGAGATGTTTGTTTGTAAGTTCATCTTCTAGCTCCCCTTGTCGAGTCGCATAGACATCTCTTCGGCAACAACCTTCTTGTTTCCTGCAGACAATCTAGCAGATTGTCGGATAGGAAGTCCGAGTCTAGCAGATCTCACCATCTGCTCATACCGGTGCTCTTGTCCGCACTCTTTCAATAGCTTCAGATGCCTGATGCGCAATAAAAACTCATACAAATCCTCACTGCACACTCAAGGTTTAATTATCAATCTAGGTCCTTCCCTTCGCCTGCTAGATTACCGGGATACTATAGCAAAGTCTAATAGCTAGACAATATAAAATTGTTGAGTTATTTTTATCAACTAGGCAATCAATTTAAACCTATGCTAACAACATAAAACAAGTAATGAATTAAACCTACAATCAATATTAAGTCTCAAAACAATCAATAAATTCTCTCCACACATTGGTAAACCAAGATAAGCAAATACTCAAATGAGGTAGATAGGATGTTGAAATAAACGTAGATGTAATCCAATTAGGTTAATCATTGATGTAAACACATTTTAATCTCTAGATGGATGATCAACTCGCTCTAATATAGTCAATCCCTTGTCACGACAAATTGACCGTAGATGAAATTAGAAATCTCAAACAGTCACGTTATTGACCCCTAACTCACTCCTAAAAGCTCGCAAATTATGGACCTATGCACTTCCTCCGCACAGGGATTGGATCGAGATACATATGAAGACATGCTATTCACGACATGTCTATCCGCTTGTTGGCTGCAATGATTGTGTCAAATATCACCTAGACTGGCTATTACCTACATCTAGATGAATAAGAACAAGCTCTAGCATGCTTCAATCACAAAGAGGGAGGTAAACAAACAATTATCAAACATAATCTTCATACATCATTGTTCAAATCAACATCCAAATTGAATTAGAACAACGTACCTCTCAATTGTAACAATACAAAGTTGAAATCAAATAAATCCATTACAATTGATAAGTAGAAAGTGAAATCTTCCCCAATTGGATTTGATTGGTCTTGATCTACCCCCTTGGATCTTCAATTCTTCTCCAAGGATTGATGAATTAGCTCCTTGATACCTTGGGTGAGGTTTGGAAGGAAAAGGAAGAGGGAATCGTAGAGAGAATTTAGGTAATTTTCCTTTAGATTTGACAAAAGTTACCAAAATAACCATTTCCCCCTTTATAAACGAACTAACAGGGCCTCGGATCTCCCGGTTAAAGTATAGTTCACCCGGTCAAAGCTGGAAACCGCCAAATTGCTGGGAGACCCGCTCTGGCTCGCCCGGTCGGAAATGGCTCAACCGAGCCTACTCTCTGTTGGCAAGGCTCGGTCGAGCCTGCTCAGCTCGGCTGGTCGAAGCCTCTGAACAGCATGGCTCAGCCGAGCCTGCTCAGCTCGGCCGGTCGACACCTCCAAACTCCAAATTCGTGCGATTTGCTTCCAAAACTCCATAAAAAATGCTCTTTTATGCTCAAAACTCATCCAACAACATTCCAAACACAAAAACATGAAAACACAACGAAAGAACAACAAAAACATATGATATGAGGGTAAAATGGCCACAAACATGCACGCTCACACATCGAAAATTAGGTCATTTTACACGCATATCATAATCCCCCAAACTTGAACCTTTGATTGTCCTCAATCAAAACAAAATAAGGCAATCCATGAACCTCATGAAACAACCTCATAGTTTATCTTGATTATCTTGGCATGCCCTAATCAATAGAGATTATCACCTAACTTTGTGACACGGTTAATGCTAATGACCTGAACCACTCATCAAGTTTGGATAAAGAAATAAAAGCACTCCCTTACGTGTTTAGGGGTTGATGAGATTTCACTCATTCACAAGATATCGAACACAATTTCCATAGGCTTGAAACTATTCTCACCACTATACTACAACGAGTAGGCTCCTAAAATAAAAAAGGTCTTTGTTTTCGGTTATAACGTGGCTCACTAAAAGGTAGGTGGTTTTGGGCTAAAAGTGACTACTTCTCCATTTCCCAAAACCCCCAAACTTATTCTCTTCAATCCACTTCAAACCCGAGGCTTTTTCATTCACAACATTTTTCTCCCTTTTTTTTTCTTTTCTTTTCTTTTTCTTTTCAATATTTTTCTAACACTATCATTCATTCATTTCATGGTGCCTCTTTTTCTTCTCTTTTTTTTTTCCTTCTCTTTTTTTCTCAAGCACCCAAAATTTTTGTTGGTGCTCCATTTTTCCTAGGATTCACTTCAACCCTTTATTTCATACCTTACATGCCTCAAGAATTGCCATACAAAGATACCAAACAACTACCATCCCAACTCTCATCACTGTATTCACCCTCATACACTCATTCCCCCAATTTTTTGTCCTAATAGTTCAAACGAAATTCACCATTAAAGCACAATCACGGGGGTCAAAGATATGAAAGGCAAAATTATGATAACAACCACCTTATACTCCCGGAGTGAAAGGTAGGACTAAAAATTGATGGCCTAATATCATTTCTTAGTTACCAAATTCATGCCAAATAGATGGAGAATATATGCAAGTTCTAGATCTTGTGCTCTCAATCTTGCCACTCACAATCGATATAGATATGACAATATCATGGCTCATATCTCACGGCTTTTTTTCAAGTCCTATGCATTAACCTCACACAAAAATCGGCAATTCAAATGTTAAACTAGAACATGCTTTGACAACTAGATTCCGCCCTATCATTGGTTAAGGTAAACATCAAACTTCACCAAGTCATCATGATTCAAACCACAAGTCTAGTTTGGGTTCATCACACACACAAGCACACAACAACCTAAAAACAATCTACATGCATACAACAATCTAACAACAATCTAAATGCAATGCAACTAATTGGTAAGAGAAACGATAGAATGCGTTACCCATCGGTGGCCACGATCGAACTGCTTCTCCAAGACCTTATTGGTACCTACTCACATCAACAAAAACACCACTAGCCTACAACCTCACTTTTCCCCCAATATCTAGCAACTTACTAAATGAATTCCCCGGCAACAACGCCAAATACTTGATGTGCAATAAAAACTCATACAAATCCTCACTGCACACTGAAAGTTTAATTATCAATCCAGGTCCTTCCCTTCGCCTGCTAGATTACCGGGATACTATAGCAAAATCTGATAGCTAGGCAAGATAAAATTGTTGAGTTATTTTTATCAACTAGGCAATCAATTTAAACCTATGCTAACAACATATAACAAGTAATGAATTAAACCTACAATAAATATTAAGTCTCAAAACAATCAATAAATTCCCTCAACACATTGGTAAACCAAGACAAGCAAATACTCAAATGAGGTAGATAGGATGTTGAAATAAACGTAGATGTAATCCAATTAGGCTAATCATTGATGTAACACATTTTAATCCCTAGATGGATGATCAACTCGCTCTAATATAGTCAATCCCTTGTCACAGTGAATTGACCGTAGATGAAATTAGAAATCTCAAACAATCACGTTATTGACCCCTAACTCACTCCTAAAAGCTCGCAAATTATGGACCTATGCACTTCTTCTGCACAGCGATTGGATCGAGATACATATGAAGACATGCTATTCACGACACGCCTATCCGCGTGTTGGCTGCAATAATTGTGTCAAATATCACCTAGACTGGCTATTACCTACATCTAGATGAATAGGAACAAGCTTTAGCATGCTTCAATCACAAAGAGGGAGGTAAACAAACAATTATCAAACATAATCTTCATACATCCTTGTTCAAATCAACATCCAAATTGAATTAGAACAACATACCTCTCAATTGTAACAATACAAAGTTGAAATCAAATAAATCCATTACAATTGATAAGTAGAAAGTGAAATCTTCCCCAATTGGATTTGATTGGTCTTGATCTACCCCCATGGATCTTCAATTCTTCTCCAAGGATTGATGAATTAGCTCTTTGATACCTTGGGTGAGGTTTGGAAGGAAAAGGAAGAGGGAATCGTTGAAAGAATTTAGGTAATTTCCCTTTAAATTTGACAAAAGTTACCAAAATAACCGTTTTCCCCCTTTATAAATGAACTAACAGGGCCTCGGATCGCCCGGTTGAAGTATGGCTCGCCCAGTCGAAGCTGGAAACCGCCAAATTGCTGGGAGACCCGCTCTGGCTCGCTCGGTCAAAAATGGCTCGACCGAGCCTGCTCTTTGTTGGCAAGGCTCGGTCGAGCTTGCTCAGTTCGGCGGGTCGAAGCCTCTGAACAGCATGGCTCGGCCGGTCGACACCTCCAAACTCCAAACTCGTGCGATTTGCCTCCAAAACTCCACCTAAAATGCTCTTTTATGCTCAAAACTCATCCTACAACATTCCAAACACAAAAACACAACGAAAGAACAACAAAAACATATAATATGAGGGTAAAATGGCCTCAAACATGCACGCTCACACATCGAAAATTAGGTCATTTTACACGCATATCAATGCTATAGAGATGTAGGATGGGTAACATCTGCACCACCTGCAAGCCTTTCCTCCATCGCCTCTCTTCTTCTTCATTGCTTGCTTTTGAAACCCTAGAAGAAGAAGTGAGGAAGAAGTATTTTGGGATTCTTTTGGATTCATAGTTCCACTGGCAGCCAGAGGAGTTTCCCAAACTATGTGACTAAGGAAAATCCATCCTCAGACCCACCTGACAAGCTTATATATAACCAATGAAGCTGTCATGGCCAGACGAAATGAACCACCTATCTCATTTCAATTTTAATATAAGAAAACCCACTATTTAAGGAGAACCGAGAATTGAGAGAATATTCTTAGAAATATTTTATGTGAAGATTACGACCCTTTCTCCCAATTTAGAGACTTCCAAGTCACGTTGCTCGAACCCATCTTGTCGGAATTTTGGTGAGATGGTAAAGGATGACATCTTATTATTTTTTTTAGCAACAGTAAATTAATCCTTAAATGAAGGGATTAAAAAGTCATGAATAGAGTATATTTGGAAGGTTGTATATTCTTCTCCAAACAAAAGACCTCTCTTAAATAGACAAAGTTGCCTTGATGATTCTTCAATCAATCTCATCGTCTGTCTCGGGAACCGATGATTTTAGAAATACTTTCTGTTGGGAATTATTCACGAATTCCTCCCTTAGGATCAATTTGTAAAAGGTTTTTTGTTGAATCAAAGCCTTAGTAGTTTGGTCGATCGTTGTTGAAGTCTAGCATAGTCTAGCAACTCACGTGTAATGTCCTGTTCAGGAAAAATATCGAGTTGTAATAGATTAGATTGCTAGAAGTATTCTCAGCAGATGGTAGCTGCTAGAGAAGTCAGCAGACAAGGATGACTGCTAAGAAAGAAAGAGTCATGTGCTAAGAAGAGTGATTGCTAAGGTGCTAGCAATCATATGCTGAAAAGAAGAGACTGCTAGGATCATTCGCTTAGCAGTCAGTAGAATGAAGATAGCGAAATGCTGAAGGAATCAGCATTCGCTACTACAGTAAGAAGATAGTAGACAAATGCTAGAAGGACAATTGCTAAAGTAAAGGAGAGACTGCTAAGAGTATTTACTCAGCAGTCAACAATAAAGATCTAGCAGAATGCTAAAGGTGTTAGCATTCACTGCTTACTCAGGAGATTGCTAGAGGCTATAGCAATCAGAAGCCAAGATATCAAGTGATAGCAGAATGCTGAATGGTCAGCATTCGCTAGTACTTAGCAGATTGCCAGAAGAGCTCAGCAACCAAAAGACTTACCAGATTGCTAAGTCTCAGCAATCAAGAGGCTTAGCAGAGTATTTCCAACATTCTCCAATAGAATGCTAAGCAGAGAAACCTAGCAACGACTTGCTAAAGGCGCCCGTTCTGACAGAAGCTACAACAAAGGACGAAAGCCTTACCCGAAGTAGGTAAAAAGGCACTGTACCACGCCGGAAAGGAAGAAAAAGCAAGTAACCATCTTGGATGGATAAGACCGTTGTATCTAACGGGTCTTGAGATTCAATGTTTGAATCTCAAGATATAAAAGAGAAGTCCAACAGAGAGAGACACTACTGCTACTGCTCATACTCTCGCATTCAAACACTCACCCGTTCTTTACTGTTTTATTGCTTACTGTTTGATTGTGGTAATTTGAAACCTAGCATCGAAAGTTGCTGGAGTATCTACCTGTAAGAAACCCTAAGAACAACTCTGAGCTAAACATTTTTGACAAGAACTTAAGTGCAAGATAATCATTAATCTTCCGCTGCATTCGTGTGTTAGTTGTTCGCTATTCACCACGACGACTCTGATCTGGGACCAATACTTTCCACGTGGCCTTTCATGATACCATATCCGGATTTGAAACATTTCGAGCCTTGAACAAAATCTTCAGAAATTATATTAAAATTTTAACCGAGCATGCAATTAATGTAGCTTAAATTGTTTCAATAGTTGAGAAATCCTTATTTTTTCGGAATTGACTCCTCTTTGCTGAATGATATCTGCTAAATGTTGATCCAGCGGCCCATGAACATTTGCTAAGAGCTGGGACTCAACAATCACCAAGGAGTCTGCTGAAAAGTAGAATTTCAGCAACCGATGTCGAGTCTGCTGAGAGCTTGGACTCAACAAACCAACTAGAGATTTTCTCAGCGATTAGCTGGAAGGTGTGAGCTTTGACACACCTTAATCCGCATCAACTCTAGAAATCCAAGAACAAAATGAGAGCTGGAACTCATTCTTCCACAACCTCATCCAACTCCAGTAATCCAAGTTTAAGGCAAAGCTCTTTGAATTTGCTCTCTGCTAGAGGTTTGGTGAATATATCAGCAAGTTGGTATTCAGTCCGAATGTAATCCACTGAATGTCCTTCTTTTCCATGTGCTCTCGGATGAAGTGGTGTCAGATATCAATGTGCTTCGTTCTTAAATGATATACTGGATTCTTAGTGATGCATATTGCGTTGTTATTGTCGTAGTAGATTGGGATGCATCCAGTGTTGACTTCATAATCTTGAAGTTGTTGCTTGATCCATAGCACCTGTGTACAGCAGCTCGCAACAGCCACGTATTCAACTTCAGTTGTGGACGTTGCTACCGAGTGTTGCTTTTTGCTGAACTAGCTGATCCATTTGTGTCCAATGAATTGGCAAGTCCCACTCATACTCTTTCCATCAATTCGGCATCCTCCAAAGTCTGATTCTGAATATCTAACGAGTGTGAGATCATCTGCTCTGGGATACCAAATTCGAAGTGACTTTGTCCCTTTGAAATATTTTACAATCCATCTCACGCACTCCATGTGTGATTTCTTTGGATTTGCTTGATATCTAGCACACACGCCTACAACATACGAAATATCTGGCAGGTTGGCCGTTAGATATAACAATGAACCAATTTTACCTTGATATTTTGTTAGGTCCATGGATTCGCCTTCTTCATCCAATGAAATTTAGCATGATGTGCTCATGGGAATCCGTAGAGTCTTAGTCTACTCTGGACATATTTGCTGATGAGATCCTTTTGTATATTTCTTGTGATTAATGAAGATCCCATCGCTGGATTTTCGAACTTGTAGGCCTAAGAAATATGGCATTTTCCCCATCATGCTCTCTTGAAAATTATTCTGCATAAGTTGAGCAAACTTTTCACAAAGGGTTAGATTCTTAGAGCCAAAGATAATATCATCCACATATATTTGAACAACTAGAATGTCTACAACATCCTTGATTAAGAAGAGTGTCCTATCGATCTTCCCTTTCCTGATTCCATTGTCCAGTAGAAATTGTGACAGCGTCTCGTACCAAGCTCCAGGAGCTTGTTTCAGACCATAGAGAGCTTTTCTTAACCTGTACACCTTGTTACCTCATTCAAAATCAGGAGGTTGCTCCATGTAGACTTCCTCCTTTAGTTCGCCAATCAGGAACACATTCTTGATGTCCATCTGAAACCCAATAAAACCATGGTGAGCAGCATATGCAAGGAATAACCTGTTCGCTTCCAGTCGGGCTACTGGAGCAATTGTTTCATCGAAGTCAATTCCTTTGCACTACGCGTATCCTTTAGCTACAAGTCTTGCTTTGTTGCGCATGACAAGTCCATTCTCATTATGCTTGTTTTTTAACACCCATTTTGTGTCTTTCACTGATTGGTGTGTTGGTCAATCCACGAGATCCCACACATGATTCTGTGTAAATTCTGATAGTTCTTCTTGCATTGCGTTTATCCAATCAGCGGATTTAAGTGCGTCAGCAACTTTGGTTGGCTCTTCCTAGGATATGTAGCAAGCTAGCATCACACTGTGTCGGGTACGAATTGCATCGACAAGATCTCCCAATATTTCTTCTAATGGATGATCTCTCAACAACCACTTTGGTCTTTATAACTCAGTAATCAGGATTGTCTGACTGCTAGGTTCTCCGATTTGGCTTCCTGAAATAAGAACGTCAACAAGTTGTAGGTTATTAAAATTTTCAACAATACTTGTTGGGTTGCCATTTGCTGGATGGTTGTTTGCTGATGATTCGTCTGATGGGTTTGTCTTTGCTGGAGTGGTAATAAGTCTTCTATGAGGAGTCGACTCCTGGTCATTTTTAGCAGAGTTATCTTCAGCAGTCCTCTCGCCATTCGGGGGATTCTCAGCAACATCTTCATTTTGCTACATAGTCTTTTCTTCTTGAGTTCCCCCTTGACTTGTGATCTCCTTTAAAGGGTTTAGTGAGACCTCTACATTACCAGTTGCATCACCGGTCCTCTCGGTTGTTTTGCTGACCAGCCAAGGTCTCCTGTGTAGATATAGATTCATTCATGAACCTAGTCGGAACTATCGGTTCCGCATGGAAGTATTCGATCCTAATTGTCCATTAAAGTAATTGGTCTCCTGAATCACATCTCCAAGATCTCTCATAGTCCTGCGCACTAACGCAGCTTCATAAAAAATAACATTGTATATATTTTCCACAAGATTGGTGGTCTTGTTAAGCACTCTATAACACTTGTGTGAAGGATGTCCATATCCTAGGAACACCCTTCATCACCTTTGGGAGAGAAAGTACTTAACTTTGAATTCCCATTGTTATAGATATAACATGGTGAATCAAAAGCACGATGATGAGCTAACGAAGACTTACGACCATGATAGATTTCGTAGGGAGTCTTGTTCAACCTGAGGTTCAAGCCACTTCGGTTCTGCGTATAGCAAGCACTCATCACGGCTTCTCCCCAATATCTCTGATAGAGATATGTAGCATCGTTCGCACGACCTCCTTTGGGGTTTTGTTCCTTCGTTCTACTACGTTATTTTGTTGATGTGTTCTTGCAGTGGACCTTTCATGTCCTATCTGAGCGTCGGCGGAGAAATCCATTAGAGCATCATTGCAAAATTCAGTACCATTTTATGATCTTTTCCTTTTCACCGTGACCTCTTTGTCATTTTGCACTCGAAGTATCAGCTTTGGTAGGATTATCTTTACTTCATCTTTGCTCTTGAGCAGCCTCACCCACCTGTACATGGAATAATCATCAACAACAACTAGTGAGTAATTTTTCTTACCTACAATGGATGTAGTTAGTGGGCCGAATAAATCCATGTGCAACAACTCAAGGATTCTCTCTGAGTTGGCCTTTTCTCGATGCGATCTGAAGGATGCCTTCGTTTGCTTCCCTTGTTGGCAAGCTTTGCACACTCCTTCCTTTTTGATGGTTTCTTTGGGCAATCCTTCGACAATGTTGTTCCTGGCTATCTAGTGTATAGTTTTTAAATTCAAATGCGTTAACCATTTATGCCACAACCAGTTGGTTTCTTCCTTGTTGAATGTGATGAAGAATGAAACTTGATGTCCACTTTGGCAATCAACCACATAGAGTTCTCATTTTCTGATTCCTCAAAGCTTTACTTCTCTGGTGGTCTTGTCAGCAATCTCGCTTCCTGTATCAATAAAAAAAAAAACAATGTACCCATTTTCACTTAGTTGATTGATGCTCAGTAGGTTATGCCACGTTGATGATGCACATTCCATTTTACTCAATGTACCACCCTCTTCCGATTACTCTTGCTATTGAATTATCATCGAAGGAGACTGAAGGTCCTCTGATTCTCTGAAGATCTATAAATATGTCTTGTCTCCTGTCATATGTCCTAAGCGTCCACTATCTAGGATCCATTCTTTTAGTTTCTTCGAAGTTCTTCTTGCTGGACCCTGTTACTGCAAAATAAAGAAGTAGTTTTTAGGTACCCGATCAACAACGGATCTTGCAGGATTAGTTCTCTGGATTAGTCCCTTAGGAAACCAGAATTTTGTGATCTTGACAGTCTTTTTGTCATAACGCTTTGCTACCTTTCCCTTCTTATTGAAGTAGTTCAATTAATTAGCATGGGAATGTGTAGTGGGGTGTTGCGCCTTCAAAGTCTTTTGAAAACGAGTTGGTTTAGACTCTGGCCTCAAATAAGTGTTCCTCTTACTTGGAGTGTATGTTGGCTTACTTGCAACCTCAGCAGATTGCCTAGTCTTGCTAGGTTGTGAGTGAACCTTCCTAGCAGATGGAACAGTCTACTGGGTAACATACACAGACTTTACTGAGTTCCTCTCACTAGATATTCTTTTTAATCTTTGCTGATGGGTCAGTAGGGGATTGTTAGCTTGACAACATTCATGCTGAGTAGCGTTTGCTGATTTAGTATTATCCCCTCTGTCTTTCCTAACATTCTTCTGAACCTTCCCAGTTGCTGGAACAAAAATTATTTTCTTTGATTTCTGGGGATCAGGATTGCTCGATTCACCTTCTTCAAAACCAATTCCAGCAAAATCATTTGTGCTCCTTTGAGAATATAGAATTTCATTTAGATCTCTAGTACTTTTAAACTTTTAAAACTTTCACTCGTGTGGAGATTTCAGCTTTATGTTTTAAAAGTTCCTCGTCTGCTAATCTAGATTTTTTAATCTCACTGATTAAAATAGAAAGATGAGATTTCAGCGAGGAGTTTTCATTTGCTAATGCATCCTTTAAAGCATGAAATTTTGAAAATTCTTATAAAAGTAGATCCATATTTATGTCTCCAGAGTCAGAGAAACATGACTCTGTTGTATCATGCAAATTTGCTGAAGAAGAAGTAGTAGACATAATAGAATTCGCTACCTGATTGCTCGTGATAGCTAGGTCTGATTTTGCTACCTGCTCTTTGTCAACATCTTCATCACCATTGATCTTTGTCAGGAATACCATGAGGACATCTTCTTCATCCTTTGAGGAATAGCTTTTATCATCCTGGTCTGGAATGTTTGGTATCTCTATTCTGGTTAGCAGAACTTTGACTATTGCTTTCGACGCGCGTTACTAAAAAAACATTGTCAACCTCTCCCTTTCTTCTTGATCTACTCAAGGACACTCGGGTTTTAGATGGTCAGGGAGTTGCACTCATAGCAAGTCCTTGGCGTCTTCCTGGTTGTCCGGTTCTCTACTGGCTGACTTTGCTGTGATTCCTCTTTCTTGCCCGTAGCCTTCAATAATAGCTTTTGCAGTCTTTTCATTTGTTCCTCCAGCTCACTGGTGGAATAGTCAGTCTCTTTAGATTGAGACCTACTTGCTGATGTGGTCTCCTTTAATGGGCTTGATTGAGCTGGGCGATTTGAGTGAAACAGCTTCTTGGTCTTCCACTTTTGTATATCTCTTTACGAAATATGCTGCATCGTCGACGTGATTTTCAATGGATGTTGCAACCCTCATAGCTTTGTTCTTGTTAGTCTGCATGATATCCCATTCATGAGCCTGAAGTTGCATGAATAACTCTTTCGCAGTCATATTCGAAAGATCTTTCTCCTTGAGGCTTGTCACTTTGACAAACCAATCATCTTTCGGCATCTTCGAGGGTATCTTTGAGTTCATATCGGGAAGTTTGTACGTTCTTGCCAACTCCTTTAACTCATATATAATAGAGTTAAATCTAACTTCCATTGCCTTTACTGTTTCTCCTGGACGCATATGCAACGACTCGTACTTATCCACGCACTATTGAAGCTTATTATGCTTCATCTGAGTTGTTTCTGGATTCAAGATGCCAAGAAAGTCCCACATTTCTTTGGCACTTTTGCAATCTAAGGCTTTGGTCACTAGAGGTTCTGATAGAGAATTTAAGATCAACTCCATAGCCACGAAGTCCAGTTGAGCGTGAATCCGGTCATCTCGGGTCCATTCCGCATATGGCTTATCCACCATTTCTGGTCCATTTACGTTATCACTAAGTCGAGCATTCACCTTCTGGATTTTGATTGGTCATTCTTCAATTACTTGCGCCATTTCCGGATGAATATTCTTCAAGGTGATTAGCGACCTCTTTTTTCAGATGTTGTATGTTTCTGGAGAGAACTTTCCCAACTTTGCATTTCTCGCCATTTCCGTAAACCTAAGCTTAACACAAAAACAAAAGAAAAAAACAAGGAAAATGGATCTGGTCCTAAGCGACTCAAAAGTAGCTAGTCTGTAAAGACCAACCGCTCTGATACCACTTCTTGGTCCACGATTAGAGTGATTATAGTTGCAGCGGAACATTAAATAGGTCTTGCACTTAACTTGTTGAGGTTACGACTCAGCAAGTATTTATAACATACGTTTAAGCTCGATTATTTCTTAAATTCACTTCAAGTTATACGACAACACTTGATGTGATCTGTTTCAAAATAATCAATGAGTAATGAAGTAAAAGCAGTAAATAACACCAAGTTTATAGTGGTTCGAACAAAATGTTCTACGTCCACTCTTCAGTTCACTAACTGGAAATTCACTAAGATTGATTACAAAGGTTAGACTTGATCTCTAACTGTGAACAGCTCCTCCGTCTAATCACTGCGCACCTTCAAGCACCTCGGTCGTCAATCTCCTCGACACCCCTTAGAGTGAGGACACACCTCCCTTCTCCTTTGGTCTTCAAAATGGGAATTTTATAGTTCTTTCTGGAACCTTTCTTCACTTGCGGCAGTAGCCCGTAATAATAACCCTTGCAGATTAAGGTGATTGCTAGATTCTTTCTAGGATAGAATGAATCCCAACGATAACCTTAGAAGTGAACTTCAAAGGTCTTGAGATGAACTCGGAAGCTTTTATGTAGCTTTGATCGATGAATGATCAAATTTTGAATTCTCGTGTGCTATTCGTAAAAACCTTTTTGAGCTTTGTAACCTTTTGTAGTTTAGAGAATCCTTCTATTTATAGATTAAGATTCAAACATCTAATTTGAATCTTGTCCATTAGACATTGGTTGTCCGCTCGCCAATCACCGTTCTTCTTTTTCAGAAAAGTGCAGAGACTCTTCAGATCTCCTTCTTGTTTGATTGGCTCTTTCCTTAGTTAGCTGATTTTGTCAGAACGGATCTTGGAGTTTGATTCCGAAATTCTTCTTTTTGTTAGTTGATAATTCTGCCTTTTGATTCCATGAGATTCCTTAAACTCTGAAATAAATATCCTTTTTTTCCATGGCTTTATTCTTATTGTTGATTGCTATCGGGCGTTTTCTAGGTAGCTATTCACTTGCTGAGATCTCAGCGATTCTGCTGAGATTCAGCAACTCGCTTGCTTCAATCCTCCAGCAATCTTGATACATTCGTTGAGTGCCTCCAACTATCTTCGTATGTTTGCTGCCCTTTTGTTACTTCATTGTTTGCTGGTTTTCTTAGCAATCCTTACATTTGCTGACTCCTTCAGCAATCTTCTCGTATCCTTGAATCTTCTAGCATTCTTCTTCGAACTTTGCTGACTCCTTCAACAAACTTCAGCAATTTCTTCTAGATCTATTACTACTTGAATATGGTTATCCTATATAGGACTTTTACAATTTCGACATGACTCTAAGTTTCTAGAAACTAGATAAGTTAGCTTTGATGCACAAAAACTATAACAAATACAATTTAAAACCAAGGGGTACAATATTCCTAACAATACTTCTCCTTCATCTTATCTTCAAGTATTCACGTTGCTTCTTCAGTATCATGATGCTCCCAAAGAACTTTGATAAGGTAGATCTTCTTGGTCCGGAGTTCTTGGGTTTTAAAATCCATGATTGTTTTTAGTCATTTTTCATAAGTCAAATCTGGTTGAAGCTGAACTACTTTTTGGTCAATGACGTGTCACAGGTAAAAAATGTACTTTCGCTGTTACGACATATGGAAGACGTTGTGAACACTGCTGAAGTTGGATGGTAAAGCCAAACAATAGGTTATTGCTCCGATCCTTTCCAAAATTTTGTAATGACCAATGTATCTCGGTCTAAGTTTACCTCTAGCTCGAAAATGAATGATTCCCTTACATTGTGATATATTCAAAAACACCTTGGTTTCGATTTCAAAAGTCTACTCAGCTCATCTTTTATCAATGTATGATTTCTGCTGATCCTAAGCTTCTTTGATTTTAGCAGAGATCTGTCGAACGATTTCTATCATCTCAGCAACTGAGTTGGGTCCTAAGATTTCGCATTCTCCAACTTCATCACAATACTAAGGGGATCCTTACTTTCTTCCATAAAGAGCTTCACATAGGACCATTCCGATTGTGGATAGTAAACTGTTGTTATAAGCGAATTCAATCAACGACATAATTGCTTCCCATTTCACTCCTCAGTCAAGAACAACTATTCTGAGCATATCCTTAAAAGTATGTATGATTCTCTCTGTTTGACCATCTGTCTGAGGGTGAAAGGCAATGTTGAAATTTAATCGGGTTCCAAGTTCCATTTGCAAGCTAGTCCAAAATCGAGATGTGAACTTTTCATCTCTATCAGATGTGATTGTTGTTGGCACTCCATGTAATCGAATGATTTTTTGACATATATTTGAGCCAATTTATCTGATCCATACGTAATCTGAATCGGCAGAAAATGTGTACTCTTGGTTAGACGGTCCACAACTACCTAAATAACAGTGTTCCCTCTTTGGGACTTGGGTAGACCTATGACAAAATCTGTTATCGCATCCCATTTCCACTTAGGAATGTTTAGTGGATGTATCTCTCCATACGGCCTTTGATGCAACGCTTTCACTTGTTGATATGCCAAAACAACGTTCTACGAACATGGCTATGACTCGTTTCTTGCTTTCCCACCAAAATTAAGACTTCAAGTCTTGGTACATCTTTATACTTCCATGGTGGGCAGTGTACGGGATTTCGTGTTTTTGTCTCATGATTTCCTCTTTCAAATAATCATTCCTTGGCACACGTAATTTTTCTTCGTACATGATGGCATTATCAGAAGCCTCTTGAGAATTTGTGACCTTCTTCGCCCAGTTTTGATTCTTCCATGTATTTTGATATGGATTCTCAAGGCATAAATGGTGGTTCACATGTTCCAAACTTGAACTATGAAGCTCCTCTATAAGACATTGAAGAGCCCTACAATAGCAAAGAGATTGAAGATGAGGAATTCGACATCAATACCGATTACCACACAAGAAGTGATTGTTGTGTGGTGGAGCTTGATGACTTCGAGGATGCTGATCTTGATTTCCAATTAGTCCTTGACTACTGGCAAAAGAATGATATCAAAGGAGCCCTTCGTGCAATCAGCAAAATGTCACAGTGTGAGTTTTATTATTCTACCTTTTCGTTTATAGGAAACTAATGAGACATCTTATGCCACTCAACACTTATTCTTCTCCTTCTAGTAATGCCCCTTATGTTGCAAGTGCTTGCTGATGTAATGTGCCTTTTGGCAGAAAAAACTGATGCGATCACTTTAGATATTTGCTCATGTCTTTTGCCACTCCTCATGATATAGACAGGTGAGCAGATGATATGTAAGAACTTTTAGCACTTTTGACACTTGGCTTTACACACTGGGAGGTAATATACCTCAAAGAGAGGTTCTTAGCTAATCAATGTTGTTGTCAACCTCTTACACTTCTTTCACTTTCAAGTTTCATGGGATTTGTTTTCTTCCTGGAATATGTTTGTCTTCTAGGAATGAACAATAAAGTTTCTTGGCCATTTATATTTGGATGTTGGATAAATGGACTTAATCTAATTCTACCCTCATTATTTTTTTTACACAGAACAATCATAAACTGGAAAAGCCATTCTTAACATCGGAAAAGCCATTCTTCATACAGATTGATACTAAACTGGAAAACTGCAACGAGGAATTCAATGTTTGCTTTCACTAATTGGAGAAAAAACGCCGACTTCTGTAGCTAATTTGTAGCATAAATAACTTTATTCAAGAATTGAAACTTTCCTCTTTTTGAATGGAAATATTAATATCCCCCTTTTTAAATCCATTTACGTATGATTCTCTTTTGGCTGATCTGTTTAACTGCTTTGTTTCTTGGATTTCACTTTGAAAAACATGCAACATTAAAATAAAAAATATAAAAAATAAAATTTAAAAATTTAAAAATTTAAAAACATATATAGACAATGTAGATTTTCGCATTGTCCATAAGGGATAGACAATGCGGATTTTCGCGTTGTCTATAACAAGATATACAACGCGAAAATCCGTGTTATCTACCCCCTCAAAGACAATGCAAAATTCCCGCGTTGTCTATCTCCTTTATAAATAGACTATACCATTGTAGACTACGTGGAATTGTGTGATAGACTGTCGATCGAGAAGATTCCCTTCGGATTCCGTGCCTATCGAGAAGCAGAATTTCTTCCTTGTTTCTCAGATGTAGTCGATCGTAGCTCCCAAATCTTGGTCTGCTGTTTAGCAACTTATGATCTTGTGGTGTGTTGTGATCTGAGAACTTGAGGCATATTTATAGGAAATTCTGATCTCTAGATGGGCCTTAGCTTTCATGGGCCAGACCAGAGACCAGAATGCAAATAGCAAATAAGTCCTATCAAATTAATTAATTCCAATATTCAACCCATAATATAATTAATTTATTAATATTGATTCATGCCACCAGAGAATCAATCTGTTCTACCTATTTGCTACCACTTGGTGAGGAATGGGTTGCATAGGCTCGGTATATCCCCACATTTAAGTTTACAGACATTCATTAATTAATTTAGGCTCTGACAAGCTATTTAATTAATTAACATGTTATATTCCTGAGTCAATCTACCCAACCCTTTTTCACTTATGCTTGAATTTAATTAGCGTGCAGGAATTTAGCATAACGAACCTTTTGAGCTGCTCAGGGAATGTCAACATCCTATACTAATGTGGTTACCTAGTTCTAGTACCATACAGTCATACACAAACTGCTACCACCCAAGATACAGATATACAAGCTCAACTAAAGCCTTTCACTGACTCAAAGTGATACAAAATTTGTGTATTACCTTTATCTTGGTTTCGGATCTCATCAAGCCACCATTATCCAGATTCCTTTAATGTCAGATAAAGGAATCGATCTTAACTTAGGTCCTATCAATGCGTACCTCAGCACCAGCATACCAAGCAATCCAAGATAAGCAGCTTATTAATGCGTATGCTGCAGCCTATACCAACAGTCTATCCTGGGACTGTCTCAGCTATATAGCCATTTATATCTCGCTAGGTCAGACGATCCATACGATCTTCCATGATTTACTACACACCGTATGGTCTCCCTATCGACGAGATAAGAGGATAAGAGCGTTTGCAAAACATGTTTGTCAATTCAGACATGAGATGATCATACAACATTCATGATTCCCGGTATATTAACCAAGCAACCTTGTACATAATATACAATCATAATGCTTTCAGTATATAATTCCATCAGGGAGGAGCTTGGTCTGTGCTCGGAGAGGTGGGAGGCGGCGCTCTGTTTGTACTCGGAGTGGTGGGAGGCACTCCGTTTGTGCTCGGAGTGGTGGTAGGTGCTCCGTATGTGCTCGGAGTGGTGAGAGGTGCTCTATCTCTATCTAAAGCCCTCAGCATCGGTACAATGGGCACCTCGCCCAGACCAAAATAAATCAGCGAGCACTCAGGTCAGCTGTTGTGTATGCTCAGCCACCAGTCGGGTAAAATGATAACCGTATATGTGACTACCTCATTGACTATGCCACAGATCATATCAACAAGTCTCAATGATCTAAAAGTCTCCTGAGAATCCCCACTAGAAGAATATATGTGCTCCCTCCGACGAATGCGCCTACGTGATGAAGACTCTGACATATCATGCCCCTCTACATCACCCTGAGTTTGCCCCTCCGGATGTGCCTCATCCTCTATCCTCGTAGGACATATCAGGTTTCCAGGGAATCAAAATTGTACAGATAATGTTTCCCGCATCTGGGAAGTAGTGTAGTACGTCCTAGATCGTTCTACTGGAAAAGGGACTAAGATGTAGAAAGCATTTATTTGCAGTAAAAAAAATACACTTACTAAAATGATATACAAATTGCAGATATACAAATAACATACCTCTCCTTGAGCAAAAAATGACACCCAATCCACTGCAGTGGCCTACTAAAGTTTCATTTCATAAACCGAGGAATATTATTGGAGTGTTCTGAAATAACACAAGCATCACCCAGCTACGAAATGCCTTCATAGGCCCAAAACATCAAAATCATTTAAATTTTTATAAAATGACCATATAATAAATAATATTAACAAATTCAGTAAAAATTGTAAGTTATACCTGTAATATCCAAATGGGACCGCCCAAACTCAATGTGGGTCCAATTACATCTCTAGTAGTTGGGCCAAGGTTTAATTAGTAAGATAACGACTCAAAAGCATATGGCCCCCATGGAAAAAGAGTTTCATTTGACCCAATTATCTACTAAAATATAAACTCAATTCTCGATCTTACGTTTTTCCGAATAGCCTAAAACAAAATACTCCAAAGCTAATATATTTGATACTCTCAAGTACAACATATGGTTAGTGTTCTCTACTTTTTTTTCTTAAATATCGCTAACAATTCTTTACCAGTAACAAATTTACCACCACAGAATCTCCTATACACTGAGGTATTAGAGGGATCATAAAGAGCACATGGATTAAATCAGTAGCTCCGAATAGCAAACCAATGTCTAGAGCAAACTCACCAACACAAAAATAAATACGTTGCCCACCAAAAAACCCATAAAGCATTTGGCTCAGTACTCCTAATTTGGTAGCTTAAAAGTTCCACCAATGACTGTGATGCACTAGGAGTATTTTTTGCCCAAATTAACAAATTAACAAAAGGCTCATTCCTAAAATTATTAATCAATTGCTCACACCCTAATGAACCTAATATAACACAAATGCTATCCAATGTGGTCACTTTGGTGCATAAATTCACCTTAGCAGTTGTACTAAGTAAGCAAGATCTAATCTATTAAACCAGCACAAATTATATTAAAATCTAAAAATACAATCAAAACAGAATAACAATAAAATATTAAAAAATTTGAAAATTTCTATGTGTATAAAATCAACTATTTCTTATCAATATATTAACTAAAATAATAATAATCGACACATTACTAAGAAACACAAAATTAAAAGCAACATTACTAAGATCATAAACCAACAATATTAAACATTTAATCAAAATTAAACAAAATATAACATAAATTAAATAAAATTAAACTATACATCACATAAATTAAACATATTCTCTGAATAAATATCAAGTTAACAACGAATTAATTGACCTAAATTAAGTAAAATAAAATGCAAGGGTAATTAAACATGTAACCAACTAATCAAAGAAAATACATGGTTAAAAGTATAAAAATGGACTTACCTCGGCCGGAAGGGGACCAGTGTTCACAACGTATTGCTGATTTGTTTTTGATTTAGGGTTAAACTAGTACTGGGTCGGGACGTGGGTCAAGAAACGAGTGGGGATCGTTTAAACTGGGTCACGATCGATTTGTATTACCTGATCAGGACTTGGGTCGGGATTGATTGGGTCATGATCGGAATAAATCAAATCAGGAGTAAATAAAATATATATAATAAAAAGAATACATACACATAAGTATACATTAAAATAAATGAATGAAACTAAATAGACATAAAAGGAAAAAATTAAAGTATGTAAATTTTAAAAGCTTATAATGGAGCTGTCTTAATTATTAAAAAAAATTATAGGAAAAATACTATTAAGTGAAAAAGTCATAATATATACTCATTGTCCTGAGTTGACCAGGCTCAATAAACAAGGATTGTGAGTGTAGAATAAATTGAGTGGAATTAATATTTTATTGTTGAGTGTGAAAAAAATACCATTTTTAGTAAAGAGACAATTGAGCTGGGACAGACGAAAAAGGAAAGTGAGACAATTAAATTGGGGCGGAGGGAATAATTTATAAAACATGAGGGGGCATTTAATAAATATGAAACAAAATTCGTCTTCAACATATCAAAAAAATATTTGCGTCCATAGGAGAGAGAACCTAAAAAAAGAGTTTTGCGTACTTGATTTGCAGTAGTGTTGGAGTAAGAATCTTAACAAATTTATGTTTGAGTTTGAGTTTACAGTTGGGTTTGGAGTTGCTCATAAATTTAATCGGAAAGAGATATCCGCCCACACCCATTTATCGTTGTGCAAAATAATATACATTATCATTTTTATGTTTTAGATTTTAAATATTAATAGAAAAATCCTTTTGGATCTTTGTCAGATCGACCTGTGTGAGAATATTATTGAATTTAAAGAAGATACAATTCAAGTATTTTAACTAGAGTTACAACAATAAATCCCTAAGAAAAAGGAAAAATATCTACATAAAATCATAAGAAATATACTCTCGGATATAGAAAATATCCTAACCGATATTTCCTTTGTTACCCCCCCCCCCCCGCGCAAGCGTTGCGTGGGATGACGGCACACACGAAGCTTGGATCGCAGTATTTCAAAAGCTGGCCTGGGTAGACTCTTTGTAAAGATGTCGGCCACTTGCATATGAGATGGAATGAACTCAATCAATAGTTTACCTGAGGAGACGAGTTCACGGACAAAGTGATAGTCCAAGTCAATGTGCTTAGCCCGCTTGTGCAACTGGGTTCTGGCTAAGAAAAATTGCACTTTTCTTATCACAGAGTAACCGAGGTGGAGTAGGCGAGGAGAAACAAAGCTCACGAAGGAGATTTGACAACCAAATGAGTTCAGCTGCTGCATTTGCCATGGCTCTATATTCCGACTCACAACTGGAACAGGCCACCGTTGGTTATTTTTTAGCACTCCAAGAAACAAGATTGCCACCCACATAAATGGAATATCCATAGGTGGAGTGATGAGTGTCTACACAACGTGCCTAGTCCGCATCAGAATAACCAATGATAGTGGCATCGGATCGACGATCAAAGGATAAACCAAAATTCATGGTACCTTTAACATAACGGAGAATCCGTTTCAACGCTAGGAAATGGTCCTCAGTGGGTTACTGCAAGAACTGATTAACAACATTAACAGCATAGGATAAATCTGGTCGAGTAATGGTCAAGTATTGAAGAGATCCTACAAGAGAGCAATAAAGAGTGGGGTCACGAAACAGAGAACCATCGCGAATGAGAACTTCACCAGCACTAAGAGGCATAGCAACAGGTTTGCAGTGTAAAAGCTCAACACGATCGATAATATCATGGGCATATTTTGCCTGATTGAGAAAGAGGTCGGATGAAGTATAAGAAACCTCAAGACCAAGAAAATAATTAAGGGATCCAAGGACTTTCATAGCAAATTTCTTATGAGTGCGCGCGATGAACTTTTGAAGCATAACAGAATCATCCCCAGTAATAATGATATCATCACCATATAATAAAAGGAACATAGAAGAGTGACCTCGATGAAAAAAGAACAAGGAGGTATCGGCTCTGCTCCGCAAGAAGCCCAAACTGAGAAGATAAGAACAAAATCTTTGAAACCACGCAAGAGGAGCTTGCCGAAGACCGTGCAATGCCTTTTTAAGACGACAAACTTGATCAGGAAAATGAGTGTCAATAAATCCCAGTGGTTGAGCCATATAGACCGGCTTAGTAAGAACACCATTGAGAAAGGCGTTCTTAACATCAAGCTGGTGAAGGGACCAACTATGATGAACGGCGAGAGCCAAGATAACACGAACAGTTGCTGCACAAACAACAGGACTAAAAGTGTGATGGAAATCAGTACCGGGAATCTGAGAAACCCCTGAGCAACTAGGCGAGCTTTATGCCGCTCAATAGAGCCATCCGCGCGATATGATGTCCGAAAAACCCATTTTGAGCCAACTATATTTGTATCTGGAGGCCGGGGAACAAGATCCCAAGTATTATTCTCGTTAAGCGCATCTATTTCCTTCTGCATCGCAGCTAACCAAGCTGGAGCGCGAGCGGCTGACTTAAATCCACGTGGTTCGTTGCCAGTAGAGAGCGCAGATATAAGTGCACTGGAATTCAGACTTACTGGATAGCATGGCTTAAAAATACCTGCACGAGCACGAGTCACCATTGGATGAACATTGGGATCTGCATCAAGCATGGGAGCCTCCTGTGGAATAGGTTGCTCAGCGGGATTATGAGCAGCGATTTCATCCGTTGCAGGAGGTTCGTGCTGTTCGGGCACAAGAGCATAGGATTGAGTATTAGAATCTTCTAAAATCGGAGAAGAGATAGAGGGTGATGGTGTGGTATCCAAAGCTGCGGGAGTGGACAACGTAGATGGAAGCAACATATCATCCAAAAAACTAACAATATCAAGACTGTCATTGCCCATAGTGGCTGGAGCACAACAAAAGGGAAACAAATATTCATGAAACTGAGCATGACGCGTGATGAAAATCCTGGAAGTTTCCGAGTCAAGGCAGCAAAATCCCTTATAAACCGAGTTGTAGCCAAGAAAAACACAAGGTCGACTTTTCGGAGAGAGTTTATGATCTGCATAGTCATGAAGAAAGGGAAAAACACGGCATCCAAAAGGTCAAAAGAGAGCATAAGATGGCACAGAACCAAAAGGAAGCTCATACGGAGATTTGTTATTCAGAATCGTTGATGGAAGACGAATTATAACAAATACAGCAGTTGCAAATGTATCAAACCAGAAAGAGACCTGGACATGTGAGTGAAATAACATGGATAAACCTGTTTCTGTGATGTGACGATGCTTACGTTTGGCGCGACCATTTTGCTGCGGTGTATAAAGGCAGGAGAGGCGATGAAGAATGACATGGAGAGAAATAAATTCACACACTCGAGTGTTTACAAATTCGGTTCCACCATCACTTTGAAATACCTTAATAGTATTAGCAAACTGATTGCTCACAAACTTGGGAAAATGCACCAAGGTATTAAAGAAGTCTAATTTAGCTTTCAAAGGAAAAACCCAAGAAAAACGAGAATAATCATCCACAAAAACCACATAATAACGATAGCCATCAACAGTAGGAATGGGGGCTGGGCCCCATAATTCACAATGAATAAGATCAAGAACAACAGAAGCACGTTTATCATTTAATTCAAAAGGCAAACGTTTACTTTTGGCCATTTGACATGAAGAACAAACAATAGGATCCGGTAACAAAGAAGAAACAGATAAATGGCCTAACTTATTCAAGAGTGAAATAGTACGATATGAGACATGCCCCAAATGTAAATGCCAAAGCTTAAAACTAGCCTTTAAAGACTTGTGGTGAAGAGCCGCCACAAGAGCAGGTGAAGCACGATCCAGAAGATACAGACCATTTTCACTTCGTCCCTGAGCAATTATGATCTTTGTGGTGCAGTTCTGTAAGGCAAAGCAATAACATCAACTGGATAATCCGTTGTGAGCTTCCTAATAGACAGTAAATTTTTAGTAAGATGAGGCACAACAAGAACCTCCAACAATTTAACGTTATTTGAGAGAGATGTGGAACCAATGTGGGAAATAGGAAGGGAATTACCATTACCATCAACAACCGAACCATTAACGGAATAAAGCTCATACGTGTCAAGACAAGATGGCTGATTTGTCATATGGGCAGAAGCGCCAGAATCGATATACCAATCTAGGGTTGTTGGAGCCATGTTACAAGAAGCATGAAAAGCACGAGCAAGGTCTGCATCATTGGTGGTGGATGAAGAATCAGAACGGAGATACTTGGGGCACTTATCAGCGTAGTGTTCTCCTAGAAAAATCTGACAGCAAGACATATAACGGCGGCTAGAATTACGACAAGAGGAACCACGGGCACGACCATTGTTTGAGCCCTTTTCAGAACCAAAACGAGAACCACCAGAAGAAGTATCCCGTTCGGCGGTGAAGGCAACAGGCGACACCGACGAACTGTCCATGGCACGATGCATAGATTCAAATTGTTCGGCTTGATGTACCAGATCACGAAAGGCAGGCATTGGAGTAAGAGCAAGTCGAGTATCTGCAAAGGAAGTGAAATGGCTTCCGAGACCACGAAGAAATCAATGACACTTATCGGAGTCATCAACAAGGCGATTAATGGCGGAGAGTTGATCAGTCAAACCCTTGAACTTATGGCTATAGTCATCAACAAATGGATCCCCACTGCGAAGAGAAAGAAGTTCCTCACATAGTTGATGCGTACGCGAAGCTAAGGAATTGAAAAAAGCTTTCTGGAGAAGGGACCAAAAAGAAGAGGCCGAAGTGCAGTCAATAACATCAGCCACGGCTTCAGGGGAAAGAGAAGTCCAGATGATGGAAAGGAGTTTCCGATCTTTCATACACCAAGAGGTATATGCTAGATTTGGAGACGTAGTACCGTCGGCGGAGGTTATTAATTCCGGAGGAGCCATTGAAGAGCCAGTGAGAAACCCTTGAAGATCGAAACAGTCAACCATATGTATTATATGACGATGCCAAAGAAGATAGGTGGAGTAGTCGAGCTTGACCGGGACCATATTGATCATTGTATTCACAGGAAGTGAATCATTGGTCGGGGCAGCCATGGCAGGGGGATGAATAGCACAGAGAAGGGAAAGGAAGGGAGCGCAAGAAAAACTTAGATTGTATAGGCTGATAGCATGTGAGAATACTATTGAATTTGCATTGAATTTGAAGAAGATACAATACAAATATTTAAGCTAGAGTTACAACAGTAAATCCCTAAGAAAAAGGAAAAATATCTACATAAAATCATAAGAAATATACTCTCGGATATAGAAAATATCCTAACCGATATTTCCTTTGTTAACCTGACTCACCAAACAAAAAACAAAGTGTTCGACCAATGTTTTCCCCATTAAAATAGTATACTAAAGTTTTCAATAACATTTTAATTAATAATATCAATTTTTAATTTGCTTAATTTACATGATTTGCCGCCAATAAATTAGAGTATAATGGAATTGAATCAGGTTGAGTAGTATTTTACTCAAACTTAATTCATTTTTTAGCTTTTTTTTTTAAATATATTGATATTCAAGAACTTTATTGAATTTTAGTCAATCCTAAGCAAATTTTTTAAATTTCAATTCTATTTGAAATATTTATTTATTTTTTGAAATAAAAATTATTATTCCTAATTTAATATCATATTCATATTCATACTCAAATTCAAAATTTTTTTCCAATAAAGATGTATCATACATGTTACTCTTAAATTATGATTTAAATTTGTTGATTGCATGAGGATAGGATCCGTGCATGCACATTGTTGAGCACAACTATTTTATATATGTTTGTGTTTAATCGGCTAAGTAAAGAAGTAAGAAGAAGCGTGTTTTCCCTTAATAAGTCACGAGTGTTTTATATTAGCTAAGCTCGCTTGCATTGTATTAGCTTGAGATTGGATAATGTGTCTTGTTGGTTATTCGTGTTACTAGAGAAGTTTTTCTCTTCTTATTCTTCTTCTTCTTTAGTGTATAACTCAGTTTTTCAGAGTGATTGGATAATTTCCATAAGTTTTTAACTTATGGAAATCATCTATGAATTTATGTGAATTTTCGCCGTGTGAATTAATAAATCTTCCGCTTTACCTTCCCGTGGACCTAGCTAAATTTCAGGTGAACCACATGATTCATCTGTGCAATATTTTTATGTTCAAGTTCGTAACAACAAATAATAGTCAAGATTGTTTAATTTCGCATTCCATAATAGTTTAATGTTTTATACAATTTTTGTTAAGATCGACCATATCTCGCAATATCTTGATGTATATATGAAAATATATGGAGAATATCTTTGTTCCCTAGATTAGGATTTGGCATATATATCTCTTCTCTTTTCTACCGAATATATGCGTATTTTTAACTCTCAGTTGTAACTTTGTATCACAAAATTATGGAAACTCTTGCTCGCCAAATTTTCATAGTACCGGAGTAGGTTTTAATTTTGCAAAAGTAAGCAATCTTCCGCACTTAATTCTTCTCTTCCATTGGTATAATGACGATGAATGATGGCGATAAGAGAGGTGTTATGAACGACGTGATGTCAACTTACAATACAGGCACATTGGATAACTCTAGCCATGTCTACGTCACCTATCTTCTCAATTATAGGAATTAGGGTGACTGGTTGGAAGAGATGAGCAACTGCTTACTAGCCAAAAATAAACTTGGTGTTGTCGATGGGTCTATACCATTTCCAAAGTCATGCTTTGGAAAAGATACAATGCCATGGTAAAGGGACGGTTGGTTGTGGCCATCAACATGGAAATAAGAAAAAAATGTAAACAGGTAATAACGACTCAAGAGATATGGTTTGACTTGAAGGACAGTTTTGGGAAAGAAAGTGCACCTAAAGCTTATGAATAGAAAAGGAATCTAACGCTCAAATTGTCAAAAATATTGGTTTCTGCATACTACATGAAACTCATAAGTATTTGGAATGAAATAGATTCAACAACGTCCACGTCGAGATGTATATGTGACCTATGCACTTGCGGCATGCCAAAGCTTTTCGCCGGGAAGATAGAGAAGGAGCGAACCTATGAGTCCCTCATGGGTCTTGACAATGCTTTTAATACGATTAGGAGCCAAATCATAAGCGTGATGTTCATCGTCTGATGACGGTGAAAGTTGCAACACTTTATCACGTTAAATTTATCAATCCAGGTGCTTTCAATTCGCTCTAGTGAACATCATTTACTCGTTTGAAGGAACTTATAGCTAGACAATCACAAGTCGTTGAATTTTTATCTAACTAGGCAAAAATCATAACAAACCTTGCATAAATGAAATAAAGCATAAAACCAAACATGTTCAATTATCATCCAACGTTCAAACTATCAAATCTCTTCAATCTAGGTAGAAAAAGTATCAAGTGCAACAATGAGATAAGAGTGAGTATTGAATGAATGTCAATTGTGTCTAGTTTGATTCAAATTATGTTGTAAACCATGTTTAATCCCTAGGAGATTGAGCAATCGACCCTACACTCGTTAACCCCTTGTCACGGCGAGCTAACGGTTGATGATGCTAAGACTTGCAAACAACTACGTTATTAAGCCCTAGACCACTCCAAATAGAACGTCAATTATCGCTCTACGTCCTAGCACCGCACATGGATTGGAACTAAAATCGTATGAATCTACACTATTCACAACGATTCCGCCCGCGTGTTGGCTGCAGCGTTCACGTCAACTACCTCCTAAGCTGGCTATTACCTACACCTAAGAGGTAAGGAACAAGTTCTAGTGCAATTCAAGCTCTCAAAGGAAAGTAAACAATCAAAATTCAATCTCAATTCAACACAATATCCATCCAATCAATACTCACAATAGAGTTTAGTTCGTCATACCTTCAATTGTGTACAATACAATAGAGAAAATGATAGGATCCATTACAAATTGATAGGTCAAATGATGATCTTCCTCAATAGTCTTCCTTGTACTCAATCTACTTCTTGATCTTCCTTGATCTTCACCAAATTTAGAGGAATGTGGCCTAGATCTCCTTGGATGTGGATGGGGAGTGTTTGGGAGATGGATTGGGAGAGAATTCTCATGACGGTTATTTGAAATCTGACCAAAAGTTCTTTTAAAATTCGAAGATCCCCCTTTTATAAATGAGCTGATAGGGCCTCGAATTGCCCGGTTGAAGTATGGCTCGCCCGGTCGAAGCTGGAAACCGCCAAACCGCTGAAAAACCCGCTCTAGCTCGCCCGGTCAAATTTGGCTTGACAGAGCCTGCTCTCTGTTGGCAAGGCTCGGTCGAGCAGGCTCAGCTCGACCGGTCCTGCTCTGCTCGGCCGATCGAGCTCTCTGTCCGGCTTGGCTCGGCCGGTCTTGCTCCGCTCGGCCGGTCGACACCTCCAAACTCCAAACTCGTGCGATTTGCCTCCAAAACTCCACCAAAAATGCTAGTTTATGCTCAAAACACGTCCTACAACATTCAAAACACAAAAACATGAAAACACGACAAAAGAACAACAAAAACATATGATATGAGGGAAAAATGGCGACAAATATGCACGCTCAGACATCGAAAATTAGCTCATTTTACACATTTATCATAATCCCCCAAACTTGAACCTTTGATTGTCCTCAATCAAAACAAAGTAAAGCAATCCATGAACCTCATGAAACAACCTCACAGCTCATCTTAATTATCTTGGCATGCCCTAATCAATCGAGATCATCACCTAACTTTGTGACACGGTTAATGCTAATGACTTGAACCGCTCATCAATTTTCGGATAAAGAAATAAAAGAACTCCCTTACGTGTTTAGGGACGATGAGCATCACTCATTCACAAGATCTCGAGCACAATTTCCATAGGCTTGAAACTATTCTCACCACCATACTACAACGAGTTGACTCCTAAAATAAAAAAAATGTCTTTGTTTATGGTTATAACGTGGCTTACTAAAGGGCAGGTGGTTTTGGGCCAAAGTGACTAAACTTCTCAATTTCACAAAACCCCAAAACTTATTCTCTTCAATCCACTTCAAACCCGAGGCTTTTTCATTCACAACATTTTTCTCCCCTTTTTTCTTTCTTTTTTTTTCTTTTTCATATTTTTTTCCAACACCATCATTCATTCATTTCTTGGTGCCTCTCTTTCTTCTCTTTTTTTTCTTCTTTTCTCAAGCACCCAAATTTTTTGTTGGTGCTTCATTTTTTTTAGGATTCACATCAATCCTTTATTTCATACCTTCCATGCCTCAACACTTGCAATACAAAGATACCAAACAATTCACATCCCAACTCTCATCACCGTATTCACCCTCATACACTCTTTCCCCCCAAAATTTGTCCTAATAATCTCAAAGGAAATCCACCATTAAAGCACAATCACGGGGGTTAAATATATGAAAAGCAAAATTATTATAACAACCACCTTATACTCCCGGAGTGAAAGGTGGGACTAAGAATCGATGGCCTAATATCATTTTTTAGTTACCAAACTCATGCCAAATAGATAGAGAATAAATGCAAGTTCTAGATCTTGTGCTCTCAATTTTGCCACTCACAACCGATAAAGATATGACAATATCATGGCTCAAATCTCACAGCTTTTTGTCAAGTCCTATGCATTAACCACACACAAAACTCGGCAATTCAAAAGTTCAACTAAAGCCCTTAACAACTAGATTCCGCCCTATCATTGGTCAAAGTAAATATCAAGCTTACTAAGTAAATCATGATTCAAACCTCAAGTTCTTGTTTGGGTTCATCACACACACACAAACAAGCACACAAAAATTACAACAATCTACATGCCATAAAACAATTGTAATGAAACTAATTGGCAAAAGAAACGATAGAAAACGTTATCCATCGGTAGACATGATCAAACTGCTCTCACATGCCTTATTTGTACCTACTACAAATCAACACAAACACCACCAAACTATTGAGCATAAACAAGCCAATTAAGTTCTCATTTCCACCGACTTTCCACAAACTAAACATCAACAAAAATAAAGCAATATCCACTAGCTCCACCATTCATACCAAACCATTCAACATATCCACAAACCGAACCAAATAGAAAGAATTAAATCTCATGCAAATTCGCTAATAATCCATCAACAAACCATTCAACATTAAAATTAAAACATCCAAACAACATCCATATCCAAATCCATCATTCAAAGCCAAAGTAAAGGTAGATCAATACCATTATACAAACTGGATTCTTAATCAAATGACGAAGATAACGAACAATTGGATTCTTAATCAAATGCGACCTACAAGCTGTGATATTAAAATCATGCGAAGGTGTAATTCCAGAAATAGATTCCCAAAATTCAGGAGGACTCATCTCATCAAACAAAAATTTTGCATCTCCCGAACACCCAAAAATCACGTCAATCTCTTGCCTACAAAGGAAAAATTCTTGACCGTTGAGTTTGAATTTTACCATTTCCGGAAGACCTTGTGCACTCCACGTAACCCGAACCAAAACCAAAAACTCCTTTGTAAGCATCATGTAAGCAGGTCATTTCCCCTGGAGTAGTTTCCACCATCCCATACTTTTGTACAAATTCCATACATCTTTCTTGAAATTCAATGCTTCCAAGGTAACTGGGCATAAGTACGTTGATCCAACCACTTGCCGTTGTGTCAGCATAATAAATCGAGCATATTCATCATCGTTAAATCCTTCAGGCCTGCAAATAGAGGAAGAAGGAAAACCACTTTCATGCCGATTAGCCATTGAAAGAAATTTAAGGGTGATAAAGGCACAAATCAAAGCAATAAGGGGTTAGAGAAAATTTTGAAAGAGAGATTTCGTCCGAGACAAAGATGGGGCGAAATGGGGTCGAGCCCCTTTTTAAGATCTGTACGCCGCTCGGCCGAGCGACGGATGGCTCGACCAAGCGAGGCCTCTATCCGGGCTACTTCTGTGCGTGCGCTCGAGCTCGGCCGAGCCTGCCTCGCTCGATCGAGCGAGGCCTCTGTCTGCAACCCTGCTACCTGGCACGATTGAGCTCGGCCGAGCCTTTCTCGCTCGGCCGAGCGAAGCCCCTGTCTCGATTTTTCCTCAGATTTTTTTTCTGCATAATCCCGATCACTTCGCCTCCAACATTTCCTATCTTCAATCACATTTCCAATCAAACTTGTAGTACCACAAACAATCAAGAATCCTTCACATCAATAAACAAAATTATTCAACCAAAATCGAAAACTTACAATTATTCAAACATGAAAATTAACAAAATTAAAATTATTACACTAAATCAAATATGTAAAAAGCAAATAAATTTAATTATATTAATTTATTGATTGAACAGTCTCCTAATTATACCTCACATATTTCTTAATATTCTTTATATTTATTGACTACTTTATTATATTTCACAAACTCGATGCTCACAAACAAAACCAAATGCGAGTAGGCATGCTTGATCAACATTATTAATTTGCATGACACACTATATATGGCCTATATATGTCAAGGCAAAAACAGTCAAAATTGCACAAGTATTATGCTTTGTCATTTTTTTCCCCAACAAGCGCTTTTTTAACATCGATAGCTCGACGACCATACGTCACAGTCAATCATGATCAAAGGGTGCCGACCCCGAACTCATACCTCGGTCCATGGTCACATGATCCTGCGGGAAGAAAATCTTCCTTCTTGCACTCCTAGGTGGATCCATATCCACTCGAGCCTTCTTCAATCTACTTTGATCTAGCTCATCTTCATTCCCCGGATCTTCATTGTCTTCATTTTCCTCGCCCATGATATTTAAGCCCGGATCAAGCACATCCTTCATCCATTTCTTTTTCCCAGCTTTCTCAACTTCATTTTCATTCACATTCTTCGGAGGTAAAGAGAACACAACTTCCTTGACACAACATCGGAATGTGAGCTCACCATGTTTCATATCAAATAATGCATCGGCCGTGTGTAAGAATGGCCTTCTGAAGATCAATTGAATGCTACCCTTGTTCTTCATATCCACAACAAGGAAATCTCCCGGGAATGTAAATGTCAATACCTCCACATCTACATCTTCAACTATCCCCCGTGGGCAAATTAAAGTATGATTCGCCACTTGTAAGACTTAACTCGTAGGTTTAAGTTCTCCAATATCCAACTCCTTGTACAAGTCCCACGACATCACATTCACACTAGCTCCGGAGTCACGCAAGGCTTTCTCGACATTCACATCTCCAATTGCACATCCAATCACAAATCCCCTCGGATCCTCCTTTTTGCTAGCTATGCTCTTCTTTTCTTGTTCATTATTCCTTACGTCATATGGCTCATCATCCGGAAATATTTCCACTCCAACAAGTTCATCCAACAGAGGCACTCGTTCAATCTCTTCCGGTAGTGGAATCTCAATATCTCCTTTCCGCACATAATCAAAGAAATGCACATTCTCGGTTTGCTCATTATTCTTTGCTTCCACCTTCTCTACTTCAACCTCCTTCTCTTCTTCAACAACCAAACTCGACTCTTCTTCAACTTCCACCATTTCAACCTTAGGAGTCATCACTTCCAATTTTTCCTCCATCCCACTTTCACCTTCAACCGTATTACACCCTTTCTTTTGTACCACTTCGGTATCACTTGGGAATTTCCCAGCTTGATGCTTTCCACTCAATTGTTTAGCAATTGAAGAAATTTGAAGTTAAATTTCTGTGAACATGCCATCGTATTTCTTAAATCTCTTATCTATTTCCTCATTTGGATTCCTCCTCGGCTCTTGGGTAGCATATCTACTATTTCCCCCAGCATATCCCCCTTGGCTACTACCTCCCCCTTCAAGTTGTAACGGAGGATTAAGAGCATTGTTCGGGTTCGTGTAAGAGAAATTGGGTGAAACCGGTTAGACGGATGGTAGTACATATTACCCGGTGGATTGTATTGAGGACGACCATTGTATCCCATCCTTTGATTAACAAAATTTACACTTTTCGGGTATGACTCTTCATGACGAACCACCATCATTTCCTCATTTCTATTCCCCGAGGTAGATAATGCATCAAGTTTTCTTTGCATGGCCGCTATTTGCTCCTAAACTCCTCACTTTCCTTAGCCTCGTTGACCGATTTTACCGATCGATAATCTTTCTATTCTTTGGGCCAATGGAAACTATTTTCAACCATTTTCTCAATCGTCATCCAAGCTTCGTCCTCTTCTTGAACTAGGAATGCACCACCCGATGAAGCATCCATCATCCCTTTCGTATCATAGTTTAGTCCCCCATAGAATTGACAAATTTGTTGACTCCGGGAAAGACCATGTCTAGGACATTTGCGTAAAAGCTCTCGGAACCGATCCCATGTTTCATAGAGCAGTTCATCGTACCCTTGCCCAAACGATGTTATATCGGCCCTTCTCTTCAAAGTCAAACTTGGCGGAAAAAACTTGAATAAAAACTTTTCTCTTAACTCTTCCCAAGTGGCAATGTTCGATTTGTCTAATCCTTCGAACCAATTTCTTACTCCTTCCCTCAAGGAAAAGGAGAATAACCGCAGCCGTATTTGATCTTGGGGAATGATAAGCTCATTATTTGACTCGCTTATCTATATTATTTTCTGCTATTTTATGTAGTTTTATTGAGTTTATATATATATATATATATTCTATGCATGAGTCTGTATTGGGTGGTATTACGCACATCTTGGTGTTTTTGCAGGTTTTAGGCCTAAAATCACTTGAAAACCGTTCCGAAAGCAATGACGTGTAAAGTAGCAGTGAAGAGTTCTTCCACAAGAGGAATTCGGGCTATTGTCGCAATGAAATGGATGAAGCTTTGAGTTAGCTCTCCAACGCAATTGGAATCGGGTCAATCAGAGTTCGGGAGAGGAAGTTATGGCCAAAACCGTGAGACCGCGCAGAAGGGGCGAGAGACCACGTCGATGGACGCCAATCAGCATCGATCGACGCCGAAGATGAAGCCACGTCGATCGACGCCAATCAGCAATGATCGACGCGGGTTTGCTGATGCGGGAAATTTGATGAAAATCGGATTTATGCATATTAGCCCTAGATTTGATAGGATACACATCCACCCCTATAAATACCTAGTAAATTCGACTTTTTCAGTACGAATCATCATATTTTCATTCTACAATTTAGTTTTTAGAGTTTGGAGACTTGGGGAACACGAAACCCTTTTATTTTCTTGTAAGTTCTTTACTTTTATGCAATTTCATATGTTTCCTTTTTGATTTCTATCTGCGATGAGTGGCTAGAAACCCTAGCGGGTTCTAGGGTTTGATATTATTATGGATGCATGTTAGGATTAATTAATTGGGCTCATGATTCCTGTGATTATTTTCTAATTCTAGATTAATTCAAGGACCGAGAGGTGACGATTAACTTAGATGTCTAGCTATTGATAGAAGGACCGAGAGGTGAATATTTATAGTGAGATTAGGAATGCATGATACAATCTACACTATCCAAACAGATGTACTAGACTGTAGGAATTTAACTGATTTGCTTATCAGATTGACTAATTTGGTGTACTTGAGACCGAGCGGAGATAGTCACTAATTAGTAATCTAGGTTATATTTGCCAAACAAGGAAATATAGCATTGTTGCAATATTCCACATGTTAAATTAATTGATTCCTACATGTTATCCATAATAAGAATTCTTCCCTAGAATTTGTGTTCTCTTAAAATTTGATTTCAAAACCCCTTTAACTTTCAAGTATTGTCATTTTTATTTTCTAAATCAAAACCCTGATTTTCTGTTCACTAAATCAATGAATCTTAGGATCGTAGCTAGTATATAGGATAGTTTCCCCACACAATTCCCCTGGATTCGATAACCTTAGGGTTTACAAATTTATTTGCCACTGTTGCTGTAATTAATCTGAAGATTTTACAGTGATCATGGAACTTGATTGATCTTTATGGTATCCGTAATCTCCAAGAATCGAGATATGTGAACATTCAGATCCTCGGTTACGTGTCCCCCAAATTGGTTGTTCTGGATCATTTGGACCAACTATAGCTTAATCTCGAATTGTGTGGCATTCACTCCTAACCGAAAACCTCCTGTTATCGGTTCCCCTTGAAGTCAAAAAAGTTTTTGAAGTGGTCTACGAGGACCATTCCTCTCATTTAGCATTGCTTTCATTAACTTAAGTTGTCTCTCCAACTCTTCAATCCTAACCGTGTCCTCTCCTTGGTTAACAATATCCAAATCAATCTCAATATTTCCTCTCCTTTCTTGAAATTTCCTTTTCTCAAGCTCCCTAGCCTTTGATCGAGTGATCATAAACTACCAAGGAAAAATCAACAAAAATAATTACAAGACAAAACAATTCAACAAAACAAACAAGAACAATTAGCAAACAAATGTTAGTAACAATATTCACACAAGCATTTCCACAAACACCTAGCATACACTTCTTCAAACTTTCAATAATTTCACAAGACCTACTAGAAGATTCCCCGACAACGACGCCAAAAACGTGATGAAGGTGAAAATTGCAACACTTATCACGTTAAATTTATCAATCCAGGTTCTTTCAATTCGCTCTAGTGAACATCATTCACTCGTTTGAAGGAACTTATAGCTAGGCAATCACAAGTCGTTGAGTTTTTATCTAACTAGGCGAAAATCATAACAAACTTGGCATAAATGAAAGAAAGCATAAAACCAAACATGTTCAATTATCATCCAACGTTCAAACTATCAAATCTCTTCAATCTAGGTAGAAAAAGTATCAATTGCAACAATGAGATAAGAGTGAGTATTGAATGAATGTCAATTGTGTCTAGTTTGAGTCAAATCATGTTGCAAACCATATTTAATCACTAGGATATTGAGCAATCGATCCTACACTCGTTAACCCCTTGTCACGGCGAGCTAACGGTTGATGATGCTAAGACTTGCAAATCGCTACGTTATTAAGCCCTAGACCACTCCAAATAGAACATCAATTATCGCCCCACGACCTAGCACCGCACAGGGATTGGAACTAAAATCCTATGAATATACACTATTCACGACGATTTCGCCGGCGTGTTGCTGCAGCGTTCACGTCAACTACCTCCTAAGCTGGATATTACCTACACCTAAGAGGTAAGGAACAAGTTCTAGTGCAATTCAAGCTCTCAAAGGAAAGAAAACAATCAAAATTCAATCTCAATTCAACACAATATCCATCCATTCAATACTCACAATAGAGTTTAGTTCCTCATACCTTCAATTGTGTACAATACAATAGAGAAATTGATAAAATCCATTACAAATTGATAGGTCAAATGATGATCTTCCTCAATTGCCTTCCTTGTACTCAATCTACCTCTTGATCTTCCTTGATCTTCACCAAATTTAGATCTCCTTGGATGTGGATGGGGAGTGTTTGGAAGATGGATTGGGAGAGAATTCTCATGACGGTTATTTGAAATCTGACCAAAAGTTCTTTTAAAATTCGAAGATCCCCCTTTTATAAATGAGCTAAAAGGGCCTCGAATCACCCGGTTAAAGTATGGCTCGCCCGGTCGAAGCTGGAAACCGCCAAACTATTGAAAAACCCGCTCTGGCTCGCCCGGTCAAATTTGGCTCGATCGAGCCTGCTCTCTGTTGGCAAGGCTCGGTCGAGCAGGCTCAGCTCGGTCGGTCGAAGTCTCTGTCCGGCTTGGCTCGGTCGGTCCTGCTCTGCTCGGCCGGTCGAGCTCTCCGTCCGACTTGGCTCGGCCGGTCCTGCTCCGTTCGGTCGGTTGACGCCTCCAAACTCCAAACTCGTGCGATTTGCCTCCAAAACTCCACCAAAAATGCTAGTTTATGCTCAAAACACGTCCTACAACATTCAAAACACAAAAACACGACAAAAGAACAACAAAAACATATGATATGAGGGTAAAATGGCCACAAACATGCACGCTCACACATCAAAATTAGGTCATTTTACACACATATCATCGTCCTCGAGAAACAAAAAGAGTCAAACCGACTCAAAAGACATACAAGTTGGAATTCCCAATCATGCTAGCTCATGCTTTTTCAACTCTCAGCACAGTTTGAAAAAGACTTGGGATTCAATCATCAAAATAGCATCTAATCATCTCAAGACTCTTCCTACTAGTTTAACATCTCATTTCTATCATGCTTCAGCATCTGAATCTCAAAACAGCACATCACATCATTAAAATTGCCAAGTCAAATTGATCAAAATCAGTTCCACAACTCAAGTAATGCTCATGATCATCATGCTCACTTATTTTGACTTCAAAATACTCATAGCAACCTTTCCACTAATGGAAATTACACCACAAAGGATCAAAATGACTTTATTGGCTTGTAATGTGGGCTAAGGTTAAGGTAGGAATTTTTTTGGATAAGTGACTAAATCGAGAGCAATAGTGAGTTCTACCACATATTTAAGAGGATTTAAACCCATGAACTATATCCCCAAGTGAGAAAAAGAAATGCTCCCGTTATTTTATAAGATGAAATACAAAAATAAAAACAAAAACAAAAATTTCCACCATTTATTTTCACTCTTTTTTTTTTCGATTTCCCTCTCAATTTTTCTTCTCTTTTTTTTCCAACACATATTTCCTTTCCATTTTTTTCAGTTTTTTTTTCTTTTGATTTTTTTTTTTCCGATTCTTTTCTTTATTTTTTTTCTTTCGATTTTTCTCTCATTTTTTTACGCACACCAAAATAAAAGAAATGAGATACAAGACTCGTGTTGGGAATTATTCCAGGATTTATGTTGTATATCTCCCTTTAGATCAAATTGTAAAGGTTTTGTTCAATCAAAGCCTTAGTTATTTTGGTGGATCATTGATGAAGTCTAGAATAGTCTAGAAACTCATTTGTAAAGTCCTGTCTAGGCTATATATCGAGTTGTAATAGATTAGAAGTACTTGTGGAAGATTGTTGAAGGATTCAGCAATTCAAACGAAGGAAATCAGATTCCAAGAAACTCCGGAAGATGTTGGCTGCTAAAGACGTCAGCAGACAGAAATGACTGCTAAGGAGGTAGTAGTCAAGTGCTAAGAAGAATGACTGCTAAGGAGTTGGTAGTCATATGCTGAAGGAAACGACTGCTCGGAATACTTGCTCAGCAGTCAGAAGTAAAAAGATAGCAGAATGCTTAAGGAGTCAGCATTCACTAATAATCAAGACATTTCTAGAAGTTGTAGCAATCAGGACTCAAGACTCAAGTGTTGAATACACAACTGCTGAGGAGTCAGTAGTTAGATACAGAGACATACTGCTAGAAGATCTCAGCAGTCAAAAGGCCTATGGACTTAGCAGAATGTTCCTAGCATTCTCTAAAAGAATGCTAAGCATGGAAATATCCGACAATCTCTGCTAAGACTCCCGTTCTGACAAAGAGTACAACCAAGGACACATTTCTTTCCTGAAGTAGGTGAAAAGCACTGTACCAAGCCGAAAAAGACGGAAAAAGCAAGTAGCTCTATTGGACAAAGAGAATGTTGGGTCTAACGGTCTGGAGATTCAAAAGCTTGAATCTCCAGATATAAAAGAGAAGTCCAAACAAGAGAGAAGAACTAGTACTACTACAACAACTACAACTGCTTCTAAGATTAAAAAAAGACAATTATTGAGAGATAACTTTTACAAGTGAAGCAGAGCAAAGGAGTAGTCAGTTGAGAGCACGTTAAAGAGACAAGAAGAATCTCAAGCTCTCAACAAAAAGTGTCACACATTGAATATCTGACACTACATTCAAGAAGAGATTCCTTGACTTTGTTCAAGAATCAATCATTTGGATAACTTCCATCCTAGGAAGCATCCAGCAGTCATATCTCTAAAAAGAGATTGACTAAGACGGGCTGTTGCCAAAAACCCACAGAAGAGTTCAGGAAGGAACTTAAAAGCTTCCATTACAGCGAGGATAAGTTTTACGAAGGTGTCGCCCTTGACTTAGCCGCAGCTGTCAAAAGATAAAGTAATAGAGGATAGCTTTGTAGTGGCTAGCTCGAAAGTTCACCACATGCTACAAGTGACCGCGAATCCTTGTACTTTCATATATCTTTTTAGTGGAATTCTCAGTGTTCGACGTAGATCTTAAGGATCGAACCACTATAAATCATGTGTTCTTTGTTACTGTTTTACTGTTTCTACTATTGATTTTAAACCTAGCAACCTCAAGTTGCTAGTGTATATCTGAAACAATCTTATCTCCAACTTTAAGCTAAACATTTCAAAAGGAACTAAGTGCAAGAAAACTTGAAATATTCTATTGCATTTGTTAAATAGTCTTCCGCTGCTTAACACGACTCTGATCAAGGACCAACAACTCGAAAACAAAACAAACCCAAAACGGGAGCACACCCCCCAAACTTAAGGACGGACATTGTCCTCAATGTCAAAAGGCCGAACTCACTAAGGTGCTCACGATGAGGGTCAATAACTAATGAAATAAAGGATAAGAAGGCTAAAACGATAGGATAGGAAAGAAACATGGCTAAAGCTCAAACTAGGGAACAAGGGTTAATTAAAAATGAAAGAAACAATAAAGGCTCAAAATAAATCAAAGAAGGCCTAAATCATATCCAAAGTGGTATAAAATTAGATTTCGCCTCAAAGCAACTACAAGTAATCGAAGGTAAACACTTACACTCGCAAAACCGGAGCAGGGAATCAATAAAAATCAATAAACAGAGCATGTAATGAAGTTTTCGAAACAAAGATTTTCAAACCACGAGATTAGATGGAAAACACATCAAGAATTAAAAAGTTAAACCTAAGGAAGAATCGAGAGATGAGAATCAACAAATCATTAATTAAACCCACAAGCAACAAGAAACAAAAGAAATCATCATCGAGGAATAGCCGAGTAACAAGATCAAGAACCAACACAAAAGACATAAGGAGACTAGATAATTAAAGCGAAGATGAGCTGACCATAATATCCGAAACAAAATACCACCACACCATATCAACAACACCAAAGTAGTTAAGTATTAGGTACAAACCCATAAAAAAAAGAGTTTAATAAAACATAACCAGGTTTTTAGAGAGATAGAGTGGAGGAATAAACCTCAAGGAGCTACTGCTCGGCAGGCGGAATTCCCACTTTTACATTTTACAGGAACTTGATTAGGCGGTCATCCATGAGCTTGATTAGCCTCGAGTTCTTGCAGCACTCGGCTTGGATGGTGCCAACTTACTCACGAAGCAGTCGAAGCTCGATAAGCACTTGGTCAGAATCTTCCTCGGCTGCAGCTGGTGACGAACGGGTTGGAGCAACAACAGGCTTACGTCCGGTTCTCGGAAGCTGAGATGGTGCTGGAGAATCATGGCTGGTGTGCCTACGCTGTAGGCGGGTGATGTTGATGTAAATAATGCCAAGATCCTTTGCTTCACTCCAGCATGGGCACTCCGGCGCGCCGGCAGACCTGTGTAATCAGAGAAGGGAAAAATAGAGGACCTTGGGCCTCCCGATTACCACACACAATGATGCAAGAAAGAATTAATGGTGCCACATTTACCAGATCAGATTTCAACAGGGCGGCAACAACGATAACCCGATCTTTCATGGCCAATGTGTCGTGGGTCGTCGGCAGGATGCGGCTTTTGACAAAGTGCATCCAAATGTGGGCATCACCAGTCAAGTCCTTACAAAGAATAGGATATTCCAGGAAGTCCCAAGTTTTACTTCCACTACCAGAGCTTCCTTCAGCAATTCGGGTGAGGGATTCTGCAAATTCTCAAAGAACTCCGGATAACTGCTACGGTTGATTTGCTAAGTGGCGTAAACATCCTCCACATCCATCCGGACCAAAACCCCTCACACCAAGGACTCCACAACATCTTCCTTTTCATGATTAAGGTTGGCGTAGAACTCTCGAACAACATTAATCACCGGGGCAGGTTGGGGTTTTGCAAACTCCTCCTAACCTTGGAAAGTAATTACAGCTTCAACAAAATCCAGCAGCAACTTGGACTCCACTTCAAAACCCTTTTCCAAAACTAGCGCCTTCTTCATGAAAGCAGCCCAACGAGTATCAGAAACATATGCAGCTCTCTTGGGAATGACATTAAATTCATTTTGAGAAAGGATAAGAGGGTCAGCAGTAAGTTTTTGCCTTTTCCTTGAGACTTTCTTCTTGGACACCTTCTTGATGCGCTTTCGGGATGGAGCAACTGATGGGTTTTGTATACTGAAAGCATTTATTACAATGAGTATACGACGATATATTTCTCCCATCTGTTAAACAATCTTACATGTATGTAACAATGGTATCCTCTTGTCTCATCGATAGGGACGATCATATGGCGTGTAGTAGATCGCGGAAGACAGTATGATCACTTGACCTAGTGAGACATAAACTTGATCACAGCCGAGACAGCGTATGAGGATACATTTGTCCGGATGGCTGCGACATTGTTGGAATATGTAGTCTGTCTTGGTTACTTGACATGCTGGTACTCAAGGGTGGCGTATTGATGGACCGCAGTGAGATGTATTCGATTGTCTGACATCAGCGAATACAAGATCTCGTTATTGATTGAGTCCAAACCATAACGAAGGTTCAGGGGTTTGCACGGATTGACTGTTGCTTTTACTTGCCATGGTGGAGAGCCTAAGTAACGTGCTTGTATATCCACATCTTGGGTAACAGTAGTTCGTGTAGTACTGCCTGAGACTGGGTTTAGGTAACCATATCCGAGTAATATGATGGGGACATTCCCTGAGGAGCTCAATGACATTCATCGTGCCAAAGTCCTGCAGGCTGATTAAGTTCAGGCACGAGTGATAAGGATTGAGTTGTACTACTCAGGAATAATAAGATATTAATTAATTGTAGATAGAGCTTATCAGAAGCTCCGATTAATTAATGAATGTCTGGTAACCTTAAATATGGGGATTCTCAATTAATGCAGACCGTGCTCATACATCTTTTGATACAGGATTAGGCGGGCATCGAAAGCATAACGGTTAGCTTAACGTGGTAATAAAGGGGTAGGTCAGTATTAATTTTGTGGTGAAAAAGAATTAATATTAATTAATTAATTGTGTCCTGGGTTGTGGTCATGGGAATTAATTAATTTATAGGCCCACTTTATTATTTGCATGAGGTCCCAGGCCTGGCCCAATTATATATGCTGAAAAAAATCCCAGTAGCCCATTAGGGATAAAACCCTAGGTCTATAAAAAGACAACACTCTTTCTGAAACCCCAGCCACTTCATAACATTTAAATCAGTTTGAAACCCCAGGGAGAGAGAGAGCAGGGGCGACGCCTGTAGAGGGGAGAAGGAAGATTTTTTCAACTCTAGTCTACATCACAGATCTGTGGAATCCTCACCAGTAGCAGATATGAACAACATTGGGATATAGCCCTGAAGATCTAATCTTGAGAACAAAATTTTTCTTTCTCTTCCTTTCTTTGTTTTTCGATTGAATCTAGATATTAGTATTCTAATTTCGTCTTCCGCAGATTTAATTAAATCGCGCGGGTGAATTGAAAGTTGGATATTTAAATGCGAAAGATCAGATCAGACTCTACGGAATAACGGTAATCCCTTTATCCACGAATTAAATTCATAGGAGCATGCTAGGTTTTGTGAATTGTTATTATGAGCAACAACCATAAATCGATCCGGTTCATTTGGATTTTGTGATTCGGTTCACAATAAATCCCTACAATTGGTATCAGAGCCAGGTTTCTGATTTATGGCTCTTTTGTTCATAATAAATTCATTTATGCATGTATGAATTATATTTCTGGATGGATTTTGTTCCTCGTGGCAACCCGTTTGATTCAGCCCGCAGTGGTTTATCCGTGTAGGGTTGAATTTATTTTGTAAAATCACGAGAAAATTCGTGATTAGTTTAGATTTGATTAAAATTGCAATAGAATACATTCTGTAATTTTATTTCAAATCTGTAATTAGACGGGTCGGGATGAAGAACGAAGACGGAGCCGACGGACTGGGCGGCGGCGGCAGGAGGCTGCGCGCGCGTGCGGCCGCAGGAGGATGGCGGCGGCGGCGGGCGCGGCTGGCAGCGCGAGCAGTGTGCAAGGACGTGGCTGGGGGCCGGGCGATGGCGCGGCACCGCCGCAGCAGCGGGCGGCGGCGCGCGTGGAAATGCGCTACGCGTGCATAGGCTGCTGGCGGCGATGGGCGGCGATTGCTGTCGTCGGCGGCTGCTGTCCCTGCGATGGTGGTTCGTGTTTTGGTGGCTGGTGCAATCCTGTGTAAACCCTAGGTTTGCATTAGGGTTTGGGGCCAATCATCAAATCACAAAACCCTAAATCCCGAAAGATCTGGTGGATGAAGATTTGGAGGCGCTGGAAAATTTGAAAAGATTTTGATTTATCCAAATAAATTCAAAATTCAAATTGTAATAGATAGGATTTTATTTTCCTGTTTTGTGGGGCCACGAGGATTTTTTGTTTGCCTTAATTGTCCTCGTATGCTATATGATTTATTATGTGCGCAATTAAGCATGTGTAGATAATAGAAAAAACATGATTTACTGCTTTTATTATTTACAGTTTTTTCTAGCATGCTTATGTGATTAATTTCTTGTTGGATTATATTTTGGGAATTTTTGGGCTTGTTTAATTACATGCAAAAAATTTGGAAAATATAATAACAAAGAAATTATATGTGTGCATATAAGAATCCTTTTCAAAAGAAAAATACTAAGCAAATTTTTTAATTAAAATCAATAGACCTCCACAAAGCGGTCCTAGGCTGTAAGTGTATCTCTCGCTCTAGTAAACGTCTACGAGTGTAGCTTGCTAGTTCTTGGAGGTACATGGGTATGGTTGTTGGGATTTCTATACAAACAATTTAAATCATGTGAATAGTGTGAGGGTTTTGCGTAAACGTCCATGAGTGTAGCTTGCGTAGATCTCTTTCATAAGTATTCTGGGATTGATTTAAATTATAGATAACAAAAGCTTTAAGGGCTGTGCGGTATGGTTATATAGCATGCTAAACTGTCTCTTTTGGCCAGAGTTAAATTCGTGGTTAATCGCTTAGAAGCATCTTAGAATATAATGCAAGAATTGCATCCCTGTTCTTGAGAGATGGCTTGGTCTAAGGTTTTCACTAATTAATAATTTCTAGTGTCAAAAGGTTCCTGACATGGTAGTGAAATTAAAGAATTGGGGCTTAAAACCCGCATTTCTAGTTGAGGGTGACATCGTAAACGTCTACGAGTGTAGCTTGCGGTTGGAACTCTTGGGCAATTAGTGGAAAATATATGTATTTGATTTATGAAAAGGATTTCAATGCATTTGTTTTCGAAGTTCTACATGTATGTTCATATTTAAGATTCTTTATTGTTTCAGATATGTCTATGTCTACTGTTGATCATATTCTTGCTCTCAATCCTTTAACTGATCCGAACTTCCCTGAATGGAGATACTGCATTGAGTATATCCTCTTGACTAAGCAACACATGTTTGTTCTTACTATGATGCCACTTGCCCCACGTTACCATAAAGTCTCTAGATGTGAGAAGGAGTTCTCTGACAGATGGGTAGCATCTGAAGGTTTTACTTACAAGTTAATCTCGGATAACCTATCTAGAGAACTGAAGCTCAAGTACATGGGCTATTGTAGCTCTGTTATAATCTGGATGGACTTAGTGGCTACGTATGGGGAAGTGGAACGAACTATCAGCTATGACCTCGTGAAAGACCTTGTCTGTAAGAGAATGGTTGATGGTAGTTCGGTGACATTGCATGTGATGATGATAATGGATAACACCATAAATTGGTTCACACGTAGAGGTGGATGTATCAGTGATCGGGCAAAGATCGATATAATCCTGAACTTTTTACCACTTTCATTCTATGACTTTAAGAAGGATATAGCTAAGAGAAATGAGTACTCTTTCAAGGAGTTGCTAACTGATCTTTTAGCAGGACAGTCTTTCGTACCTTCATGGGATTTTGAGTTATCAGATCTTGAGCACAGCTTGAGCACATTGAAAGATGTGGTTCATTATGTCTGCAAGAATATGATTGATCGCAGAACACGTGAGAGGAGGTCAAATAAGATGAAGAGGTTTGGTGTCACTTCAAGTAAGAATGCATGCGGAAGCAAGGGACAAGGTACGTCATTTTCCTTTGTAACGGAAACTTGTTTAGCATCGGTTTCTACTCATTTGTGGGTAGTGGATACTGGAGCTACTGATCATGTTTGTTACATTTTGCAGGGGTTCACACCGAGGAGGGTGTTGAAGAATGACGAGGTTACCATCTCGATGGGGAACGCAGCACAAGTGAGTGCAGCTGCCATTGGAGATTTCACCTTGTACTTTGATGATTCTGTTTTAACTTTGAGAGATGTTTAGTACGTGCCGGATTTTCGGCGAAACCTTATTTCAGTTATGTTGATGGATATTCAATTATTTTTTATAGTAATGTTTCTATAATTGGTAATAATGGTGTTATCTATCGTGGGATGCTGAATAATTCTCTCTATGTTATTAACTGTAATCATAAGTCTTGCAAGTATTGCATGTAATTCATCCGTAATTGATAATCCTAGGAAGAGAAAACTTACTTCTTCAGATGAGGATCTTACATATCTCTGGCACATGAGACTGGATCACATCAGCTTGAAGCGAATTCAGCGACTTGCAGTTGATGGTACATTGGATTTAGTTCGGGTTGTACCTTATCAAGTCTGCGAATCCTGCATCGAGGGCAAGATGTCAACTAGGCCTTTTAAGGCTAGTCAGTCTAGAGCAGAGGAAGTGTTGGAATTGATCCATTCTGATTTATGTGGACCGATGTTCACGCAGGCTCGTGGAGGGTACGAGTACTTCGTCACTTTCATTGACGATTACTCAAGGTACGAATACGTTTACCTGCTTTGCTACAAGTCTGAATGCTTTGAGAAATTCAAAGAGTTCAAGGCTGAGGTAGAAAAGAAGGTTGGGAAAACTATCATGTCACTGCGATCTGATCGCGGTGGCGAATACCTCGGTAACGAGTTCCTGCAGTATTTGTCAGATAACAGGATTACATCCTAGTGGACTGCACCGGGTACTCCCCTGCAAAACGGCGTAGCTGAAAGAAGAAATAGAACTCTCCTAGAGATGGTAAGATCAATGATGAGTTATGCAAACTTACCAATTTCGTTTTAAGGCTACGCATTGGAAACAGCAACTTACGTGTTAAATGTGGTGCTTTCTAAATCAGTTCCTAAGATGCCTTCTGAGCTTTTCCTTGGTCGCAAACCTAGTTTGTGCAAGTTCAGAGTATGGGGCTGTCTAGCACACGTACTGTCAAAGGAATCTGATAAGTTAGAAAGTAGGTCAAAGGTAATGTTGTTTATAGGGTATCCCAGACAAACGAAAGGTGGTTACTTTTATTGTCCTGAGAGTCAAAGAGTCATTGTTAGCACCAACGCTAGATTCTTGGAGGACGAGTATGTAAGGGACCACTGGTCAAGGAGTGATATCATTCTTCGAGAAATTGAAAACGAGAATGCGATTCCAAGGGAAGGGGAACGTGCAAACGTGGGTGCACCTGTGAGAGGTCCAACACCACAGACACGCTCTTCAGTGCAAGGTGTAGAACCACAAGTTACTGAACCTACTACTTACACGGCACCGATGCCTCGTCGTAGTGGGAGAGTTATTTTCCAGCCAAAAAGGTACATGTTCGTGGGTGAGTCTTCGAACTTGAGCCCGGAAGACGGACATGAGGACTCTGACCCACTGACTTACGAAGAGGCAGTGCAAGACAAGGATGTTGATAAATGGCGTGTCGCCATGGATTCCGAAATTGAATCTATACCTGCTATGGATGTAGACCAAAAAATTGATTTACCGGATGGCTTTAGGCCCATAGGGTGCAAATGGGTATACAAGAGAAAGAAAGGGGCGGATGGAGAAATCACGGCTTTTAAAGCCAGGCTAGTGGCAAAGGGTTATAGTCAGAAAGAGGGTATTGACTATGACGAAACCTTTTCACCCGTAGCCATGCTCAAATCCATCCGGATACTCTTTACCATAGTTGCGCTTATGGACCTCAAGATTTGGCAGATAGATGTCAAAACTGCTTTTCTAAACAATTACCTTGAAGAAGGTAGGGACATCTATATGCAGCAACCTGAGGGCTACGTGTGCAAAGGCGAAGAACATCTTATCTGGAAGCTTAAGAAGTTCTTGTACGGACTTAAGCAAGCTTCGAGGTCGTGAAACTTACATTTCAACGATGTGATTAAATCCTATGGATTTGCACTGTTGGAAAATGAAAGTTGTGTTTACCGACTTTGTGTCAGTGGGAGCGTGGTTTTCCTTGCACGATGCATTGATGACACACTCCTATTTGCAAACAACAAGGGAGTGATGTCAGAAATCAAGGGTTGATTATCTGAACAGTTCCAAATGAAGGATTTGGGAGAAGCTGGCTACATCCTTGGGATAAAGGTCTTACAAGGCGCATTGGACTTCGGTAAAGCACATCCTCAAGTATTTGAAGAGAACTAGGAATTACTACCTAGTTTATCAAAGTGAGGATTTGTGCCCTGTGGGTTATACACACTCGGATTCGCAAGGGGACCAGGATGCGAAGAAATCGACCTCGGGATATGTGTTTACCTTGGGAGGTGGGGCTGTATCTTGGAGAAGCTCAAAGCATAAATGCATTGCTGACTCCACCATGGAGGCGGAATATGTTGCCGCCTCCGAAGCCTCAAAAGAGGGGGTATGGCTCAGGAATTACCTTTTGGAGTTGGGCATGATTCCAAGTTTGCCGAGGAGCATCACAATTTATTGTGATAACTCTGGTGCAGTGGCAAACTCAAAGGAACCACGGTCTCACAGGGCAAGCAAACACATAGAAAGAAAGTACTATATCATACAAGAGATTGTATCGAGGGGCGATGTGTTGATCAAGAAGATTGACACTAAGGAAAACCTTGCTGATCCATTTACAAGCTTGCCGCAGAAAGTTTACGAAAGACATATTCGTGAGTTGGGTCTGAGGTGGATGCCAACCACTGACAGTGGTTAACGAGATAGCAGGCTAGATAGACGCACTATATACTCTGTAATAGCTTAGTTATGCTTTGAGTATAAGTGGGAGATTGATGAGTTTTGTATACTGAATGCATTTATTACAATGAGTATACGACGGTTTATTTCTCCTATCTGTCAAACAATCTTACATGTATGTAACAATGGTATCCTCTTGTCTCACCGATAGGGACGATCCTACAGCGTGTAGTAGATCACGGAAGACAGTATGATCACTTGACCTAGTGAGACATAAACCTGATCACAGCTGAGACAGCGTATGAGGATGCGTCTGTCTGGATGGTTCTGGCATTGTCGGAATAAGTAGTCTGTCTTGGTTACTTGACATGCTGGTACGCAAGGGTGGCATATTGATGGACCGCAGTGAGATGTATTCGACTGTCTGACATCAGCGAATAAAAGATCTCGTTATTGATTGAGTCCAAACCCTAACGAAGGTTCAGGGGTTTGCACGAATTGACTGTTGCTTTGACATGCCATGGTGGAGAGCCTAAGTAACGTGCTCGTATATCCGTATCTTGGGTAACAACAGTTCGTGTAGTACTACCTGAGACTGGGTTTAGGTAACCATATCCGAATAATAGGATGGGGACATTTCCTGGGGAGCTTAATGACATTCATCGTGCCAAAGTCCTGCAGGCTGATTAAGTTAAGGCACGAGTGATAAGGATTGAGTGGTACTACTCAGGAATAATAAGATATTAATTAATTGTAGATAGAGCTTGTCAGAAGCTCCGATTAATTAATGAATGTCCGGTAACCTTAAATATGGGGATTCTCAATTAATGCAGCCCGTTCTCATAACGTGGTAATATAGGGGTAGTTCAGTATTAATTCTGTGGTGAAAAAGAATTAATATTAATTAATTAATTGTGTCCTGGGTTGTAAGCATGGGAATTAATTAATTTTTAGGCCCACTTAATTATTTGCATTAGGTCCTAGGTCTGGCCCAATTATATATGCTGAAAAAAGGCCCAATAGCTCATTAGGGATAAAACCATAGGTCTATAAATAGACAACACTCTCTCTGAAACCCCAGCCACTTCATAACATTCAAATCTGTTTGAAACCCTAGGGAGAGAGAGAGCAGGGGCGGCGCCTGTAGAGGGGAGAAGAAAGATTTTTTCGACTCCCGTCTACATCACAGATCTGTGGAATCCTCACAAGAAACAGATCTGAACAGCATTGGGATACAACCCTAAAGATCTGATTTGGAGAACAATATTTTTCTTTCTCTTCCTTTATTTGTTTTTCGATTGAATCTAGAAATTAGTATTCTAATTTCGTCTTCCGCATATTTAATTGAATCGCGTGGTTTAATTGAAAGTTGGATATTCAAATGTAAAAGATCGGATCAGACTCTACGGAATAACGATTATCCCTTTATCCACGAATTAAATTCATAGGAGCATGCTAGGTTTTATGAATTGTGATTATGAGCAATAACCATAAATCGATTCGGTTCATTTAGATTTTGTGATTCGGTTCATAAAAAAACCCTACAGCAGCAGGGTCCGCTACAAGCTCAGACGGTGCTGCAGCACTAGAATCAGCAATCAGAGTGGTGGGAAGTGGACTATGATCGGGTGCAATAACTTTGCTCTTCCCTTGGCAGAAATAGGAGCAAGTGATGGTGTGGGTTCAGAGGATGCTGGAGCATCCTGAGCAGCATCAGTATTCACGGGTGGTGGATCTTGGACAAGGGGTGGTGATGGAATAGGATCCGCGGTAGTGGAATTTTCTGGAGCTTGGAGTGGAGTTTGTGTAGGTGTAGAGGATTCAGAAGGAGCAGAGGTGGAAGTTTTGGCTTTCTTGGAAGCGGCAATCTTTGTTGTGGTGGGTGTTTTCTTGATGGTGGTTATGACTTCTGGAAATTCAGTCGAAGAAGAATGCAGTTGCACCAAGACTGAGGCAACAGAAGCTCGGGTGGGCCGAGCACTAGTGGTGGAAGGGAATGAATGTGAGGTGGAAGAGGGTGGGTCCTGGGCAGGTGGTGTTGGTGTAGCCTTGCCCTTGCTCTTACTCTTGCTCTTGCTTGGAGAAGCAGACTAAGCAGTCGCATCAGATTTGGAGGCCTTCTTCGGAGCCATCTCGTTTAACCTGCACATCATTAAGACACCAAATGAGCACACAGGGAAAGCAGGAACAAACAAGAAATAACAAGTGTTCTGTGCAGAGATCAACATAATTAAACACAACATACCACCAACTGAGACACCGAACACAAAAGGGTAACAGGTCGTAGCCTGGCATTTCAAAGTACGCACATAAGTTAAACAACACTCCTTGTGCAAATAAGCAACAATAAACTCCCATTTCCCCCAGCTTACATACACCAGCGAAGAATGCATGACAACACCACAAACCAAATACGCACATCAAGAAAAGTAGAAAGACCAACACACTAAAACACCCAAGGGCAAGGAGCCACCACAACGAGCATACGGGCAATAATAGGAGAACATCCACACAGCAGGAACAAAAAGGGGCACGACAGTTGCCGCAAGCAAGTAGGAGACTTCCACATTCAGATTTCCGACTCCCATAGTTGCAGAAATACAGTATTGAGAACAACCAGACTATAAGAACAAGAGAATGCAGGGGAACCCGGATGACAAATAGCAACGACACCCAAACCCTAAAATCAGGAACTAAGCACGGAATAACAACTATCTGCAAAATTCACAAAGCACGAAGAAGACACATACCGGAAACAGACTCAAAAACTACACCGGCATTCAAAATTCGCACATTGGTAGCGGGCTGAAACCGAACCACGCGGAGGAGGTGGACGAAGACTTATCGAGTTGGTGATGGTGTGAACAACACATGTTGACGGCGAGGGAATAGGTGGCGCGGAAAATGGGAAGGCTCCGGCTGGCGAACACGGCGGTAGGGAAGAAGTGGGAAGTTTGAAAGGTTTATGGAGAAGAAATAAAAAAAGCAGACCTTTCAACTTCCACTATTCCCCCCACTTTTAATCGATTTTTCATTTTTTTATATTTTATATTTATTTATTTTATTATTATGAAAAACAAGAAAAGGAGAAATTAACATTTCAAATTTGTTTTTCTTTTTTTAACCAAGTGGGCCGAGAAATTAGCATAACAGGCCCAATATTACTTCATGGATTAAATACTTGGGCCACTACTAAATTAACAAGGAATTATTATCACTATATATGATTTTGTTGGGCTGCCATAAGTCAAGAATCAAAACGGGAGTCCCAACAGTAAAGAGTTGTTGGTCCCAAATTATCATAGTCGTCGTGTATAAATCTAAACACGAAATGCAGCGGAATAATTATC